>CM053170.1:36430893-36486684 GCA_012977825.3 Pteromalus puparum | reverse complement strand
TTTTTTTATGTCGTACGATTACGGGAGTAAAAAGGTTTAAATTGAGTTGAAATTTTAGGAAAAGATTGATCTTTTGATCACTTCGGCTAGGTTCTTTTTGTAGCTTATGAAACCTTTTAGTTTAAAAGATATTAAGATTCAAATTCTTCAACTCTCACCCTGTATACTCTGTGTGCCTGAACATTATTATTTTTGTTAATCCATATAATTTGATAATTAATGCTTAGTATATTTTGTGTGTGCGTGCGTGCGTGCGTGCGTGCACTTTTCGAGTAAACCTATCCTTTTAGTATCGAATAGTAGCGAATATTTAAATCAAAGAATGAGTTGGTTTTCCCATGTAATTATCTTGCACTAGCAGAATAGGAGGAAGCTAAGTGCCAATGAATTGGCAGCGGTTTTTAATAGGTTAAATAATAAAAATATGTTTATCGTTATTCGTACATTATTTTATTTCTTACATGCTTTATTTACAACTTTACTTATCTATGGTAGAATCACAGGTATCTTTATTTTTTAATTCAATTAAAGAAACAATCGGTTTGTGGTAACTAAAGTATGAGATAAATGTTTTAGAATCTATTTTATATAAAAATCTTGGAAATACTGCATCTAATGTTGTGCCATACTTAGTAGTTGATTGTTGAGCATCATTATTCATTCACAACGATTTAATTGAAATTTATTTTTGAGGAATGCAATTAATGGTTGTGCACTTTCGTCTGCCAAGTTAACATTAGAATCTCCTGCCAAAATCAGTGGCATTTCATGGTCATTTGTATCTAGTTTCCGTGCTCCTACTTCAGTGTATGTGTGATGTTTCGGTGGTAGTACTCGATTGACTATCACATATTTTCCGTTGTCGATATTCTCTGCAGCGTCTGAACGCTGAATGCTGACATTACTGTGTTTTGAAAATTATGAGAGATTATTAATAATGTATGTTATTATGAAGTTATGAAGCAAGAATAATTACCTTTTAGATATTTCAGTGGTAGTAGCATCTTTTTGTCGTTGTCGATATTGCTCAGAGCGTTCAGCAGCTGCTTTGTTATTTTTGGCAGAACTTGAGGTAGCATCCATTTACCGTTGTTGATATTCTTTAGTAGCAACGTTTTGCCTTTGTCGATAGTCATTACTGCGTTCAGCATTAGATTGCTTAGAGCGTTCAGCAGCTGTTTTACTATTTTCGGCAGTAATACTTAAGGTAGCATCCTTTTGCCGTTGTTGATATTCTTTAGTAGCATCCTTTTGCCGTTGTCGATATGCTTTACCGCGTTCAGCATTAGATTTAGGTGTAGTTTTTAATTTTTTGTTGAAAACGGTAGTTGTAGGAAGGTTTTTTTCTTCTTTTTTTATCCTAAAAGTACGTAATTTAATTTATAATTATAAAATTATAATATGTATGGAGTATACGATATATATATATATATATATATATATATATGTATATTTTTTGAAGAAAGAGATAGATATATGAATATGCACGTGTACATATGAGTAGGAGGCAGAGTGGGGAGACGAACGTATTACTGTTGCATGTGTTACTATACTGTTTGAGGTTAGAGACGTGTAAGAAGGTACATAAATATTTGAATGTGTGTAAAAAAATAAAAAACCTTCATTTAAAAACATACCTGTCTTGCAGATTCTCGTTTTCATATTCAGTATCATCAGTAGCTTAATGAGTAAATGTTTGTTGTTCACATGTTTGTTTTACACTGTTTTGTTGTTGCGTTTCACTGTCACTGTCACTCACTGAATTGAAATTACTGTTTTTGTCACTTTCATTATGAAATCAATGTAATTTTATTAATACACTCGTAATTAAATATAAGAATTCACTTCAATAATAATAATAACGATATACATGTTTACGTACAACTGACGCGAAACATGTTTACGTACAACTGACGCATAGACGCGGGATAGCATCATTTCAGTTTATGCTAGGTAGAGAACGCCGAGAGCGCCGAGGGGCCCGAAAGCCAGCGGAAAGATACGGAAGGAGAGAGCAGTGAAGGAAGAGTTGCGCCTATGTGTTGCGCGGCGACGAGAGCGCGGTGGACGGGAGCGAGAGAGAGAGAGAGTCAGAAGGAGAGCGCGGCGAAGGGTGAGGTGCGCGTATAGTCCGTACGTCTTGTGTGGCGAAGAGAGCGCGGTGGAGGGAGGGGGAGAGAGCTCTTCTCCTGCGCTCGTTCGCTTATTCCCCCTCCTAGCGTTCGCGTGACGGTCGGTTTTTTCTCGATTCACTCCCCGGCAAAAATGTGTACCTAACGAGCCTATAGAAGTATTCACTTCAAAAAGGCTTATTTACTCCCGCTTTATAGCCATGAAAAACGCGAAAATCAATACATGCGTCACAAAAAATATGGTGTGCACCAAGAGCTAAGTGGGCTTTTTGACCTCGTGTGGTTGCAGTACTCGTCTTTGGCTCGGTACGCACTCGCCTTCGGCTCGTGCTACCTCGCCTTCGACTCGTACTGCAGACTCCACACTCGGTTTAAAAAAGCCCACTTTACGCCCTTGGTACACAATATACTATTCTTTCAAAAAACTTTTTTCAAGTAAAAGTGACGCTGTAGGACGGAGGATGGTATGAGGTGGAGTCTTAGGGGAGGAGGATTGATATCTAAGACTCCCGTGGTTATATGGCTCTTCCACGGTTTCATTTTAGATTATTGTATAAAAATTTGTATTGATAAAAATGGATCAGTATTAATTATTTCCTTCTTGAATATTTTAAATTGAAAAATATTATTATTTAATAATATCATTATCTTTACAATTAAATATTTCCTTTTTGAAAGCATTATCTTTAGAACAAAATTCATTGTTATCAATAACCATAATTTTGTATAATTTCATCATATCATGAAATTATATGAAATTATTTATTTATTTATTTATTTATTTCAACATTAACGGGCTTAAAAGCCCTTCAAGTACAAATTATACAAAAGATATGATACGTGTTATAGAAGAATATAATACACTAAAAGAAAAATAGAAAAGATTTTAATCGCAATTTAAACTCACTTAAGCTATCGATACGAGTAATACTATTAGCAAGGCTGGCCCATGCTCTCTTCAGTCTATTTAAAGTGGAGTAAGAACCAAAATTCGACGAACAATGACTCTCAAGGAGAAGTCTGTGGCTGCGCAAGTTATGAGATATTTGTCTCTCATGGAAAATACATGAAGGCGAGTTACACAATAAGAGTTTACGCACAAGTTTAAAGGCTAAAAGGCCGTCGTGATAGCGATGTACAGAAGCGATGGTCGGAATTCCAAGTTCCATGGAAACATGAGTGTAATCATGGTTGGTGAATGCCATGGGTTGGTGGATCTTATAAGCGATGCATCTAATAAATTTATGCTGCACCACCTCTAAGGAGTAGGAAGCAACCTGGGTATACGGAGACCAAATTTGCGAACAATGAAAGAAGTGAGGCATGACCAAAGCGTTGTATAAATAACAAATAGCGGAAATGTCGGTAAAATCAAAACTCGAAACAACATTCTCCATATGAGGACGAAAGGTCATATTGGAATCGAATAAAATACCAAGATCCCTTACAACATCCACACGGTCAAGCACAGAACCAGTAAGCGTATAGTCGAAAAACGATAACGAGCGCGACCTACCCTTGAAAAAAGAAATAGCGTGACACTTGTTAAGATTAACGCTCAAGCCATTCTCACACGCCCAGTCACTGAGAGCGGCAACATCCGTATTAAGCTTCGCACAATCATCAGCAGAATGCACCCGGGCATACAAAAGAATATTACTGAACTTCATACGCGAGACTAAATCGTTAATATAAATTATAAAAAGAAAAGGACCAAGATGCGAGCCCTGCGGGACACCCGACTTCGCATGAACAACCGGAGAGACGCAATCGTTAATCCTTACCGCCTGATACCGATCAGAAAGGTAGGAAGAAGAAAGCTTAAAAGCTCTCTGTCAAAAGCTTTAGAGAAATCTATATAAATAGCGTCAACTTGGTAAGAGGCTTCTAGAGATTCTGAAATAAAATCATTAAAGATCAACAAATTAGATAATGTTGAGTGACCAGGCAGGAATCCATGCTGTTTGTCAGTGATCAAATACAGCAGTTTGTCGGATAACCCTGAGGTCAAAAACGCGTCTAATAGCTTAGGGATACAATTTATAAGAGAGATGGGACGATAATTACAAATATCACGCTTGTTCCCATTCCTAAAAATCGGATGAATATAAGAGAACTTCCATGACTTAGGGAAGTAACCTGAACTCAAGACTTCGTTAAAAATCAAAAGAATGGGTCTCTCCAGAGCAGGCCAGCATCGCTTAATAAAAAGATTTGGGATACCATCCGGGCCGAGGTTAACGGAGTTTTTTAAGTCACGCAAGAAAGGACGAAGATCGTCCGTAGTAACACGGATATCAGAGATCAAGTCGTCAGTCAAAGAGCCGAGCGATCGGAGCAGCCCCATGATCGGAATAAACTGAACCAAAATAAGTGGAGAAGAGGCAAGCCGTCTCATGTTCGTTAGACGCCTTTAAGTCACCAAGAAAAGTGGACGTAGGGAGACCGGATTCCCTATTCAGACCTTTAACATACGACCAAAAAGATCCTAAGTTACGTTTTAGACTAGATTCAATAGAAGCAATGTAAACACGGTACTTTCGACGTGACAGGCGAATACACTCATCTTTAGAGTCTCCAGAAGACTTCCAAGATACATGGGCACATTTCTTATTAACTATCGCATCGATCATTTCCTGATCATACCATTTAATGAATGAACTGGGATTGGTCCTGGAGATAGGTACGTGATCATCAATACAACCGTTGAGAACCGTGTAAAATTCATCTAGATTGACGTCTATGCTGTCACTAGACAGGACAGAATCCCAGTTCACACCCTTAAGGTGATCTAGAATAATGTCATAATCAGCGGAGTAAAATTTGCGTTTGGGGACAGGTACAAAATTACGAGCACAAGACACTTTAACTTCAAAGAACGCAGACACATGATGAGAATCCGTGGGCATCAACTGCTCCTGAAGATCGAGAGACGACAACAGCCCATCAGGAGCAAAAAGAAGGTCCAAGGAGTATCCCTTCGAAGGATGAGGTGGAATATACTGGATCAAATCAAGCGAGGAGACGGCACCACACATCCTCTCAGCATATGACCGATGATTGGGATCCACATACCCAGTTTGAATGAACTGAAGGGGATGAGAGCTCCAGGTCACGCCAGGGATGTTAAAGTCACCCATAAGCCTGAACCCACAGTCCTCGTTACCCTTGAGAATGA
The DNA here is from genome assembly GCA_012977825.3 of Pteromalus puparum. Classification (NCBI taxonomy): domain Eukaryota; kingdom Metazoa; phylum Arthropoda; class Insecta; order Hymenoptera; family Pteromalidae; genus Pteromalus; species Pteromalus puparum. Next base: position 36,481,374 of record CM053170.1, on the reverse strand, counting down.
AATCCAGGATGTCAGCGTACTCTTGGTATAGACTAGCATTCGAGTTAGGTTGAAAATACACTGCTCCAAGTATCAGGCTGGTGTCGGGAAATAATAATTTAGTGAAGATGTGTTCCAAAGAAGAATTTATAGCAATAACAGTAGCGGAAATATTACTCTTTACGGCAACCAGCACGCCGCCGCCTCTGGAGACGCCAAGAGCACGAAGATCACGGTCACGTCTGAACACGTTGTAGCCAGTAAGACCCAACTCAGTCGAAAGAACACCGGGTTGAAGCCACATCTCTGTGAGCACGATAATATCCGGTAAATAAGAGAGTTGAACAAGATTAGAGTTGATATAGGAAATCTTATTTACCATCGAATGTGCGTTCTGATAGTAAAGTGTGAATTTAGAGTCCTCCACCCTGGTCGCTTCCTCCCTCATGAAATAACTGATGACGCCTCCTAGCATTCACCAGCGTAAGTCGGCCACGGACAAATTTGACAGCCTTGGGCTTGTCCGGATGCTCAGCGTTGTGTTTTTGGTAGCCTTCAACAACTGACTACGGCACAATCTCTGGGAAGGCGTGAGATCAGCAGCAGCAGATATGCCCTGAGGCAGCCTGCTTCTGTAGGTAATCACTCTGACGACCTCCAAACCTGTGCTAAACCGAACGATAACAGGAGGAATAGAGCTTCTATTTCTCCCTCTCTTCACCAACAGGCACCTCATACAAGAGTACATTAAACGACCGGTATAGCTGGTCGCTGATCTCAGAGGAGCCAGCATCAGCCGTCACACCACCCTGCGACGCCACGTCGCTCGTAGAGAGCTGGTTTTCCACAGCAAACAGTCTGGCGTCGATGGATCCGACATTGTCCTTCAGAGCACGGATATCCGCACCGTGGTTGGGCAAGGTGGTGTTATAGGACCCAATTTCCTCCATAGGGGCCGCAATCGATCCACGTAGATCAACAGTAGTGGATTTGATAAGGGTAGCCAGGCGGTGGGGGGGGGGGAGTCTTGCCAAAATGACTATATAATATAGGAAGATATACATCTCAAGATAAATTACGTGACCAATCAAAGTTTGTTTATATTGTGTGTAAATATATGAGTGGTTCTCTTTCAAATCAAAAATGAAAAATGTTTTTTGGTCCAAACTTTATATATATATATATATATGTATATATATATATATATATATATATATGGGTGGTTCTCTGTCAAATCGAAGATGCAAAAATTTTTTTTGATCCAAACTTTATATATATGTTCTATAGGATGCCCGTGGCTCCCAAAAAAATTTTCAGCGCGATCCCTTCACTTGGCTTCAAGTTATAGCTGGTCGAAGTTGGTGTTTTAAGCGATTTTTGCATTTTTTGCCTATTTTCAAAGATTTATAGCTCATAATGGATGCATTTTTAATTAAAACTACCCTGATACTTTTTTTTTGTTAAATTTTTTAAATTTTTCAATAAATTTACTTTTAGAGTCATATATACATGTTTAGGCTACCTTATTTGCATTTTAAACCTTAAAATGTGATAATCGAAGGGTTTGATCCGGACTCCGACTACTTTCGTACGGTGAAAAGATACCTTTTTATAGTGAAAAAGTACCTGTACAAGAGCCAGAATGGCAGAGACCTCTGTTTTTTGTTTTTATGGGATACTAGTAAAGAAAAACCCTCAGAAATGATTCAAATAATAATAGCTGTAGATAAAGGACGTATCCATCATAAAAATATCACAGTGATTGTTTATGTTAGTAAAAAGGAATCTGACGTCCTTTGTCACAGCTATTATGAGTTACTTGAATCAATTCTGAGGGTTTTTCACTATTCCCACATAGCATGAAAGCTTTTTGAAAGCTTTCAGGATGCTTCCTTGAAAGTGTAGGAACCTTACAAGAATATTCCATGGAATCTTCCCGGATGCTGAGAATGTCCGCTTCAAATCACTGTCAGGAAGGTTGCTAACAACATTACTGTAATATTACTCAAAAACTTTTTGGAAGGTTTTCTGAAAGGTTCTAGAAATATTAAAGAAATCTTTTGGAAGATTCCAATAATCTTCCAATATCTTTCAGTATTGTTAGAAAAATTTAGGTAACCTTCTATGAAGGTTTAAGAAAAAATTTGTAGTATCAGATGCATCAAAATTAATTTTTCTATTTATTTAATTCATTTTAAACTTATTATTAATACTTATTATTATTCAGTTTTATTAATTTATTATTCATATTATATTATTCTGTAACAAAGAAATGAAATTAAATTTTTCACCGGCGGTGGGAATCGAACCTGGATCACCAGCGTGGTAGTCAAACATGCTATCCGTTTACCTAAACAGAACTGTTATGTTTAAAAGTTCAGATCTGATATATTAGCTACCTCAACGCGTAAACTAAAACTAATAATAAATAAACATTAATAAAAAATAATAATAATGTATGATGATATATAAAGTAACCAAAATTCTAATTACTGCTTGAATTAACTTTCATGAAGATAAATAATCTGAATTACATATGAAATGCGAACGGGAATCTTTGTGAAAAGGTTCAAGAAATATTGCACGAAATCTTTCCTGAAAGGTTACTAGAAGCTTTTGAAAGATTCATTATCACGTTTAGAGTTGAACATTTTTTAAATTTTATATGAAGCTTACAGAAAGATTGCCGTGATTCTTCCTGGAACCTTCTTTGTAATATTATGGATAGCTATTAGAAATGGTAACGGAAATCTTTCTGGAGAGGTTTAAGAAATATTGTACGGAATCTTTCCTTACTGGAAACTTTTGGTAGATTAACTGTCACGTTCAGAGTCGAACATTTTTTTAATCTTATATGAAGCTTACAGAGAGGTTGCGGTGATTCTTCCTGAAACTTTCGATGTTGTATTACGGTTAGCTATTAGAAATGCTAACGAAAATCTTTCGAGAAAGGTTCACGAAATATTGCACGGAATCTTTCAAAGAAAGCTTTTTAAAAGCTTCTTTTAAGATTCTATGTCATGTTTCAAAAAATGATAAAATGGAATCTATCGTTGTTATCTTCTGTTAATCTTGCAGGAAGATTTTGAAGTAGGACTTGTAAGTAAGATTCCAGAAAGATTTTTTTTAATTTCAAAGTTCTTAGAGGAAGCTTCTGTGGGAATCTTTCTTGAAACTTTCGTTGACAGGTACATTTGCACTATATAAAGGTATTTTTTCACTGTACAAAAGTAGTCAGAGTCCGGATCGAACCCTCAGATTTTCACATTTTAAGGTTAAAAATGCAAATTTTCGATTATTTGTAGCTCATAATGGATGCATTTTTAATTTTCTAAATTTTTCAATAAAAATACTTTTTGTTGAGACTCTAACGTGCTCGGACCATGCATGCTTGGGGAGAAATAATGTGTACACAGGATTTCACAATAAATCACTATTTATAGATAACACCTCAAGCTAATCATCTATTGATGATACAACGTAGTCAAGCTATTATATGAGAATATTATTAAGAGTGAATTTTAGGAAAGAGCAAACGTGGGAGGATAACCCTGGTTATTTAAAAAATTAACACCTCATATTACTACCGGCAACGTTTCGTCCTTGGTGGGCATCTCATCAAGCCTTTATTAAAAACACAAACAAAAAGAATATAAATGTATAAAAATATTTACAACATATCGATATCACAGGCCACGTTTTTGCACTAAAATCGAAAATGATCAAACCTTAATAAAACAAGTAAATAATATCACAAGAGACAAAACGTGTCTCTCTCGTCGTACATATTGTCAGTCAGTGGTAGTCGCGCACGAAAACAACAAGCATGTATAGAGTATAAGAGGCGAGAATGCCCGAAGTTACGCGAGCTCACTTATTCACGCACACATCGAAGTGCTCACTTATTCTCGCATACATGGACGAGATCACCTATTACACACACACATACAAAGCATACCTCAAACATCGGGAGAATTCGAAAAAGGGAAAAGCTATACTGTGACTGAATTAGGAATATATAAATATTTATTTAGTTTATTGTATTGTTAGCTAATCATGTTAAAATCGTCATGTTTATTAATGTTGTTTTTATTAATGTTAATGAATATACTTTCCGAAATTAATCTTTTAAAATAATTTGGTCTTTATCTAAAATTTTTACATCATTAAAATCGAAACTATGTAAAAAATTATTTATTTATACGACAATCAAAAGAACAATTCTAATTGCCTAACTCATCTCGTGACCTGTAATTTCACAGCACACATAGTATAGCAGCAGCAACATACACTATATACACTACAATAAGTACTGGCCAGCATAATAATTTGGATCTGATGTACACACGTTTACGCATATACATGTACGCAAATACATATACACACGCACGTATGCACATAAAGCATGCTATTTGAATTTTGATATGTACATATTTATTTGGAAACGTTTCAATTTTTCAAGTTGTCAAATTAATTTTCTTCGAGCTTTGATCGATCTCATTCTCGTTCTTCTGTACATCACAAAACTTTCTTATAATTCATCTGTGAAGATAATTATATTGTTTTCTCTGAACGTCTTTCAGAAATTCCCAATTCAATATCCTGAATTGGCAGTTATAACTGTTCTTTATTTAATTCATTAAATCAAGCATAATAATAATTATTATTAAAATAATTTTAAATCGAACTAATTTTCATTTCAATTTCGCCAAACTATTGACTTTGACAATTTTGTGATTTTCCAACTGATTTAAACATTAGTCAAGGCATCGTTTGTTTTAATTTCACAAATTTTCCATAAACCATCAGTGCGGCGCGACACGATTCGAACAGCGTGCATGCATATATCGTGCATGTATACTAGAACAATAAATTGTAACGTCAAGCTGTCATAATTTTACTTAGTTATACACTAGCACATTATTAGCCTAAGCGCGGTTGCGATCAAGCTATGGTCAGGGAGCAACGCTCACGCTCCCTCCGTCAAGCTTAAATGAACGCCGTGGACACATATACCAGCATCGAGTTCGCTCCGTATCTCTCTCGCTCAGCCTGTCCCAGACCGACGCGAGCGCGCGCGAGCGTCTATATCATGCTGTCTTTCTCACTCAGGGAAAGCAACATGGCGCCCGCCTGTGTTAACGGCACCTTCTTGCACTCGCATACCGCCATCTTGATGTCGTTGAAAAACAACCGACGCCACATGCCGATATGGGCGTCCGAACCTGCTGCTCAACCGCGCGCGATTTCTTGGAACTTGCATAAGAAAACGAACACAATTTTCCTGCAACACTCGCGATCGCGCACTTTTCAGAAATCTTGATTATTCGAGCTTTTTTTACCTTGACTAAAATATCACAAAACCTTTCTACTCGAGCTGTTAGCCATTTTTAACATCGTCGAACTTAGAATCGAACTGGGTTGAACGAAATCTCGAACTAGAGAGAATGTCGCACCATCGATCTCTACAACTCCTTCCTCGTCAAGGTTCAAACTTAAAATCGAGCTGCATTGGCCGAGATCTGGAACGAAGAAAATGCCACGTTGGTACTCTCCACAGCAAACTCTGTCCTCGTCGAGACGCTGTCCACATCTTAGTCCACGTTGGACGTAGTACTTCGAACTGAGAAACCGGCTAGCACTTACACCACTTTTCACTCGCGAGTTATTTCACCCAAGCATACTAATTCTCATACTATTTCGATCTACAAATTTAGAGTTTAAACCAGTCATATCAGAACCAGAATCTATTTCGAAATTGCATTGTTTGTTATTAACCAAACCATCAAAATAAAAACTTTTCGAATTCCCATTAATTCTGTTAACATAGTGTTTAGTCAAAGAAGAATCAATAAAATATGGAGCTTTATTGCGTACCGTTGAACTCACTCCAGAATGCCCAACATAACCTAGTTTCCCTGATTTTTCTTCAAAGTCGGACAATGGAACTTGAAATGTCCTTTTTCACCACACATCCAACACTCAATTCCTTTTATAAAATCTTGAAAATTTCGTCTGCCTGATGGCTGAGATGACGAAATAGCATTTTTCTGAAGCGATGAAAAGGTATTAGTATTTCTCTGAACTGGATTTTGAAATCGCTTGCCTTGGTCTTCAATGATTTTAACTTTCATAGCTCTTGCCAGAGCAATATGAAGCGAAGTAATTCTTTCTAATTGAATTGTCGAAAATAGCAACTACAAATTGAGAACAGGCGATTTTGTCCTGAACTTTAAAAGGACAATCAGGGTAAACTAAACCTGCTAATCTCACAAGATCAGCAGCTAATGTTGGAAGATCTTCACCCCGTTGTTGACGTCTATTCTGGAATTGGGAATAGTACGTTGGTGCAAAATGTGCATCACCAAAACGCAACTCTAAACTTGATTTTAATTTTTCAAAATCTATTGGATCAGTAATTATAATTATCAAGAACAGATTTAGCTTTTCCCCTCAAAGCAGCAGCTAAAGCAATCATCATCTAAGCACTGTCCCAATTATTTGCTTTAGCAATTAATTGAAGCTGATTCAAAAACTCGCGCAACGGTGTTGAACCATCATAAGTATCCGGTTTGAGATTATAACCAAAATTAATACTTTGTGTTGATTGTGTAGTGTTCGGTGGTTGTATATTGTTAGGCCTTAACCTATTGAGTGCGTCATTCGGTATAACGGAATTTGTGTTCAAGTTTGTGTGAAAAATATTTGAACGACTTAGCTCAGTTAATCGACGTTCGAGATCCTGATGTTTCCTCGTCCACTCCAACCGTTCTGTGAGAAATGCATCGTTTGCTCGTTGTAACCTCTCGATATTTTTAGCCAGGCGCTTCATTTTCTCATCGCCTTCCTCACGAAGCCGTCTCTCAGAGATCAAATCCTGGTCCCGTCGCTGAAGCTCGTCGGAGAGGTTTACTTCTTCTACAGAACGTTGTGATAAACGAGTCTCCAATTCTTGTCGAAGAGCATGTTCGTTCTCAAGTCGTGTCTTCAAATCGTTTATTTCCCTTATGGCAGTCACCAATGTAGGATTCGGAACATTGGTGTGTGAAGAAAGGATTGGTCTCTCTGATGATAGTGTGAGTCCGAAAACATTTGTGTTCTCTGGATTTATCTGCTCCGAGGTCTACTCATCAAGAGTCAATAGATCCTCCTCATCTTGTGAAGTGTTAGAGGATGGTGCTGGTTCGTTTAACTTATGCGGTGTTCACGGAAGTATCTTGCCAGATCGAAGTTGCATACAGGAAAGTCACTCAACACTAGCATCCCGGACGAGCCCCCAAAATGTTATAGTCGGGTTCAGGTAAGCTCAATGATTACACTTATTTATAAAAACCAACACAAACTCAGACTTTATTTGATAACACTGTTGGAATGCGTGGATCAATAAACAACAACTTGTGAGGTTTTAATATAATAATATATTGAAAGGCTTGAGAGCCCAGTCGGCAGTACGTCCGCTCAGCTCGGAGTCTTACAGGCAAGAGAGAGTGTGGAGCACAGTACAGCATAGTCTTACTCCACGAAGTATAGTATACAGTATAGTTTGCTCTTAGAGTATATACGCGAGACATGCGCACTATGCTCGCGTTTGCTAGAGCTTGACTCGTTCAACGATTACGACTGTATAAATTCATATATTACAACACGCCTCCTGAATTTTACAGTCGTGATATTTTTTACATTATAATTCAATACATTTGAGTTTTCAATTTCGCATACAATTTGTTGTCACATTTTACATTAATTGAATTAAGGGCATTTCAAGTATACTTGAGTTTTTACAATTGAACTTGGCGATTATTATTTTGAACTTGAGTTTTTACAATTGAACTTGGTGATTATTACTTTGAACTTGAGTTTTTACAATTGAACTTGGTGATTATTACTTTGAACTTGGATTTAGTATGAACATTTTAGATTAATCTTAAACCTTTTCTATTGTTTAGGAACTTTGTTTTATCCAGACTCTTAGTAAAGATGTCTGCTAAATTACATTTCGAATCAACTTTTACAATATCTATTTCGCCGTTTTCGTAGCTTTCATTTATATAGTGATATTGCACTTCAATGTGCTTTGAATTTGGAGTAAAGTTTCCGAATTTAGCGATCGCGATTGCTCCAGAATTATCTTCGTAAATAGTTGTCGGATCGTATAAATCTATATCGAAAGATTCGCTTAACAAATTTCTAATAAACAATATTTCAGAGACTGCTTCTGATAAAGCTACATATTCAGCAAAAGTTGAGCATTTAGTTACAGCACCTTGTTTGTGGGTTTTCCAAAAAATAACATTTCCGTATAATCTACTTACGTATCCAGTTGTGGATTTTCTATCTATGTTATCACCTGCGAAATCTGAATCTACCATACAATCAAGTATTGCGCTATTTATATTATCGCAATATGTTAGTTTCAAATCTTTAGTCTTGTACAAATATTTTAAGACTCGCATCGCATACTTATAATGAGTTTGATCGTAGCAACTTTGGTATCGACTTAAATAATTTACGCTGTACGATATATCTGGCCTTCTGCCTGAGCTTATAATAATTCGCCAATCAGATTTCTATACTTTATTCGTTCGTCTATTTGACTAGCTTGATCTAATTTTAAATTTGTCTCCATTGGAGTATCATATAATTTAGAATTTTCTAGTTTATACTTAGCAGCCAAAGATTCAATATATTTTGTTTGACTTAAGGTCATTTTGTGTCTATCATTGCTATAATCTATATCAATGCCTATATATTGGCTAATCTTGCCCATATCCTTCATTACAAATCTTTCCATTAAACTAGCTTTTACTTCATTTATAATATTTTTGTCTTTGCAACAAATTAAGAGATCATCTACGAATACTAATATATATATTGGATCTTTGCTTGTATTGTTTATGTACAGACAATTATCATAGTTACTTCTAACGAAGTTTAAACTTTCCATGTATTTATTGAAACAATTGTACCAAGCTCTTGGACTTTCTCTGAGTCCATAAAGTGCCTTATGTAATTTACAAACTTTATTGTCTCCAGTTTCATATCCTTTCGGTTCGTTAACATATACTTCTGTTTTTACATAGCCGTTCAGAAATGCTGTTTCAACATCCATTTGTTCAACGAATAAATTGTTTTTACAACTGTAAGACAATAAAATTTTCAGAGTTTGCATTTTGCCTACTGGTGAATAAACATTATCAATGTATTCCTTTTGTTGGAAACCTCTAGCAACTAATCTAGCTTTATATACATTATTGTTTTTCTTTTTAAAAACCCATTTAACATCAATGACTTTTTTATCTTTTGGTCTTTCAACAATTTGCCAAGTATTATTTTTCTTTAGACTATTAATTTCAGAGTCCATTGCAATTTTCCATTGTTTATATTTATCGGAGTTTAACGCCTCCTCAAATGTATTCGGTACATTTGCATCGATATGATTTACATAGATAAAATGAGTAACAGGATTTCCATATCTATTTACAGGACTTTTCTTTCTATTAGATTTTCTTTGCACTTTTAAGCTTGAGTTATCATTTTCAACAATATCAGAATTTAATTCGTTACCTCTACTTTCCCCGAAGGTCTGAGTAGAGATAAGAGAGTTTTTTCTATTTAAATTTACATCATGTTCATCAATTTCGTATTCTTTTTTCAGTATTTCAATTTCTACGTTTTCAGATTCGCTATTTTCCAAATCTCTATCTTTTTCATCATCAAGTTTTTCTAAACAAATAATTTCAGTATTTTCTTCGACTACTTGTACATGTCTAGCATGAATAACTCTACCATTGACTAGAACTTTATAGCCATTTTCTACATAACCTACTAGTACACCTAATTGGGCTTTATTATCCCATTTGCTTTTTCTCAATGCTTCTGGAACTCTTACAAAGACTCGACTTCCATAAATTTTCAAGTTTTCTACATTAGGTTTTTTACCAAAAAATATTTCGTAAGGAGTTTTGTTCTCCGCTGTATTAGCAATTATATTGTACGATTTTTTAAATAAGCTACTGTTTTCATAATTTCTGGCCAATATCGCCTGTGGATTTTTGCTTCTCGCATCAAGCATCTACCCATGTCCATAGCTGATCTATTGTACCTTTCCGCTACTCCATTTAGTTCATGGACGTACGGTGGACATGTTACTAGTTCTATTCCCTTAGACTTAACAAAATCATAAATCTCTCGGTTTAAATATTCTTTGCCATTATCGCATTGTATTTTCTTTACCTTTTTATTAAATTTATTTTCAACTAACTTTACGAATTCTTTCATACAACTGGCAGTTTCTGATTTATTTTTTATGCAAAAAATTCTAGTACACTTACTGTAATCATCAACAAAAGTTACAAAATATTTCTCTCCACCATAACCGATTGTGTTATGTGGACCATTTAAATCAGTATGAATGAGTTCTAGAATTTCAGTAGTTTTTGTTCTATTATTTTCGAACGGTACATTAGCCATTTTACTTTGTATACAATTTGCACATTTCATTTCAGTACTTTCAATTTTTTCTGGCAGGCCTTCTACTAATTTATGTTTTACTAGTTTCGACAAATATTGAAAGTTTACATGGCCAAGTGCCCTATGCCATTTCTCTTTATCAGTCAGTGTTATTGAATTTACATACATTTGTTTATCATCTTTTTGTATTACAAAACTTTTCATAAAGTATAGATTATCTTTTTTATTAGCAACTGCTATTAATTCTCTATGTTTATTATAAATTTTAGCATCATCATTTTTTGCTACTACTGTATAATTTTCAGTGACTTTGGATAAACTGAGTATATTTTGTCTTATACCTTTGACATAATAAACATTTTTTACTTCGACTTGTTTTTCATTGTAATAATTTTTAAAATATAACTTTACATTTCCAATTTTAGTAGCTTTCAAATTTTTACCATCAGGTAATTTTACTTCAACAGGATTATTTAAATTTATGAACTTATCAAAGTATTTATCATTATTTACAATGTGGTCAGTACAGCCACTATCTAGAATCCAATTTATTTGGCCTAAATTTTCGCTACTATTTTCTAACGCAGTTACCTGATTTACCTCTGGTTTGCAGACCTGCGTCAGCCATGCTTCTGATGAGTAGTCGCCCTGTTGTTCGCCTGAAGATTCACCTCTGGGTTGACCTCGACCTCTGCCTCGTTGATTTCCTCGGTAGTTACTTCGGTTGAAGCCTCTGTTGTACCCTCTGTTGTAGCCTCGTTGATTTCCTCGTTGGTGACCTCGTTGACCTTGACTGGATTGAGAACCTCTTCCTCGGTTGCTCTGCTGCTGTGGTCTCGTGCATTGTCTACTGTGGTGACCTGGTTCCCCACAAGTATAACATTTTCCTTTGGTTTGTACCACAAAGGTACTGACGTTGGCCTTATTTTCAGACTCTGAATGAGTCATATTTTTCTCCTTGATCTTAGACTTTACATAGTCTACTGTTCGTTGATCCTCTGGTATGACATCTATGAAATCTCCGATGTAGCTGTAGCTTGGCGGCAAGGCTCTGATCAGATATCTTAATTTTTCTGTTTCTTCTAATCTTCCTCCAGCCGATTTAAACTCGTTTGTAACTTTTTCAAACTCCACAAAAAATTCTTCAACTGATTTGTAATTATTTAACTTTATTTCCTCGATTCTGCTTCTGCATATTATTTGCAAAGCTGTAGATTGTGATAGATACATCTTGTCAAATTTTTTTATCATTTCGTATGCTGTGGTACATTCACCAACGTACTCTAATTGTTTATCCGAGATAGTGCTAATTATCATAGTACGAGCTTTTAGATCCATCTTATTCCATTCTTCTTCTTTATCTTTATAAGCACTGGTTATTTCACTGGTTGCGGGCGATTTACACTCTTTATATTCCAACAAAATCATTAATCTGATTTTCCAACTTGAATAATTTGCACCGTCAAAAACAGGTATCATAATATCCTCGATTTTTGCTTGTTTAGCCATTTCTTCTTCTTTAATAGTTATATTATCGTACACTTGATTTTTCAATATAATAATTCTCTTCAATTCTTTTAAAAATATTTTCCGTATCGGATTTCTTGTTTCCTCTTTCCAAGTAGCTTCTTTTTTATCAAAATCTTGTTCTAGATTTACTTTAGGCTTAAGCCACAAGAACATGTGCTTAACCTCTAATTTGCCACGTGCTCTGAAATAGCACTTTACCACGTGTTTCACTTGCCGACTTTAATCCGCTTGCATCACACTGATTTTACGATTTTTCCAAAAAATCTTTCTACTAATCAATAGTCCTTTTGTTTAGCTATTTATTCTCACTTGTATTTTTCTTCTTATATTATTGAAACACTTTGATTTTTCACTTTGAAAAATTTCTTCACCACGTGGCTTTTAACCTCACTTTTTACTTAATATCTCTATACGACTCGAGAGTCAGTATAGAAGATATGATGAAATATCAACCACGTACTGCTACCATGTTGGAATGCGTGGATCAATAAACAACAACTTGTGAGGTTTTAATATAATAATATATTGAAAGGCTTGAGAGCCCAGTCGGCAGTACGTCCGCTCAGCTCGGAGTCTTACAGGCAAGAGAGAGTGTGGAGCACAGTACAGCATAGTCTTACTCCACGAAGTATAGTATACAGTATAGTTTGCTCTTAGAGTATATACGCGAGACATGCGCACTATGCTCGCGTTTGCTAGAGCTTGACTCGTTCAACGATTACGACTGTATAAATTCATATATTACAACAAAAATAAATATAACACGTCTGCTCTCAGCAGCTGTCATAACCAGACTAATCAAAAACAACAACATATGCGGCTTCGTTGATCTGTTGCTGAGGGGTCGCTTCGTACGCTTCTCGACGTTCGAAACACAACGTTCGAACTCGTCCACAACAATATGTTATAATTGACTTGTTTGCAATTTAAACCTTAAAATGTGAAAATCCAAGATGTGATCCGCACTCCGACTACTTTTGTACCGTGAAAAGATACCTTTTTATAGTGCAAAAGTACTTGTACAAGAGCCTGAATGGCAGAGGCCTTTGTTTTTTGTTTTCATGGGACACATAGTAGTGAAAAACTCTCTGAAATGATTTAAATGACTAATAATAGCTGTGACAAAGGACGTATTCATCCGGATCATTCATAAAAATATATATAAAATTAGAAAGACCATAGCAAGACTTTGTGGATACGGTCGTCGAATCAGCCTCAACCCCAACGTCCAACGTGTGCGGATTCTTACCGACTAAAACCATTCGCATTTAATTTAGGTTACTTCATCCAACCGGAGAACAAAACACCCTTCTTTGCCTTTATAGGCCCTTTGTAATGGCTTGTCTCATCTTCTGTGCTATTAATTTCCGTGCCACTACCGTTAGACCATGCTTCTCAAGGAGGCACAAGGCTTCCGTCTGGCTTCTGTAGATGCCCTGCTAAAAATAGTCTATAGGGATCGATTGGGATCAATTAAATTATCAACAGATTCTATGCTAATTTTGAATACCATTTTTTGTATGAGGATTCGATTAAAATAGATTAGAATCAACAGGAGTCAATAGATTTTAATACGGAAAACAACAATTGAAGTAGATAGTTAATACCAGACATTGGTTTCTATTAACTTTACTGGTCCTTTTTTGTATAGAATTTTATCGATTCCTATTGATTCCTATCAATTCTATCTATTTTAATCGAGTTCTAATGCAAAAAATGGGATTCAGATATAGCTTAGAATTCAATTAATAATTTAATCCATCTCTATTGACTATTTTTAACAGGGTGTGTTTGTCGTCATCTCCATGCCCTTGATGTTGTTACATCTAACAGTTTACCTGTTGTACCCCTAAATGCATTGGAGCTATCGAAGCCAGCTACATACTTACAGATTTCTTTCTTCTCGCCACCCTCTTTGCAGAAGAAGCAGATCAGTTCCATCCTCCATGTAGCATTTAGCCATGCGGTGTCCGTCTCCTTTATACTGGAAACAAATGGTTGCCCTGTGATTGCCTTTACATCCATCTTTCAATTGTCCAAAGCCTAAACACTTCTAAAACTACACTACTTTTAATATGTGTGTAGTGTGTGTGTCTGTGTGTGCGTGTATGTATCTGTATACAGGTGCAATTAGATACGAATATTTAGCTGGATATAAGTAGATAATATAAATAATGACTTGAAGAAAGATTAAGAGCAAGGTTTAATGCTTTGGACAAAAATTATGGTTGCAATAGAAAAAAATTACTTTAAAATATTAAAAATTCAGTGTAAAGCTGAATTAAAAATTGTTAAAATAAAGATATTTTCAGGGACATGTATATCAATAACTTAGGTGATAACTATTATAAAACATCAAGCGCCATAAGCCACAAATACATATAACACTTTGTAATATATATCTGTGGCCTTTAAATACAATAAAACAACTTAAGTCACATTTTCTTTGAATAACGTTTGGATGAGATTTTAACAATTTTCATATCTATTTTTCACGTGAAACTGTCAAAATTTTAGTAAGCATGCTCATCTGGGTCAAACCGACGCATACCGCAAATGATCATTTAGATTTACCACTTTATCACACGCCCACTTAATTTTTTTCATCTATTACAGGCAAACGATTAAGTCCGTTTTTGTTTATATAATAATTCAGAATGAAAAGAATAATTTCAAAACTAATTTATAACATTAGAAAGTTATGGCAAGTGTCTTAACTATAAAAAATCACTGTAAAAAACGACTACCCTATTTTGCCCATTGTAATCTTACCTGACGTGAAAAAACTTCGATTCACTTTTTTTTTTTAATTATTATTATTTTTATTGCCGCACATTTCTCCATAGCAATTCTTGCGCTACTCGTCAATATTCATTTTATGTTATTGTCATTCAAACTCATGACGCGTGGTGTAGCGAGTTTGAGAGTTTTGATTTTATATTTATTCCTCGCTTATAATCACCTTCTTACGATTTCTACATATATATATCTTCAAAATTAAAAGATCGATTCTGCAACTTCGCTATTTTAAAGATTTTGATTGGATCTTTCTAATTATTATATATCTTTTGAAATAAGAGGATTGCTTCTACAACAAAACAATTAAACTTGGAAATATTTAAAATAGCATTCACATACTGTATTTTAAAACAATTTTATTTATTGGAATAATAAATTTCGTTGAAGGAAGCTACGTGCCAATGAATTGGCAGCGGTTTTTCTTTGCTGAACACCTGGACATCGTCTACGAGAGACCTGGATAACGTGCTTATCATGTACGAGCCGAACCTATGTGTACACATCGAAAGCCACGGAGCGTACTACCTACACTTGATTTTTTCCTCCGTCAGACACCTGGACATTGTCTGTGAGAGTCCTGGAGCACGTGCCTCATCATCGTTAAGCACAGCTTACATCTATACATCGGAAGTCATAAAGCGCACTACCTAGAGTTGATTTTTTTTCTGTCGGACACCTTGACATCATTTACGAGAGTCCTGAAGTACGTGCTTATCATCTTCAAGCTCAACTCATATCTATAAATTGGAGGCTACGGAGCGCGTTATCAAGATTTCACTTTCTTCTTTGCCAGATACCTTGCCATCGTCTACAGAAGTCCCAGGATGCGGGCTTATCAACTTCGAGCAAAACTTACATCTGTGCATTAAAAGATACGGAGCGCTCATCCTTAAGGACTTGGATATCCCTTTTAAAAATTCATTGATAATATAAGCCATCCGTAAGCCTACGCCTCCGCTAAATCCGTGACGAATTAAGCAACATTTTAACCCAAGCGTTTGTTAAACCGTGGGCCAAACTAATCTGATTTGGTTTACTAATGGTAAACGGTTGGCTTACGTTTCTACCAGACTGCAAATGTCTATTATCTACAAGTAGAACTTGCACCTACTTACTGTCAACCACCTAACGCGCGACGCGATTAAAATTTTTGCTATAATAAACACCTGGACAAAATTTTTGAGAGTTCTTGGTGACCTGGACGTTCATTATAATATTTACATTTTTTTTATGGCTAAGTTTGTGATCTACAGACTATTTTATATAAATGTCAACAAGTTTCAGCCAAAATTTTTTTCGGAAATCTCTATTAATTGGCCTTGTGTCTTGATTTTTGATAAACGTCACGCCACGTCGCACTGTCTCTTTACGCCGAAAAGGAGTGCTCGGCACGGGAAAAAAGCATGATGATGTCATTCTGAGTGTAAATTAATAAACAATTACCGAATAAAATTGTTAATAACAATACAAATTTCATAAAATATTTTATTTAGCCAGTATAATATTTTATTTATCGACATTTTCTAAGTGATAGAAATAAAATATTTAAAAAAGATAAAACTTTTATGGTTTAATTTTTTTAAGTAGTGTTTGACAAGAGATTTATTGCCACGCTCGTCATCGTATAAATAATATTGTCAAACAGTAATAACGGTAAATATAAACGTATCCTAGAAGAGGCTTCAAGAACGTCGTATCTTAGGATTGGCTTTAAAAACCACTTATACTTTCGTGATTCTTGCTAAATAGACGCGATAAAAGATTTTGAAAAAAATAGAGTAGATGCTATATTGTGTTAATAGTTGATAGTATCTTTTTCAAAATCTTTTATCGCGTCTATTTAGCAAGAATCACGAAAGTAAAAGTGGTTTTTAAAGCCAATCCTAAGATACGACGGTCTTGAAGCCTCTTCTAGGATACGGCGTTCTTGAAGCCTCTTCTGGCATAAGACGTTCTCGAAGCCGCCACCGAGATACGACGATCTTGAAGCCTCCGCTGAGATACGGTGTTATTCCACTCAGCCGTCGATATAATAAGAACTACGGCGCAAGGTGAGGTCACAATCAGTAAAGTTTGCTCCGACAGCACCTTGACTACCAGCAAACAATGACTAATTCCTTCTTTTGACGAATGCGAGCAATTTTTATTATAAACTCTATCGACGAAAAATCATTGCGAGTGTAGGAGCATTAGTTTGTATGCGCAACGTTTTAATATGAAACAGACATGGTTTTGCTATATACACATAAATACTTAAATACAGTGAAAAATAGGATAAGAATTTGTTATTCATCAATTTTTTGCTGATAGGACTCTAGGCTTTAATATGATTAATTCAAAATTTATATGTTTAAGTAGTTTTTAGAACGGAAGTTTTTCAATATGCATGGCGGCTCAAAGGATAAAGATCTAACCTAAAGAGCGGGCATTGAAGTACATCAATTTAGTCAACGTGAATCTATTTTTATATTGAAGCATTGTCTTTCTCATTTATCTGTATTATGATTTTGGAGAAAAGAAAAGTAGTTATGTTATGTATTAAAATTTATATGCGTTTATACATCTATTAATTTATACATATTTTCATCCTTTGTGCAACCATATTGATTACGTGAGCTCTCAATTGTTTAATTGAATAATGTATCCTTAATAAAACCGAATTTACAAAACAATATCAATTAAAATATATTGGAGTAAAAATCGTAACTCATGTACTTTGGTGTAAGATTTAACCTTAAGTTTTCGAAAAAATATTGACGAAAAAAATCGAATAAAACTAATGAGCAGCTACAAGTAAAGATTTAAGTAGTAAATTTAACTTGCAGAGATCTATAAATTCATATAAAAATAAGAATTAAGATAACAAGAAAATCCGTCCGTTTTTATATGACTCATGTCTTCTTTCTTTAATTAACTTGGCCTGTAAAATGCAAAGCTTCCCTAGGTAGGAAACAAAAACTTTATTTTTCAATAATTGAGTTTTTTCAGGAAATAATTAGTGAAATAACTTGATATTTACGCAAGTAGATAGGTTCCCACATAGCACGAAAGCTTGCTAACGAAAGTTTCAAGAAAGATTCCCACAGAAAAGCTTCCTGTAAGAACTTTAAAATTAAAAAAAAATCTTTCTGGAATCTTACTTAGAAGTCCTACTTCAAAATCTTCCTGCAAGATTAACAGAAGATAACAACGATAGATTCCATTTATCATTTTTTGAAACATGACATAGAATCTTAAAAGAAGCTTTTCAAAAGCTTTCTTTGAAAGATTCCGTACAATATTTCGTGAACCTTTCTCGAAAGATTTTCGTTGGCATTTCTAATAGCTAACCGTAATACAACATCGAAGGTTCCAGGAAGAATCACTACAATCTTTCCGCAAGCTTCATATAAGATTAAAAAAATGTTCGACTCTGAACGTGACAGTGAATATACCAAAAGCTTCCAGTAACCATTCAGGAAAGATTCCGTACAATATTACTTAAACCTCTCCAGAAAGATTTCCGTTAGCATTTCTAATAGCTATCCATAATATTACATGGAAGGTTCCAGGAAAAATCTTTCTGTAAGCTTCATATAAAATTAAAAAAATTTTCAACTCTGAACGTGATAGTGAATCTTTTAAAAGCTTCTAGTAACCTTTCAGGAAAGATTTCGTGCAATATTTCTTGAACCTTTTCACAAAGATTCCCGTTCGCATTTCATATGTAATTCAGATTATTTATCTTCATGAAAGTTAATTCAAGCAGTAATTAGAATTTTGGTTACTTTATATATCATCATACATTATTATTATATTTTGATTAATGTTTATTTATTATCAGATCTGAACTTTTAAACATAACAGTTCTGTTTAGGTAAACGGATAGACCTTTGCACAGGTGTTTTCCCTTAGGCATTGACGCAATGGAGACCACAGACTGCGTGTAAATGAATTTTCGGACAACTCTGCCCGATGAGAGATTTTTTCCCAGGATCATTTCTCACGCGAGAAGAGGAAAATCTCACAATCCTCCTGTTTTAAAAATCATCCACAGAGATAACTAATGGGTTTTTGAGGGTGAACGCAAAGGCTGGTAATTATATATTTTACTAACCGTGTGCACAGGTGTCTCCCTCGCGTAAATTTTTTCTAGGCAAGCAAATTTCAGAGAGAGATTTTTCCTTAAGTGAGAAGAGGAAAATCTCTCACGGTCAAAAAAAAGGAAGTATACTAAAGGGAGGTGGACACAAGTTTTTTCAGAAAATTGGAAAGGGACATTGTTTTCACGAATCGTAAGGCTTTTCACCCTCAAGAGATGTAAAGAGGTGTGTTCTTAAAAATTTGGGAGAAAATTTTTTTCTCCAATCACAAGACTTTGGAAAAATGATGTGGAATGGGTAGCTGCTGTTGTTCACAATAAATGGCCCATTTTTGGCTATGGTTCGTCAGTTCAGTTTTCGGTCTCAATCGAAGAAAAAACAGTGGCATCGAAGAAGAGTTCTACCAGCAGCAGCAGCAGAGGAAGCAGCAGCAGGTCTTGCAGTGCCGTCTCTTCTACTACTTGCTGCTATGCAGCAATTATATGACGGTGTAAGGCCAGGAGGGTCTTCACCATCCACATCAAGTCGGAGTACGTCGTCATCAGCGAGGCCGAGCACGTCGTCAGCAAGTCCAAGACCAGGCACATCGACATGTGCTAGTCCGAAAGCTAGCACATCGACATGTGCGACTTCTGCCACATCGCCTATGGAGAGTGCTCGCCCCAGCCGCCCTATAAAGAGGTCAAGCTCGAGGAGGTCGCGATCGAGCTCTTCTTCGAGCTCGAGCTCTAGCTTTAGCTCGAGCTCCAGTGGCACCTCATCGAGTTGCGAGTCGTGCAACTCAGTGAGGAGCATCAAGAGCCTAAATCTTATTCCAAAAAAGGCTAAATTAGATGGTAAGTTGTTTTTTCAAATTCAGCAACAACAGCAGCAACAAGAACAGCAGCAGCAACAACAACAGCAACAACAGTCCGGTGGACAGAATGTTCCGAGAATAATTGACGACAAAATTATTTTCGATCCAATCGACATAACAAAATTTAAAAACCCGAAAAAATAATGTAAAATATGTATTAATTTTTGTAATTTTAATCTTAACAGTACATTTGTAAAATTTAATGTGATATTATCAATAAATAGAAAAAGTCTCTAAAAAAGTTATAAAGTACAGTCCAAGAGATTCTCCTCCCAAGTGAGCTCTGGCTTTTTCAAGAAGAGCGTCCTTTTTTCTTTTTATCTCTCCCATTGCCTTCGCGAGGCCCGTTCTAATCGGACCGTGAAAGTTGGTTCTGTCCTTGGCACACTCGATGATTTCCCCGATTGTATTCTTCAGGACCCTCAAGTGGTCATCTTGCTTTCCTGGTTTGGGGGTTGATAATAGAATAGAATACAAAAGAAATACTGTTTATTTTAAAATATTCGAAAAATTTACAATTGTCACACAACGTCACAAGCGGCCGCACTATGGGTCAAATGGCATTTTCGTCAACGGAAACCTAATATCTCAAGAACAAATAGAGATAGCGACCCAAAAATTTTTTTGGTTTAATTTCAAGTAATGTGGATTAAGGGAAAATTATTGAGATTGTCATCATCCCCTATTTTGGGGGTGAGAAACATGGTTAAAGTATGCGCCTTTCAAAAATCGATTTTTTTTTTCTCTTCCTTATGGTGTATCTCAAAGAAAAATAGAGATATCGATATCATTTTTTTTTTAACTTTGACCAAAGCAATATAGATTGAGAAAATATTTATAAGAAGACCATTCCCCCCCCCCCCTTAGGAGGGGCAAATAGGAGGTAAGAGGGCGAAAAATCGAAAAATCGCTGAAAAATAATGTATGGGGCTTTTGCGGGCGCTAAAAATGATTCCGATAAGCATTTAAACATCATTCGCCACCTTAGATATGATTTTTTGGTATCATCCCCCACTTTAGGGGTTGGTATTAGGGGTTAGAGGGCCAAAATACGAAAAATCGACGAAAAATCGCTAAAAAAATATCGCTAAAAAAATATTGTACAGGGTTGTCGTATATAAAAATTTACAACCTTATTATAAAAACTTTAATATGCATCGATTTATTATTATCTATATAATTTCCTAACCTCTTCTTAAGGATTTTAATTGCTATTTCTATTACTTTTGCTTCCTCCTCAAGAGGAAGCTTTGTAATGGTAAAATTTTCAGTTTTGCTAATACTTCGTGGAAACGCATTTGGAGGTGTTTGGAGTACGAATCATACGTTTTTAGAAAATGTCCGTGCGGATGGCTGTGTGTGTGTGTGTGTGTGTGTGTGTGTGTGTGTGTGTGTGTGTGTGTGTGTGTATGTACGTATACCGCCATCATTTTGGAACCATGCGACGGATCGTAATAAAATTTGACATGCATATATTTTTTCTAATTCTGAATTTAGGTCATTTTTTGTTTTATGATTCTGACCATTTTATGGCCATATTATAGCCATTTTTCTATTTTTGAAAAAATATTTTTACTTTTTTATAATGATATGATTTATACAATATATTCAACAATAGTGTATCTAAAAGAACAGCGGTTTTATATAATGGCATAGGTCAATATTTGACAATTTACTGCACAAAACTTTAAAGTAAATAGCAGATTCTTTACTTATCAATGATGGTTTTTTTGGCAGCATTCATCCTGATTATCCTGGTATTTTTTGCTTTGGCTATTTTCATTTTATAAAGCTTATTTAAGATTCTAGTATTTCTTTTTCTTCTTATTATACTCTAAGGTGCATTTAACAACAATTTAAATTCAGGAATGTTATTAAAAAAAGTAAATGAATATAAAAAAGGTTAAATATTATATTGTTATTGGTTCATTATTTATTACTAAAAACTAATCTTTATTTAAATTTTACGACGTGCAGGTCTAAGTACTACAATTTTCAATGTTTTTATCATGCAATTTTTTATTTTTTTTGTTATGATATTAGAATTTATTAATGATTTCATTATGAATCTGGTAATGTTTTCGTACAAGGTAAACATACATTATGCTACCAATTATTTCACCTTTTCAATACATAAACAAATTAATATGGTTTATGGATTTTATTTTTCGTTTTTTACTCGTATTCGTATTGATTCAAAATTGATGTAATTGATATAAAGTTTTTTAATTGTATTCGTATTTATTTAAAATTGGAGTAATTAGTATAGAATATAACTTTAAAATGTATACTAAAAAAAACAATTTAAATCAATTTTTTTGCATATGTTAAATATCTCTATTTGTTACATAAAATATACCTAATAACCAACCATTCTGCACAGTTTATAATATACATATATAATTATACAAATAAACTGTGATGGTATACTTTTTTCAAATTTTACTGTTTTTCCAATTTTTAACAGATTTAGAGTAATGATATTTTAAAACTTACAATGTCATATATTAATACTTAAAATACTTACTTACTTTAATTACAGTCTAAAAATGTGTATACTTCAAAAATTTTAATATTTCGAATTTCTTAATATTTATACACATAACACCTATTGACACACACACACACACACTCTCAAATACTTATATATACACATATTCGTCTATAATGATTTGTATTATATATAATATTAAAAAATGGCAATATAGTATATATGAAAAGGAGAACAAAATTAAAAAAGTTATTTGTTAAATTGATGTTTTTATTGTTATAATACAACATTATAGTAAGGTAACTAATTTTTAACAATTATCTTCATAATATTTAATATTACCGATTTTTGATAAACCATACATACAATCAGATCGTTATTTTCAAGAGTGACCGCTAAATGAAAAAATCGTTTTGAAATTTTTGCTTTGGAGGAAACTTTATTTATTATGTATTGAAAATAAATGGCAGCCAAAAAGGCGAAATTCAATTTTTTTCGGCCCACCCTTTTATAGGTATAAGTGGTAGCATGATGTATGTTTACTTACTTTTCTTGTACGTATAAATTACCAGACTCATAACTAAATAACTAATCAATTGTAATATCATAACAATAGAAAACAAAATTTGTGTTACATTTTTTTTTCTTTACAGTGAAAAATAATACCACTGCTTGATAAAAAAACTATTGATAATTGTAGTATTTAGACCAGCACGTCGTAAAATTTAAATAAAGATTAGTTTTTAGTAATAAATATTAAACCAATAACAATATAATATTTAAACTTTATTTTTATATTCATTTACTTTTTTTAATAACATTCCTGTTAAATGAAATTGTTGTTAAATGCACCTTAGAGTATAATAAGAAGAAAAAGAAATACTAGAATCTTGAATAAGCTTTATAAAATACAAATGGCCAAAGCAAAAAATACCAGGATAATCAGGATGAATGCTGCTAAAAAACCATCATTGATAAGTAAAGAATCTGCTATTACTTTAAAGTTTTGTGCAGTAAAATCGTCAAATATTGACCTATACCATTATATAAAAGTAATAGAAATAGCAATTAAAATCCTTAAGAAGAGGTTAGGAAATTATATAGATAATAATAAATCGATGCATATTAAAGTTTTTATAATAACGTTGTAAATTTTGATATACGCCAACCCTGTACAATATTTTTTAGCGATTTTTCGTTGATTTTTCGAGTTTTGGTCCTCTAACCCCTAATACCAACCTCTAGAGTGTGAGATGATACCAAAAAGTAATACCCAAGGTGGCGAATGATGTTCGAATGCTGGTCGGAATCGTTTTCAGCGCCCACGAAAACCCTGCGCAATACTTTTCGGCGATTTTTCGTCGATTTTTCGAGTTTTGGCCCTCTAACCCCTAGAGTGGGGGATGATAACAAAAAATCATACCTAAGGTGGCAAATGATGTTCGAATACTCGTCTAAATAGTTTTCACTACCTACGAAAACCCTGTGCAATATTTTTCGGCGATTTTTCGTCGATTTTTCGAGTTTTGGCCCTCTAACCCCTAGAGTGGGGGATGATACCAAAAAATCATACCTAAGGTGGCGAATGATGTTTAAATGCTTGTCGGAATTATTTTCAGCGCCCACAAAAACCCCATACAATATTTTTCAGCGATTTTTCGATTTTTCGCCCTCTTACCCCCTATTTCCCCCTCCTAAGGGGGGAAATGTCCTTCTAATAAATATTTTCTCAATCTATATTGCTTTGCTCAAAGTTTAAAAAAAATGGTATCGATATCTCTATTTTTCTTTGAGATACACCATAAAGAAGAGAAAAAAAAATCGATTTTTGAAAAGTGCATACTTTAACCATGTTTCTCACCCCCAAAATAGGGGATGATGACAATCTCAATAATTTTCCCTTAATCCACATTACTTGAAATTGAACCAAAAAAATTTTTGGGTCGCTATCTCTATTTGTTCTTTCTTTTCTCTATTAGGTTTCCGTGGACGAAAATGCCATTTGACCCATAGTGGGCCGCCTTGCGCCATGAAGGAGTTCAGGCCAGTATCGATTTTAGTTACCGGGACGGATATATCCCTAGACAACCTACCCGAGGTTCTACATTTATTTTTCTCAAAGAGGGCTGCGAGGTACGGCGGTTGCCCTACGCAGAACGACTTATACATTAACACCGCCGCAAAGTACGTTTTACGCTCTTTAGTGTCCATCCAGCCCAGGTTTTTCCTGAAGGGAGAGATGTGCCCGCACCTCCTTACACCACAAATGTACCGCACACATGAATTCTGTAGTCTTTGCAGTTTAGTCTGAAGCTCCCCTGGCACGTCAAGATACACAACAGAGCAATAATCTAGGTGGGAGACGACGAGAGTGCTGGCCAGCACCACGACGACGAGAGTGACCGCCAGAACCACGTCCGCAAAGGTGACTTCACGAAAGATGAAGCCATCCTCATTAGCCTTGGCCAGGATGCCACTCAGATCAACCTCGCGCTCGGCATCAGATATGGACACCCCAGTAAAATACTTGTTCAATTCTTTGGCCTTTGAAGTAAGGCCAAGCCTCCGTAATTCGTTCCAGACGTTTTCATTGTTTTCCAGCGCGTCAAAGACGATTTTCGATTTTGTCGTCGATTTTGAATAAATTCTTCTCGCACCTGATTGATTCGTTGTTCTGCCTCAGCAACGAGATATTGATATTCCGTTCACAGGTCTCCACGTCGTCTAGTGCCTCGTTGGGCTTGTTTGTGTCATCGTCGTAGGGCTTCTCGTCGGCTGTAAAAATGTCTCAGTTCAGCGTCGACCCATGGAGGGTGTCCTTCCTGTCTCAGTTTAAATTGTTTGAGCGGATCAAGTTGGTTAATGACAGTCATGATGTTTTGGCTAAGATGTTCTAGCCGGGTGTCAACTCTGCTGTCGGAACAATTCACCGACGACCAGTCACAAGCAGCCTAAAGGGATAAGAGCTCCTCTGATTATATTGATTTAAAGTCTCTGTATATAAAGTTGTTGAGTACAGGGGGCTCTGTCGTCTGAAAGTAAATCGTAACATCAATAATGTTATGGCTGCTCGGAAAAGTCGCCAGTGAATTACTCGCATTCAGCACTACACTGTCGTCGTCAGTCATGATCACGTCGATCCATGTGTGGGAATCCCTGACGTGGTGAGTTGCTCCGTCGTCTACTAATTTTAAGTTTAATTCGCAGGCAAGGTCCCCAACGAATTCCGCGTCATGTGAGGCAGATAACATGTTCGCGTTCAAATTGCCCATAACTAGCCTACAATCATAACCCACGGAGTATCTGTGCAAGTCATTCGTCAGCTCTGAATTGTCGGTGAAAGGGATACCTGGTGGACGATAAATTACGGCAACAAAGATTGTTTGCCTTTTGCCCTGTTGAACGCTACACATCAGATACTCCAGGATTTCTGGTTTCCCCTCTGCCTCTGATTGCGACGAGCACAGTATAATCGCTTTGTAGTTATTTCGAATGTACAAGGCTACACCACCTCCACGCTTGTTTCTGTCCTGCCGTAATATCGAAAATCCGTCCACCCGCGCGAGTACTTCATCAACCTCATACCCGAAACGCGTCTCAGCCACGCCAAAGAGGTTGTAGTTGGGACGAGTAGTCTCGAGATACTGCCTAAACATCCCCGTGTGCGCGTATATCGAGGTTGCATTCAGGAAGCCCGCTCTTAACGCCTCGCTACCTGCCTCTCTCGTGTTCCTCCGGTCTAGTCAATTCTGTCCAGATGCAGTCGGCGTACCACTTGACTTCGACTCCGACTTTTTCCCACTTCTAACCGTATTTTTAGTTGCGTCTGAGGTGGTGGTATCACCAGCGCTGTTGTTGTTATTATTGCAACTATTACAATTGTCACCATCAATTTTCGCGCTATAGGATGCGACTATAGCGTGTAGGCCCGCAGCCGAGGTGAAATCATTAGTTTTACCACCGTCTCTCTTCTTGATAAGGAATCACCTGCCCCTGTGCAATATATATTTGTAATCTAAGCCACGCGCAATTTGCTTGAGGTTATGGAAACGTACAAAATTCTCTTTAGTTAAAAGTTCATTCATAAAAATTTTACTTGGTATTAAGCAATTACGCGTTTCCTCATCTAGAAGAGTGACGTTGATATCTTTCGCGCTGAATGCAGCAAATCTGCCCTTCGCACGCATAATGTTTCCCACCGTGTCGCGGCGAGAGAGGCTTACCACCCACGGAGATCGGCGATGCTTCAAACCAGGTTTCAACGGGCCTCGTTTAGATACAGACTTCGGCCTAAGTGGACGTATCGATACGATGTCATCCTCAGTAATGGATGTGTCAATCGTGGCGAGTATGGCGTGCAGTACTTGGTGATGTTGAGTTGAGCGTCTGTCTCGTCGCAGACATTCCAAAGAATTATATCTGCCGGTGACTCGCCAGACTGCACTATATCTATACGTGGACCCATCCCATCCGATCTTGAGCGACCGTTGCCCGCAGAACGGGAGCCCCGTGTTCGATGCCGACGTTTCTGCGTTCGAAACTCAGACGCAGGCTCACGAACGCCAGTTTCACTAACACCAGCTGCGTTATTATCGCCGTCCATTACCTTATCTATACTAAAACTAATACCGCCCGCGGTTTTACTACTTATAATATTATTACTATTACTAACATCACTAGCATTGTTGTTGCCATCAACCTCGGTTGATCCGCGCAGCCGCTCTTCCAGCTGTAGGACCCGCTTAGCCATAGCCATGTACTTGTCAAATATCGATACACGGCTACTCTCAAGTTCCACCAGCTTAGCTTCTTAGGGGCGAGTTTGACCTCCTGCTCGGATATTTTGTCATTAAGGGTCTTGATATCGAGGATTATTGCTGGTATAAGCCTCAATATATCAAGATCCTCCTCCAGTCTAGCCGTCGCAGAGGTCACTTGTTTCGCTATGGTTGAGAGGCCACTAACATACCGTTCAAGCTTGGCAATGGTGACTCTGTTCCTGTCGCCCGTCGCGTTGATCAGCTCCGACTTACTTGACTCGAAGATGTCATTCGGCCTGCAGATGGACTCCGATACACCGGTGGTACTCTTCCTGCTGATGTTGGAAGTGTCCTTGAAGCATGTGATGTTCCTGATGGCGGTGGCTGCCCTCCTGGCACTTGCAGTCGCTAGTATTGATGTCTGTAGCAGAGGTGGATTGAGCTGTGGCTCAGCTGTAGGAGAGATGCTGACTTCCTCTCCCTCATTTCTGCCAGCGCCATCTTGATTTACTATCTCAGGCTGAGGACATAATACCAGTGCCGTAGGGCCATCCGACGATGCCTGCTTGGTAGTCGTGGCATTGGTTTCCCCCGCAAATGACTGTGAATTTCGTTCCTGCGTTGCATTGCGTAACTCCTCTTTGTCCACTGCTTCTTTCTTAGGAGGTGATTTCCTCTCCCTCTTCAGAATCAAAAAAATGAGTAAAAACGTACCCCTAAAACAAACTCCAAGGAGACAAAAAAGCTCAAATTTTGGCTTTTTTACACGTTTTTGCTCATTTTTCGAATAAAAGAAGAATCCTAGGTAATTTTTATGTGAAAATTTTAATTCAGCGGGAAAAAATACATCAGATATGACGTTTAAAAATCAAAAGAAAATTTTTTCCATCGAAATACAGGGAGTTTTGTCAATTTTTAACGAAAATCGTCAACTTTGTCGATTTATCCTTCATCGTAGGCATCCTTCGCCAGCCCCCCCCCCCCCCTGACAGCAGCAGAGCCCTATTCCGCACGCCATCCGGCACTACTACGGCCAACAAGATTTTCGCCGTTTGATAGGGCAGCCAGGTCCTGTTGGCTAGACGGACCCGGCCCAGTTTTCGAGCTGTACCCTCCGTGCTTAGGCTTAAGAGCCCAGCCCGGGAGACTGACAAGGGCGCAAGCGGCCAAAGGAGACGGCAGTCAGGCCGCCTGGTCGCATGGCGCCCCGTAGCTCGGGAACCTCAGGATCGCAATTCCTGTGGAGCGTGCAAACCGAAGTCGCAGGAAACAGTCCTCCAGTCACATGCGAGGCGACCTTTGTACTGCTCTGCTTGCTCGGGCAGTCCGAAGATGCCAACCCCCGTAGGGAGCGAACTCCCTCCCTGGACGGGTGTGCGTGTGTGTGTGTGTGCGCGCGCGCTCGTGTGTGTGTGTGTACCGCAATATTATCGAATCCAGGCTTTGGATCTCTATGAAATTTAGTATGTACATTTTTTTCGCTTTCTATATTCGGGAAAAAGGTTAATTTCAATTAAGCTAAATTTTATTTTATGGCCGTTCATTGAATTTTGCAAAATTATTTTTGGCATTTTTTTGTATAATCTTATTGTTACAAACCATACAGCTATAACGCATTTGGAAGATAATAAAATTACCTACTTTTTCCCGCTTATCCCTTGAGATCGACTGCACTGTTTGGCAGCAAAGGCGAAAAAGGTGATTTTTCCGAAATTAGGCATATCTCTGAACTAAAATATTAAAACCTCGCAAACAAAAACGATGATAGAATATAAGTGTATTCATATGCCACAAGAATTTCAATTGATTTGACAACGTAGTTTTTGGATAACAAATCGAAAACTGAAAAAAATAAGACTTCTATGTCTAACGTTTAAGAGAAGGGTAGAAGGGTTTCAATTCATCTACAATTTCGGGAAAAGGTAGATATATAATGCGTCTCGAGTTCTCTGCGCAGTTCTTATAACCTCATGGTATCTGAGATATCGATGATATAATTTTTATTGAGAATGTTTTGATTGCTTATAACTTCAAAACTAAGCAGTCAAACGCTTCAAAAAAAGTTAATTATTTATTACAGCAAAAACTGAATGCTATTCAAATTACTGCCTAAATAGGGCACATGTTTTTGACAGGTGTTCTCAAGCTACATTTTATACAGATATTATGTCTCTTTAATAAAAGATTTGAACTGTGTATTTTCTTTGAATGTGTCACTGAACAAACATTGTTTAATGCATCTATAGTTCAAACTGAAAATCATCAATCCATTACAATTATTGAAAATAAAGAGATTTTTATGATTATTTTTACGTAATAAATGGTTTGACTTGACTAAATAATTTTACCAATTTACAATCTGTGCTTGAAAATATATTAACTTATTTAAACTATTTATTGCAAGTCTCAATGAATTATCAAAGTTTGAATAGCTGGAGCATAGCTCATTGCTATATCTGATTTATCATTTAAAGTAATTTGCACAAATTTAGCAGACTTATTGCTTTTCTAAATCTCCTAAAATTTTATTTATTTTTAAGCTTGAAGATTTTCTCTTTAATTTCAAGCTTATTTTGTTGAATG
This sequence comes from Pteromalus puparum, assembly GCA_012977825.3. Lineage (NCBI taxonomy): Eukaryota > Metazoa > Arthropoda > Insecta > Hymenoptera > Pteromalidae > Pteromalus > Pteromalus puparum. The sequence continues at coordinate 36,451,824 of CM053170.1, read as the reverse complement.
TTTACTTGCTTGTTATATATTGGTTTTATAATCGAGCTATTAACTTTGAGTATATTTTTCTTATTAGAGTTTATACTTTTATCAAATACGTACATCACGCTGGGATAAACTATGCAACAATTTTATTTGTTTTCAACTGTTTTCTTTTTTCATCCCAACTGTTTGTTTTACACTATATTATCCAGTGTAGTTATCCATACATTCCGGAGATTAAAGTTCTTTCAAATATAAAATATAAAATATTAATGATCCTATTACCTAATTGGATGCTTAATTCCTTATTAAATGAATTTTCTTACAGAAGATAATTTTCCTGATTATGACAGATTATCATGTTTCGACTTAATTGAACAATTATCAGTAGCGCAACTCGCACCATATATTACTTACTCTCTTTGAACTTAGAATTATGGAAATATATAAATGTGCACATTAGATATCAAGCTTTTCAGTATCATTATTGATTTGAAAATCAATTTCGAGTTAATACGTGCATACACTACTCCTTAATCTTCCATTAAGCAAACTAGAAATCGGTTTCGGAATTTAAAACAGAAATACTACTAGTTTTGAGGCCTTTCAATTTCTTTGTCGTTATTGGTCTCAGAAAGAAAGAAAAACACGTCCAACTTAACTGTTCATTTTTTAGTTTTTATGGACATATTTCCATTAACTGTATCTTATTTAATTTTACCTGAACTATTTTCAAACTATATGATTTTTACTCACGTTATCCGATCCATCATTGTGTTTTGAATTTATGCTTGTTACCGGTTCGTCCGTTGTGCTCCAACTTTTGTTGCAGTAGCCCTATCAACAAGCAATTTTGTTCCACCAAAATGCATTTGACAGTCACTCAAGGAAGTCATTATAGGCTTAATGTATTCGCACGCTGACCTTTTTCTTGAAATCAGCAGTCTCCTTCTCATTGAACTTGTTCATTATATCTAAAAATTAACCAATATTATTAAAATTTAATAATTTGAATTTTGGTTATTAGTATCATTTTTGTTTGATACATAATCGAGCTTTCATTTTTGAATTATCCTGAACGAAATTGTTAAAAGCAGAAGTTGGAAACAAAACAGCCCAACATGGCGTCAGGACGAAACAAGCCATCCGACCAGTGTCGTAGTAATTTTGCATGTACTAAATGAAAACCGGCAACAACAGCAGTGCGTGTGATCTGTGATGAGGCATATAATTTTAGCTCCCTGAAGCAAAAGAAAGAAAACTATAAATTTATCAGTTGAAATCTTATAGTTTGCTCGGAACACAGTGACCGGAACGTAACTTCAAAAATTGATGAAAAAGTCTTAAGTGAGTCAGCATCACATTTGATAGCACAGATTGAACTAAAAAAATTAGAAGATGTGAGAAATTACCTTCTGGCTGAGACTAGTAACAAGACTCAAGACTTGCAAGAAACTGAATCTATAGAAAAAAGTGATCATGAATTGCTTACAACTGAAAATATGCTGTTAAAAAGGTTAGTGAGTGAATTAACTGAGAAAAATAACCTTCTGAAAGAAAAGTTAGAAAACAACAGAAGTAGAACTTACACCAAGTTCTTTATATACTTAGATGCCATAAAGTACTGCAGACCAACTCAGAAAAAAGTTCCACAAATATCCGTAATATTCACGGAGTCAGGGGTGTCACGTCCAGTCTTACCGACGTGAGCAAGGACTCAAGCCTCATCGGGTAACCACACCGTAGCGTCCGACGCGCCCCAAACGGCTCCAAGATCCTACTACAACAAGCCGGAGACCACGAGGGTAATTCAATGGGAAACTACCTTACCAGCCCAACCATGAGTAAAGCACGAAGCTACACCATTCAAATTTACTGACGTCTGCTACGGATCCCTCACGCCGTGAACAATAGGACGCATCTGGAGACGTTGATAGATAAAATCAAATACAACAACAATGTACAACATCTATAATAAATAACTTCGAACAAGGGGGGCTGGGTTAACAACGAGAAACGATCGAGACGATCGTAAAAATAAATGTTGGAGTTTATTGAATGTATTTGCTTATAAGAAAACTTTTATTTATAAGAACACGCAATATTTTTGATACAGTACACTAGTGGAATAATAAAAGATACAGAGTATAAATGGTGTAAATATATGTTGTAAAATAATAACGCGGTATAGTAGTAGACGCGATGGTAGATGTGGAATGCTCGGTGGCTGTCGTCAGACTGACGGCTTCTTCCTGCTTCCGAACTCGGCTGTCCCTTTGGGTCCGGTGGGCCATAAAAGCCAGGTCAATTTTCCGGGACTGCGGCTATGTGCGTGGGCGTCTATATCGGTGTATAAGTATAGACTATGTGTGTATGTGTTCTATCGTTGTATATTCCAACACCCTTCCTCAACGATAGAACGCAGGTGACTATTCGTTATTCGTTATCAATCCGCAATGTCGGTCATGCTCTTTAATTTTATTCTTCCAAGAGCTTTAGTTAACATGTTTGCTACCATATTATCTGTAGGGCAGTACTGATATTTGATAACTCCATCCTCGTGCAGGTTTTTGACAAAATGGTATTTAGTGCCAATATGTTTAGTCCTGTTGCTGAAATTCTTGTTACTTATCAACTTGAGGCAGCTTTGGTTATCTTCATAGATTGTGGTTTTGCTTAGCTTTGTTTCTTCGAAATCTTGAATTAATCGACGAATCCAAATCGCTTCTTGCGATGCCTCAGCTAGAGCAATGTACTCAGCTTCTGTTGATGACAGAGCTACACATGGTTGCTTTCGGCAGCTCTAACTGATCGAGGCACCATAATCTTGAAATAAGAAGCCGCTGTTCGATTTCCGGTCGGCTTTGTTCTCCGCCCAATCTGCGTCGGCGTATCCAATAAGACCTTTACGGCCGTCCCGCTGGCCCAGACGCAGCTCATAAAGCTTTGTCCCCTTCAGGTAACGGGCGACTCTTTTTGCCTCGTTCCAATCCGTAGTCGTCGGCTGCTTGTTGTGCTGACTTAGGATGGTAACGCTTGCGCTTATGTCTGGTCTCGTGTTCACTGCGAGATATAGCAAAGCGCCGATCAGCTGTTGGTACTTATCACTGTCTGGCATTAAGGATTCTTCGGTTCGGGTTTTCACATATCCTTGGTCCAGCGGTATGTTTGATACCTTTGCGTCTTGTAGTCCGAACTTGCAGAGAATTTTGTCGATGTATTTCGACTGTTTCAAGAGAAAAAATCCGTCTTGATCTCTCCTTATCTCAATGCCTAAATAGTGCTTTAAATCGCCGAGATCCGTCAGTTTGAAATGATTCTTGAGATACTCGGCTACGTCCTTTATCTTCTTGGCATCTTTTGCAGCCATCAAAAAATCGTCTACGTAAATAATGAGATACATGATATCCCCCTTATCATTTTTTACGTAGAGTCAAGGATCATTTTTGCTTTGAATAAAACCGTAGGACTTGAGCAGGCTGTTGAGATTCATGCATTCCAGATCTTTGCTGCTTGCTTTAATTCGTATATGCCTTTTCGTAGTTCCCATACGTTGTTGCTTTTACTACCGTCGATATACGGTACTAAAACTACTTCAGGTAGTGCCATATAAATGGTCTCTTCTAATTCCCCATTGAGGAAAGTGGTCTTCGCATCGAAGTGCTTTACGACCATCCCTTTTTGACCTGCGACGGTAAGTAAAGTCCTGAACGTTGATTGCCGTACGACGGGCGCGAAGACCTCGTCATAATCTATGCCGTACTTTTGCGAGAATCCTCTCGCTACGAGTCATGCTTTACGTCGCACAATAAGCCCTTCTGCATCTCTCTTGATTTTAAAAACCCACTTACTCGAGATTATTTTTCTCTTCTAATATCCGAATATTCGGCAGAATCGAATATGTGCAAGTTTTGCACATCTGGCTTTTTCGAAGTCCATAATTCATATGGCGTCTTTGGTGCTGCTTTAGTAGGCAGTATATTTTGCAAGTGATTTGCTGTGCTTACTGCTTCTGCCCAGAATTTCTTCTCTATATTTGCATCTAATAACATGCAGCGAGCCATTTCCATCAAGGATCGATTCTTCCTTTCTGACTCCATTCTGTTGCGGTGAATATGCAGCCGTATATTGTAACTGAATCCCTTCTGCTTTGAGGTATTTCTGTAGATCATCATTGACGTACTCCCTTCCTTGATCGGACCTTATAATTTTTGGTTTCTTGCCGAACTGCGTTTTTGTCATCTCGACAAAATTCTTGATGCATGCAGGAGCTTTACTTTTATACTGTAGAAAGAACGTCGTACAGTATCTCGAATAATCGTCAATGATCGTTAAAATATACCTCTTCTGCCTCGGCGTAACAGTCCGCAGGGGACCGCAAACATCCGTATGCACGAGGTCCAGAAAAGCCTGGGATTTTGTAATTGCTTCTTTTGGAAAGGGCGAGCGTGCCATCTTTCCTTTTACGCAGCACTCGCAAGTCTCCTGTATTCCACAGTCTTTTATGATTATACCTGTGGCCAGTTCCTTTCGGGCTAAGTCCTTTATGGCATCGATATCCCGATGTCCAAAATGCCTGTGCCACGTGTGCTGGCAGTCCGCTCTGTGCCCCGGGTTTATTACTTCGCTGGCCGCGCAGGCCCTTTCAGCGGTCCTAATCTGGTATAAATCCGGGGACAGCCTGGCAATTGCTTTAAGCTCTCCATTTTTCGTGATGAGACAGTCGTCGTTTTCGAATGCGACCCTAAATCCGCTCTTCGACAGCTTTTTCACCGACAATAAACTTGAACTCAGACTCGGCACGTACAGGACATCTGCGATGCACATTTCTGAAATTTTATTGCCCTCGACGACGCACTTTATGGCGCCTTTCCCGACGCCTTTCACCTCTGCAAGTTTTTCTTCGTCTGCAAGGCGTACACAGCCTTTCCTGCTTGGATCCAAGTCGATGAAAAAATCACGGCTGTTAACCATATGGCTGGTCGCGTCTAAATCGACTAACCAGTACTCCGTCGGTTTTTCAGATATCTTGCCGAAAAATGCTTTTTCCATGACTTGCTCCGACGAAACTGCGAGGTTACAAATGTCTGGAGATTCATCCATTACTTTATTTGCCTTTTCTTGCTGGTTTTTCCACTTTATAAACTTTTTACAAGTGGCCTTTACATGTCCTGCCCTTTTGCAGGAAAAAACATGTCTCCTTTTCACTAGTGGTTCCTTGATGCGCTGCTTTTATTGCCGATTCGCTTCCGCACGAGTCTTCCTTCAATTCTTTATCCCCCTTACGTTTCCTATACTCATCAATGAGTTTGCTTTTTACAAGCTCCAACGTGAAATCCGTCTCGGGTCTACTCTCCAATGCAGTTACGAGAGTGTCGAATGAATCAGGTAGACTGCCTAGCAATAGCGCTGCCACCAGCGTGTCTGGTAAGTCCTTTTCGAGTGCTGACAGTTGACTTACGTACTGCGAAAACTTATGCAGATGTTACTCCATGTTGCCACCTTCTTTTAGCACTAAACGACACAGCCCCTTTAATAAATGTACCTTATTTGTAAGTGTAGATTTTTGGTGATAATCCTTCAGGGCAGTCCAGGCCTCGTTTGCTGTTTTTGCGTTCCTTATACGCTGTAACTGGTCGTCTTCTACTGTAAGACCAATTAACGCACGGGCACTGTCATCTTTTTCATCCCAATCACCAGGGGTCGTCGTTGGTTTATTTATCACTTATCATTTATCACTTTCCACAGTTTTTCACGAATCATCGTGAGTTCCATCTTGTAACACCACACTGGATAGTTCTCGCCATTAAGCTTCTGGATTCCATAACGCGTTACGCTCTCTGCCATTTTTGCAACAAGAATTTCAATTTGTTGGATTCAAATATCCGCGCCCTGCCCAGAGGCCTCTTGGGCAGCCCACTAGATGGCTCTCACCATCACCGTCTCGGCTCTCCCTCTGCGCGGGCCCACGCGCCACCCCCTCAAATCAGTACAGTTCCAGCTACCTGTGGAGACGGACGTCTCACGCCTATACAGTGTCACAATAAACGCCATTCTCCACCTCAATCCACCCGTCTCATTCATTTCGAGCCCTCCGCTCCAACACAATTTTACCGAAAATGTTCTTTAGTCTTTTTATATTAAACTGTCTTGCACTTTTAATTCACACTAGGGACTGGGCCCATAACCTGTTGGAGTTTATTGAATGTATAGAGTATAAATGGTGTAAATATATGTTGCAAAATAATAAAGCGGTATAGTAGTAGACGCGATGGTAGCTGTGGAATGCTCGGTGGCTGTCGTCAGACTGACGGCTTCTTCCTGCTTCCGAACTCGGCTGTCCCTTTGGGTCCGGTGGGCCATAAAAGCCAGGTCAGTTTTCCGGGACTGCGGCTATGTGCGTGGGCGTCTATATCGGTGTATAAGTATAGACTGTGTGTGTATGTGTTCTATCGTTGTATATTCCAACAATAAATTTAAAAACATGAACGCACCCTCGAGACGAACTAAGGGTCTTTTCAAACTAAGGGTTTTTTTAAGTCTTTTCTGTACTCTTGATACTTATAACTCCATCAAATAAACTATAAACTCATATAAATTCCTCGAGAAGTTTAGGTAAAGAGGTAGACAAGGAATGGAACCTTGAAGTATGTATTGAGTTCTCTAGAGAAATCAGAAATAAAGCAGTGACACTATAGTCGGGGAGTCAGGGCATCAAAAAATCCAGTTTTTGGAAGTTTATGCCACCTGCAATTTTATTGTTAGAATCGGTAGTTAACAACATACTGATTAAAACTTTAAAGTCTCTAATATGAAGCAGGTCGGGAAGGTCATTATTACTGCAAAATAAGTTCGAAAAATGCATTTTTTTCAGTATTTCGTGAATAGCTCTGGTGCTATTGGTTTTAGGGAAAAAAGTAATCAGATGAAAGTTGTTCAGAATTAAATTCTCTACAAGGATAGTGCAGTCAAACAAAAAAATTTTTTTTTCAATTGCAAAATTGTTGGAAATGGCAAAAAAAACTGAAAAATGCACATATCGATAAAGCAAGTGCAAAACATGCTTAATCGTTATTGAAACTACACTGGAGGATGTCTTTTGGTTAGTAGAACATATGATTCCAAGGAGTTTTTCCTATCTCAAAATGGCGGCCTATTGCAAAATTATTTGTCCAAAAACTTCGAGTAGCTGCGAATTTTGCGCCGATTTATGAAAATTAATGAAACCAATTGGAATCGGTAGCTAATGATGTTCTTATTAAATGTTAAACAGAAATTTTCTGCAAATTAATATTTAACAATATTTTTATCGACAAATGCCCGTTGCTAGGGACGTATTTCAGCGAGTTTTCAATTTTGAGAATCGCGACAAATCGCATTGTAATGTAAGTAAAAAAACATAAATATAAAAAAAAATCATTACAATTGGACCAATTGAACCCGAGATACTCAACTTTCAATTATCGAACGATTACGGCGAAACTATTCGGTCGATTTGCGTGAAATTTGGCACAGTAATAGTTGAAGTAATACTTTATTACAGATTTTTTTTCCGAAAATTTCGCGCGCAGCCGAGCCGGAGCACGGAATCCCCGAATACTTGCGTTTTGTGTTGCATTCTTCAATTTTTCTTAGTTTTTCCTCATTCATTGAGTAAACGACTTTACAAGCAAACATATTTTTCAATTTTTTAATCGCTTTATCTACTTGAGTTTGTAACACGGCAAAATCTTGCCGTGTGACAGCGAGGTCCGAGCGGTCGGGGTGGAGCGTCTCAAGGCTGTATGAATGTGTGAGTGTGTATGATACTAATGTCGTTAATTTTCCGAGTAAACGACAGGATACAGGGCAGTGGCCGCGACAGGCAAAAAGCACTTCGGACGTCATGTACTCAAGAATGAGTGACATGAGGAGATGACCAACGTTGGCGCTACCGCAGCAACCAGTTACCTCAACAGGGCGTTCGAGTTGGCGCGTGCACAGTGAGATTCGATGCAGGTGACGTGCCTTTCGTGGATACTGATGACGTGAGAGTCTGATGCAGCAGGACCAGCGTGACATCAGCTCGTCCACAAGAACGCCGGGAACAATAACTACAGCGTCTCGCGTTCGTGGTGACAGATGCTACCCGAGTCCAGGGCTCGGACAACGGAGCATTGGGAGTCACTACGGGTTCCGCGGCTGAGGTTATCTTAGTCGCCTGCGAGCGAGAGGTTGCCTGCGCGTAGCGAGATTTTGAATTTTGCGGCTATCCTCTCTGACGGCGCGTTCGCGGATGTCTACACGCATGCGCGGGCGCACGCTGTGACAGCGCACGAACCTATTGCGTTGCGAGCGAGCGGGCCGTCGGTTTTCCATTTCATGCCATGATAATTATGTTTAAGCCAGTTGTTTTCCCTTTGCATTTTGTCAGAGAGTTTTTTCCATAAGAAGGGATTTTTGAATATTAGAACAACAGGATCACTACTACTATCGTTGAGAGGAATGATTGCAATTTCCTTTAGAATATAATCTCCTTCGGTTTGCTTGAAACCAGTCATGTCTACTGCATACTCCATATTTTTATGCAGCCTAGACGAGTTTCTTGACATCTCCACTGATGAGATTGTACTGAACGATACGATCGTGTATGATCATGCAGTAGGCTGAAGTGCTGGCAGGAAAATCTTTTTTAGCCTCAAACTCTAAACGTACATCGGCAGGAGCGCTCTTGAGAGATTCGTTTTGTCATGAACAGTCAATAACTATGAGCGGTTTATTCTTGATGAACATAGGCTTTGTCCGATGCTGAGCCGATGTGGAGCTCTACCATAGTATGATTTTTGAAAATTAGCATACATATCATAGAGAATTGCATACTGATTCATATTGTTGTATGGATAATATTGTGAATTTAAGAAAAGTTTCACATTACTTATCTCACAATGATCAAATCTACTGGCATTTGCATTCTTTCAGCTTTTTTCTTTGTTTGTAGTCTGAGAATTACAAAACGTGGTTTCTCCAGTTGATTTGAAGTTTTCACTGTCCAGACGTATTTATTCGTGTTTGGGAGAAGAAGATATTCAAATGTCTCCCAAGAACGAAAACACATAGAGATGGGATTATCTTTACCAATGAAATTCAATAGCTGAATTTTTTGTTTATCAGATGCAATGACATATGACATTAACGATTCTATCTTTGATATTTTTACTTCACAATCTTCATAAGTAGTTACACCAGCTGTCGTAGTTCCTTCTTGGATTATTGAGTTCAAGTCACTTCTCGATCTTGTAAGAATGAGCTCATGCTTCATGTTAACTATAATTTTTTTATAGTCTTCTGCAAAGCCCATGATCATACTCAGCGGAATCGCAACGTCAAAGTTTCCCTTTTCATCGACAAACGATTTGTCGTCCTCTTCCAAGCCAGCCAAGCCAGCCTGCATTTTCTAGCATGTTATTCTGATTCGAATTAAATAAAGTGCATCCTTTCATGATAGTGCTCAAACCAACATTTTTACTTTTATCGATCTCCACAGCATTAATTTCATAAGGAATTTCATCAAACAGATGACAAATGCGATTGTTCGCGAATTTAGTTTTAGCTGGTGCTGTTGAAACACCTTTGAGTTTCAATTTTCCACATACATGGATAGAACTACGTGATGGTAAGAGACATAGATCTTGATGTTGGATAGAAATACGAATCTCATCACTATTATCAAAGCTTAATGATGAGTATGGTTGATGGGCGTATACCTCGTAATGAGCAATAGACTCGTCGAATACGACGCCTGATCGAATGCTTAGAATTTCGTCCATTTTTCTGGAAGCAGCAAAGAATTATACACGTGAATTTTTTCCACGAACTTTTAGTCCTAGGCTTTTCAGAAACTGAATGCTCTTCCGTGTTAACGGTTTGAGTTTCTTCGGTCGACTGATGTCTCGTTGACATGGTGGCTGACTTATATATGTTCCAGAATTGTAAACGATGCCCATTATACTGATTTGATGTGAAGTCTTATAGTTATTTCCTTTCCTCAAAAATTCACCAAATTTCCATCCTGATCTACAATTCGAATTTGTAGATGATATATGCACTTGACACTGAGCGATATATCACATGAGACGGAACTTCTAAGATTTTGTATCCTGGAGGCACTCTGGGAAAGAACGCATGGATTGTATGCACTTTTCTATTATTGATATAAGCCCCTGCAGTAATATTGCACTCAACTCTGAGTGCATTGATTCTCAATATTTTCACAGGTAAATCAGAGCTGTGTTGAATGTTCTCTTTGAGAATGCGACGAGTAAAGCTAAGGAGACGACCTATGAAATCGTGAGGTCTGAGATCTATCAGATGACTGCAGTGAATTTCACTTCTGAGAGTATTGTTGGTAGCTTTCAAAGAAAATTCAATTCTTTTGGATTTTAAAGTTTCTTGTAAAAATTGATTGATAGCATCAATCTCATAACTGCCAGTAGGGATTGTAATAATATCTTTTTTGCTCGAATGAAGTTTATTATTTGAAAAGTCGACATTGGGAATAGAGTTGAATGTTAAAAGTTCAACTAATCAATCCCAAGACAAAATTCTTATGCTGTGGTAGTTCAATCGAAGGAAAATATTGTGCTTCTAAGACAGATGAGTTTCCTGACAGACTTAGAGTGAAGCTATCTTCCATGACTGATCGGACGATAATGAATCCATTCATCTGCAAGCACCTCTTTTATAGTCTCTCAGCCAGGAAGTAGAGACAAAGATGGCCACATATGAATGAGTCAAAATTTTGATATCTTTTGTAATTGTATTTCACTTCTTTCACGTTAAAATACATCATGAGATCCTTGGGAGGTTTGAGATCACCAAAACTATCAAAATAAAGCACTTTAGAACCTTGTTTGCGATAACAAACCCAGTGAGTACCTCTATTTTGATAGTCATCCAAGTTAACCACTGCAGATTCATTATACTATGGACCATTAGGAGGCAAATTATTTCTCATGAAAACACCTCGGAAATCTGAGATTTTCAACATATGAGCATATTTTTTTAGATCGTAGTCAGTCAGTGGACGATTCGGCAAAGTTAAATCGAAGTTTTTTTTTTTCTATTCACTTGATTGCCACGACCGATATGAGGTGACATGAATAATCTCATTCCAGTTTTATAGGGCTTAAGATGGAGTCCTTAGCCTAAAGCAATAGCTTCGATGGTCTTATTATGCCTCTTACTCTCTTCATGATTTTTCTGCGCGGCTTTAGCATCATTAACAGCTTTAGCTATTCCAGCAGCACCTCCTGCTAGAGCACCAGTTGCACTGAGTCCTGCAAATAGTGGAATGAGAAAAGGAAGAACTCCTCCAATTTTCGATGGAAGCGGTAGAACTCGAGGAATGATAACTTTTTTCTTTCCTCCTGCACTCTTAACAGTTTGACGTGCACCCTTCAAGGCTGATTGAATAACCTTGCGAGAAGATTTACTTGCAGTCATTGATTTTTTAGCCGCAGTCACTAACTTATTAAATTTCAGTCCCATTCCAGTTTTTCCTTTTAATTTCATAGCACAGTTAACCGCTAAAGCAAATGCTTTTTCAGCAAGACTAGCATCTTTGGCTCTCACACGTTGCGAAGCTTTATCAGCAAGCTTCTTGCCAGCTGCTCTACGATCTCCGTTTTTATCAGAGTATGCTATGTCATGTTCTTTACACGCCTGATCTAGCGGATTAATTCCAGGATCTCCTCTTTTCATTCGCTTTTTCAATTTGGTTCCGGGACCGCAGTATTGATATCCGGGAAGATGCATTTCAAAGGGTAAGTTATTGATAACTTTATCAAGCAGTCCATTGCCTTTCGGCCCTTTCTGAGATTTGTGAATGATCATCTCTCTTCGAGTGTTGATTTACAACTGACGATCAAGGTATAAAACAAGCGTTTATATTTCAAGAGCTCAATGTTGAATCTGACTCTGTGACGTGAATATGGATTTTACTGAGCAGAATGTCAAACTCCCCATCGGGGACTTCGATTTTGGAAAAGAGAAGAGAAAGAAGCGACATGGTGAATTACTGCCAGATAGTATACGAGCAGTATTCTGCGGACCATCAAATTGTGGAAAAACAAATAGTTTATTGGCTTTAATTACACATCCCAATGGTCTTAGGTTCGAAAATTTGTACGTATACTCAAAATCCTTGAATCAGCCAAAGTATCAATTTCTCAAGAATGTCTTGGAGCCGATTGAAGGAGTATCATATCTTCCGTTCAGTGAGCATGAATCCGTAGTATCTCCAGATGAAGCACTTCCAAATTCAATTATGATATTTGATGATGTCGCTTGTGAGAAGCAGGATAACGTCCGAGCATTTTTCTGCATGGGGAGACATAAAAGTGTAGACAGTTTCTATCTATGCCAATCATATGCCCATATAGGAAAACATCTCATTAGAGATAATGTTAATTTACTAGTGATTTATCGCCAAGATGATGTCAATGTTAAGCATATCTATGAGGATCATGTGAACACCGATTTAACTTTCAATAAATTTCGAAATCTTTGCTCAGAGTGTTGGAAGAATGATAAGTATGGATTCATTGTTATTCACAAAGATAGAGTGATGAATGAGGGTCGATACAGAAAAGGATTTGACTGTTTTGCAATAAAAAAGGAATTATGAGTGTAAAACTTTGAAGAGACGAATATTCTCAGCAAGCTCTTGCGAGCTCGTGAGGCTATTAAAAGAAAATACACTCTTTTGTGACGAGACATAAGTCTCGACACGAGATCAACAAACACGGCGCCGAGTAAACCAGCTGACGCCAGCGAGCGCGCGCGCGCAGCGAACAAAGGCGAGTCCGCACGAAGCGAGGTGAGCGCGCGCGCGCACCAACCGAAAGGCCAGTCCGCACGAGCGCGACATTTTACTAGTAAGTCAGCGGCGACGCGCCAGGCGGCGCGAACGGTGCGCCGCGAACGCACCTATATAAGGCGGGCCGCGCGGCATAGCGAGGCAGTTCTACTCGAGCTGAATTCCTAGCGGTATCGTGCGCACACGTTACCGAGAGGAACAGCTAGAGCTAGATCGACGCCAACAACGTCGGCTCGTGAGCACACGTGACGACACTGTTGGCGAACCCGAAACTCCGAGTTGCCGTCGTGCGCACACGAGACAACCAGGAGTAGCCGAACAGCGCCGAGTCTCGTTTACGTGAGCACACGTAGCCGATACTCGACGTTGCCACCTGCTCCTGAACATCCATCCCAAGGGACTGGTTGTTCTCCCGGCCACCGTGCGCACACGGGGCTGAGAAAATAACTAAAGCCCCGCCGACGATTCCCCAGGTCGTGCGCACACGTCCTGGTGAAGCACCGGCCAACTCCTGCCTGTACAAAACCGACCACCCGCCGACCGCTCGGGATTCGCCTGGTCACTGTGAGCACACAGGACCAGGGGAAGAACGAGACGAGCGACCTCGATCCGTAGGGCCGTGCGCTCACGACTCCATGGACTCGAGGGAAACCTAACCTCCGAAAACCCGTCGTTAACCCGAACCCGTTTGACCGTCCGAAACTCCGATACCGCGTTCGTAAAACCGATAACCGCACCGAAACCACGTAACTCCGACTACGTCGTGTTAATGTACCGTAAACCGCTATAGATTAAGCTAAACCGATTGTGAAGGCGAAATATTCTAAACCACCGCGATTTCGATTTCCGTTACAGATGGAGACTCATATTTGAATTATCACCTTGTTAACTTAATTATTAGAATATATCTTTATTATTATTAATTGCATAAACAAGTCTCTTCAATTAACCTTTCCCCTAACCAAATCCTGGCGTCCGGCCGACTACTCAACACACGGGGAAAGTCGAACCGTTACATGGCGCTCGGACAGGGACCGCTTTGGAATATTTCGCCTACTACTCGCGCGCAATTATAAAAAAGACCCTCAGAAGTAAGAAAACCGGGAAATTTTTTTTTTTTTTTTTTTTTCGGGCACGATGAAGGTAAGCTGGGTTTACCGCCTGAATAAGGCGCAACTGATCGCCGAACTATAAGGAAAGAATCTTGATACCGAGGGAACGGTAGTGGAGCTTCGTCAGCGGCTAGTCCGTTACGTCCGGAAATCCCCACAAGAATTCGACACGAAACAAGAGGACCCCACTGAGTACGACGAAGAAGTAGATTTAAAACAGGGTCTAGAGACAGAACGCTCAGAGATTATCCAGCGGACGCTCGAGGAAACTCGCCGAGTAGACACGTCCACCCCAACCGAGGACGCGCCGGAACACCCACCTAGCGAGAACAAGGTCCTCGACCAGATACGCAAATGGAACTGCCACTTCGAGGGGAAAGACGTGTATACATGCCTCGAAAGAGTTCGGGAGCTGCAGGAGTCCTACGGCTTTACGAGCGCACAGCTGCTCCAAGGGGCACCGGAACTTCTCCGAGGTGAAGCGCTCCAATGGCGGAGGAACTACGCAAACGACTGTGAGACCTGGGAGGCGCTGGAGGAGAGGCTCAGAAATTTTTACCTGTCAAGTGGAGAACGACGAAACTTAACCAGACAAATCGCCGAAAGAATACACAAACCGAACGAAACTATACGCGCATACTGTAACGCGTTAACGACATTGATGAGAAGAAGAGGAGGATACACACCGGAAGAACACCTCGACAACCTATACTATAACATGAAACCGGAACTACAACTAAGGGTACGTAGGGAAGAGATCAAAGATGTACCGAACTTAATTCAACGAGTCGAGGAATACGAGGAGATCGCGAGTAAGTTACGCGATCAAGAGCGAAAAACGGCTATCAACAGCACAGACACCAGAAAGAATAGCGGAACCAGTGAATACTATGACCGAGCGGAGTGTTGTTGGCGCTGTAAGCAACGCGGCCACACCCGCGTCACATGCAAAAACCAGCCTCGCAAATTCTGTTCTGTATGCGGCAAAGATGGCGTTCTAACCCGTGACTGCCATGGATTCCCGGACCGCTCGGGAAACGCGCGAAGGGACGGCTCCAAGGTGGCGGGAGGCCGTCCCACGACGGCCGATACCTCATAGAGGTACAAATAGATCGAAACACGGTACGAGCCCTGGTCGACCCGGGGGCTGTGAGTTCTTTTGTAACCCCGGAAACAGCCATGATCGGCCTAAACAATTTTTGGCGGCACGGAAAGCAGGAGACTATCGCCACACTAGTGGACGGCTCAACCACCGAACTAACGGACTACGTGGAGAGTGAAGTGACAATCCTCGGCAATAATTTTAGGAACAAGTTTATAATCATGAAGGGACTACGCCACGAAATGCTACTAGGAATGGACGCTTTAAGAAAACTGAAAATCCGGCTGTTCATAGCAGGAAGGGAACTCCAACCGAGCCAAACTCAGACTTCAATACTGTCAATAAGCGACACCGGTATCCGAGAAATCACCGAAAAACAACAAACACGGGTGGATGAGCTCATCCAGTACGAGAAGGAGTTATTCAGGGACATACAGGGCCCCACACCACTGATTAAGTACCAGATAAAACTGGTGGATTCAAATCCAATTAAGCAGCGCTACTGGCCACGAAACCCCGCTATGCAGCAAATCATCGACGACGCGGTCGAGGAAATGTTACGAGAAGACATAATTGAGCCATCGGATAGCGCTTGGAGCTCCAATATAGTGCTTGCAAAGAAAAAAGATGGGAAGCGACGCTTCTGCATAAATTTTCAAGGCATCAATAAAGTCAGTATAAAAGACGCACACCCGCTCCCACAGGTCCACGCAACATTGAACAAACTTCGAGGAGCGAAATACCTGACCACCATCGATTTGAAAAATGGGTACTGGCAAATACCTCTAGCGGAAGAGAGCAAACAGTACACCGCCTTTACGGTTCCCGGACGGGGTTTAATGCAGTTCAAAGTATTACCGTTCGGATTACATTCGGCACCAGCAGCCTTCATGCGCTTGATGAACGCGGTTATAACCCCAGATCTAGAACCGAATGTATTCTGCTACCTCGACGACATAGTAATAGTGACAGAAGATTTCGAGCACCACCTGCAACTGATTAGTGAAACATTGCGCCGTCTACGGGTAGCCAAACTGAAACCGAACTGGGAGAAAAGCCATTTCTGCCTAAAGCAACTGAAGTACCTGGGACACGTGGTAAACGAAGACGGGCTGCACACGGATCCAGAGAAAGTAAAAGCAATCACGGAGCTACAACCACCAACGAACCTCAAGGAACTACGTCGATTTTCCGGGTTAATCTCCTGGTACAGGAGATTTATACCACAAGTAGCGAAGAAAACAGCCCCTCTCAATAGGCTCCTGAAAAAGAAAGTAAAATGGGAATGGGGCTCCGACCAGCAAGAAGCGTTCGAAGCACTCAAGGAAGACCTTGTACGCGCTCCAGTGCTGGCATGCCCGGACTTCAATAAAACTTTTATACTGCAGACAGACGCCAGCAACGAAGGACTAGGGGCCGTACTGACGCAGGAAGAAGAGGGAAAGGAACGAGCGATTGCCTACGCCAGCCGATCGTTAAACCAGACCGAGCGAAACTACTCAGCAACCGAAAAAGAGTGTCTAGCCATAAAATGGGGAATCTGGAAATTCCGAGAATACCTCGAGGGCTATCATTTCATCGTTCTAACAGATCACCAATCCCTCAAATGGCTGGAGAAAATCGATAACCCGTCCGGCAGACTAGCGCGATGGGCCATGGAACTGGCTCAATGGGACTACGAAGTCAGGTACCGCAGAGGGAAGGACAACACCGTCGCAGATGCCCTCTCCAGACAACCAGTAACCGTGTGCAAGATCGACATTAAAACGAAGTGCACATGGTACACAAAAAAACTGAACGCCGTGCAACAAGACCCAAAGAGTTACCCGGAGTACTGCATAAAAAACGGAGTCTTACACCGTCATATCCTTCACACGCTAGATTTTAACGACACCGATGCAACCGAGGATTGGAAAATCTGCATACCCACCGACAAACGAACCATCATTCTAAAAGAATGCCACGATAGCATGACCGCAGGACATTTAGGAGTGGCCAAAACGCTTCAGCGTTTAGCACGAAGCTATTACTGGCCAGGTATGTTGCAAGAGGGCGCTCGATATGTACGTAGCTGCCAGAACTGCCAATCATACAAGGCGCAGCAACAGACGAAAGCGGGGACTATGCACGCAACCAACGTCGAACAACCATGGGAAATGGTCTCGATCGATCTCGTCGGACCACAGCCACGGTCCAGCAAGGGAAACATTTGGCTACTAGTAATGCAGCACAGGTTCACCAAGTTGGTAGAGTTAGCAGCGCTGAAGAAAGCCGATAGCCGAGCCATAATCCGACACGTGAAGGAGAAAATCTTCTTCCGCCATGGCTGTCCAAACGCGCTGGTAAGCGATAATGGTCGACAATTCGTCAGCAAAGAGTTCACAGGATTCCTGAAGGAAAACGGGGTGCAGCACTGGAAAACCCCGCCGTACAGTCCCCAATGTAACCCAGTTGAACGAACCAACAGAGTAGTAAAGACGATGATTGCCCAGAACGTCGGAAAACACCACAAAAAGTGGGATGAGAATTTGTGCGAACTGGAATTCGCTTACAATACCGCCTGTAGCACGGCAACCGGCTACACTCCGGCATATCTAAACACTGGTAGAGAGTTTAGAACGCCAGGAAGCCTTCTCCAGAAAATAGGCTCCCAACATACAACATCTCTGTCTAGCAGAATCCAGCTTATACGAGATGCAATTGAATTAGCAAAGACGCAAATGGCTCGGCAGTTCGAAAAGCAACAGAAACATTACAACCTTCGGCAAAGAGAATGGAGGCCAAAGGTGGGTGACAAGGTAGTCAGGAAATTAGTAACTTTGTCCAGTAAAGCCGACGCACGCAATGCCAAGTTAGCCCCGAAATACTCGAAACCGCTATCTGTCAAGAAACAGGTGTCACCGGTGATCTTCGACCTTCAGGACGACAAAGGGCGCAACATCAAGCATATACACGTCAAGGACCTTAAACCTTTCACCGACGAAGGAGTAAGAAGCAGCATCGAAGAAGACGAAGAAGGTAGCGACATAACTTAGCGTTTAAGAAATCCATAATAGTCATAATAAGAAGTCCGTAGTAGGTATCATTTAAGTTTAGGAAATTTGTAGTATTTAAGAGTAGACTGTAGTATAAGAGAAAATATGTATGCAGGCTGCGACCGAGCAGACACTTATTGTAAGTTCCGTTTTTCTTTCGTTAATGTTTTTTTTTTCTTCTTTTATCTGTAATAGCATAAAATTTGCTATCCGCGAAATTTCACGCTCCGAAGAGAGGGGGAGATGTGACGAGACATAACTCTTGCACACGAGATCAACAAACACGGCGCCGAGTAAACCAGCTGACGCCAGCGAGCGCGCGCGCGCAGCGAACAAAGGCGAGTCCGCACGAAGCGAGGTGAGCGCGCGCGCGCACCAACCGAAAGGCCAGTCCGCACGAGCGCGAGATTTTTCTAGTAAGTCAGCGGCGACGCGCCAGGCGGCGCGAACGGCGTGCCGCGAACGCACCTATATAAGGCGGGCCGCGCGGCATAGCGAGGCAGTTCTACTCGAGCTGTACTCCTAGCGGCATCGTGCGCACACGTTACCGAGAGGAACAGCTAGAGCTAGATCGACGCCAACAACGTCGGCTCGTGAGCACACGTGACGACACTGTTGGCGAACCCGAAACTCCGAGTTGCCGTCGTGCGCACACGAGACAACCAGGAGTAGCCGAACCGCACCGAGTCTCGTTTACGTGAGCACACGTAGCCGATACTCGACGTTGCCACCTGCTCCTGAACATCCATCCCAAGGGACTGGTTGTTTTCCCGGCCACCGTGAGCACACGGGGCTGAGAAAATAACTTAAGCCCCGCCGACGATTCCCCAGGTCGTGCGCACACGTCCTGGTGAAGCACCGGCCAACTCCTGCCTGTACAAAACCGACCACCCGCCGACCGCTCGGGATTCGCCTGGTCACTGTGAGCACACAGGACCAGGGGAAGAACGAGACGAGCGACCTCGATCCGTAGGGCCGTGCGCTCACGACTCCATGGACTCGAGGGAAACCTAACCTCCGAAAATCCGTCGTTAACCCGAACCCGTTTGACCGTCCGAAACTCTGATACCGCGTCCGTAAAACAGATAACCGCACCGAAACCACGTAACTCCGACTACGTCGTGTTAATGTACCGTAAACCGCTATAGATTAAGCTAAACCGATTGTGAAGGCGAAATATTCTAAACCACCGCGATTTCGATTTCTGTTACAGATGGAGACTCATATTTGAATTATCACCTTGTTAACTTAATTATTAGAATATATCTTTATTATTATTAATTGCATAAACAAGTCTCTTCAATTAACCTTTCCCCTAACCAAATCCTGGCGTCCGGCCGACTACTCAACACACGGGGAAAGTCGAACCGTTACACTTTAAAACATGAAAAAGATAATTTTGAAAAAGTCATCGGTGATACACTGAAAGTTGATGGAGTGTATATGATAGGTGATTCAGAAATTGAATTTGGTGATAAATATGTCCTAGTCAGAGGTGAAAGTTATCCTAAGAGTAGTGGACTAATGGAATTGCTATTTAAAAAACATCCGGATGAACTTCTTTTGAGTTCATCAGATCGTGAAAATTATCGCAAGATCCTGGAAGCAACAAATGCTCATCAGAAAAAATACAGCAAAAATGAATCCTTGCGAGGCTCGAGGAGTAATAAATTTAAGAATGTCTTGACACCAATGTTCCGTAGCACTCCAAATAAAAACAACATCAGCAGCAGTGACAGAGGACTTATACCTAAATATAAAATAGCTAAGAAAAATTGTTCTATTGATCTCGTCTACTGGGATGATCCAAACGAGCTTATCGATCGACTCAGATTATTGATTGCCGAACGATCTGCTGGCAAATATGCGTCTATAACATCAATAGCAAAAGCGCAGATTTAGTCGCTCGCAACAGAAGCGTCATCAGAGTTAGATTGTGCTTGCTCCTTTATGCGTCTGCAGAATAAACGATTTGATGTTTGGATAGAAGAAGAAGACTATTCGCTGTGCTTGTTAAATACTGTTTCCCATTTTCCAAAGTTATGGCCGGACAGATAAAGCGCGTTAATCAGTTAAATAATTTCACTTTGTGTAAAAATACGTGTTAATCGTCTTGCTTCGATTAGCTAAGAATATCTCCACGTTGTAAAATGCATTATAATAACAGACTGTATTTAAATAAAAAAGTTTGATGATGAATGTATATATCCTGTGATAGTGTAAAACAAGTGATAATAGCTGAGAAGAGTTAAAATCGCATAGATTGTCGAAAAAGGAACGAATAATAAAGAAGTTTAAATATTGGAAAAGGCCGAGTTAAAGATAAGTAAAGAACGTAAATGTTTTATTTAAAACATGTGGGTCCAGTGATTGGGTTTATTGGTCCAGCAGGATCGTGCTTGGCAAATCATAATCTGGAGGGTCGGGGATCGATAAGCTCGTTTGGGGACTCAATCCCAGTAGGACGAGAAGTTCAACTAGAACGAATTTTTTTAAGCTATTATATTTAGGAAATATAGAGTCCTTACTGTCAAGCTCGGGGCGTAGCTGAGGTGGTTGTATTGTTATTGGGAGTGCACGGGAACATTGTGTCAAGACATTTATAAAATTTATTATCACTCCCGAGGCCTCGCAAGGATTTCATTTTTGCTGTAGTTTTTTCTGATTGAGGCAATTGTTGGCTTCCAGGCATCTTGCGAAATAATATTCAAAGCGGATCTGGAGTGAACTCAAAAAGAATTTCATCCGGATGTTTTTTAAATAGCAAATTCATTTAGTCTCCACATACGCAATATAGATGAATAACTATTCAAGCCTCTGCACTATGGACATTATTTAATCACATCAAAATTC
>CM053170.1:36393533-36424951 GCA_012977825.3 Pteromalus puparum | reverse complement strand
TTCCTCACCATCGGAGATGAGAATCATCCGTTACATGTACGTAGTGTGAGATTTAAAATCAGACATATTCTTTACATTTTTGTTTATTTCTTTATTTTTTTTTTTGATTTCGTGTATAATAAATGGACTAACAAATAAATTCCCTTCACGAAACTAGACTGAGAGTGGGACAACTCAAATATATGTCGAGTTGAGCTCGAGTTTATAGTTTTAAAACGTAGACGCGTAGTCGTTTTGAGAAAATCCTGAGCCGAAAGATATCGGCACGTATAAGGGATTATTTTAGATATTGTTTATTAGGGGTAGCAATATTTTTAACGACAGGCACGGCAAACAGTCGCTCTGCGAACCATCATTAAGTGATGCCGTGCTCAGGTATATAGGTAGCGTCGGCGCGCCAGTTTATGGCCCGGGAAAAACCAGGACCCGATGGGCCCGACAGCGCAGGGGCGTTTATGGCCCGGAAAAACCCAGGACCCGATGGGCCCAGGTAGACAGAAGCAAGCGTGAGCTGTTTTTGGTGCGACCGAGGCGTCCTGTAGCCGAAGACTGTCGAGGGCAGTCAGTTCCGCAAGAGCAGCGACACGAGTAAGACCTATTCCCGTGATTCGTGTACGTCTGCCTCTTACCGTGTATTTCCTTCTTCTGATGTCAATAAAGTTACAGTGTAAAGTGTTAAGATCTTGTAACTTTTTTTTGTATTCACACTATTTTCCCAACCCAGTCCAACCGTGAACAAAACACTGGGCATGTATATTAATCCACAACTCTCTTATTTGGATGAGTAGCATCATGATTCTCGATGTGTTTGGAAGAATACTTTAGGGCTCGCAAGTGAGTCGCGGTCCTCCAGGCATTGGTTTCAATTTCACATCAGACGGTGATTTTGATTTAGAAAATAAGCGGCTTTGCAATCTAGGAGCCCCGCGTGATCCAAACGATGCAATCACCGTGCATTCACTGAAAGTTATCCTACAAACTGAAATAAATTATATAGCTTCTAAACTTGCTGGAATAAGTAAAGTTATAGATGAATATAAGCAGGAAATTGAAAAACATCAAGTGGAAGTGGCTGAAAAACTGAAATATCTCTATAGAACAACTCAACGTAATTACGCTGGTGTTAATTATATCATTGAAGAAGTGAATAGACAATTAAAAGATCGTATAGAAGAATTTTCAGAGGATTATCATCCGCTATAGACGATAGAGATGGAACGTCAAAGAGTAGCTGAAGAGCTGAATAAGCCAGCACGTCGTCGGTACAAGAGAAGAAAATATGTCATACGTGGTATAGATGAGACTTGGTAAGCTGATCTTGTTGAAATGATACCTTACTCTGATGAGAACAAAGGATTTCATTACTTACTCACTGTCATAGATATATTTTCAAAGTATGCATGGGCCGTCCCCGTCAAGTCGAAGAGTGGTAATGATGTTACTGCAGCTATGAAGTCGATATTGAAACAAGGACGAGTACCGAAGAATCTACAAACTGACCAAGGAAAAGAATTTTACAATTCAAGTTTTCAGAAACTCATGAAGAAGCATAAGATAAACTTATACTCTTCACATAGTAATCTTCATGCTAGTATATGCGAGCGTTTTAATAGAACATTAAAAAATGCAATGTGGTTAGAGTTTAGCAAACAAGGAAGCTATAAATGGTTGGATATTCTACCTGACTTGGTCGAAGCTTACAATTCGAGAAAACATCGTACAATAGGGATTGAGCCTATAAACGTTACGCAAGCAAATGAGAAAGAGATCAAGAGACGATTTCGAATTGAAATGCCACCAGCGAAAAAACCAAAATTTAAAGTAGGAGATAAAGTACGAATAAGTAAAATAAAAAATATTTTTGAAAAGGGCTACACACCGAACTGGTCTACTGAAATTTTCACGATAACGCGAGTTGTAAAAACAAATCCGATAACTTACCACCTCAAAGATTATTATGATAAACCCGTCTCCGGCGGCTTTTATGAAACGGAAATTCATAAAACTATGTATCCTGAAATTTATCTTGTAGAAAAAGTTTTAAACAAAAGTGGTAAACGAGTATTTGTTAAATAGTTAGGATTTAGTGATGAACATAATAGTTGGATAAATAAAGATGAAATTCTTTGATATAACTGTGACTTTGTAAATGGAAAAGGAATTAGGTTGTAGTCAATAAAAAAGCAAATAGTATTATGTTTATTTTATTAAATTTATTTGTGTATTATTATGTGCAAGTTATTGAAAATATATATTCTTTTGTAAAGAAAAAAAAAACATTTTGTGTACTATTTATTGAGTGCTACTTTCGAACTTGAAAGAACTTCCACCCTGATATTAAAAAAATAAACAGAGATTGTTTGCAGTGCCACAAAGTGAGTTGAATAACGCTTCCTCTTTTAGCATTACAGATGAAATCTTCTCTGGCAAGAAGACTTGAAAGCTGTTATCAAGTTCGGCAACAATCTTCATACCGTATCTTGTCTTGACCTGTTTCAGTGCTATCACCATGTACTGATGATTTTTTTCCAAGTCTGTCGCCTTTTTCCTGGGCAAGAACTCTTGCTCAGCAATCTTATTGAGTGCAGATAGATCCATTCTGAAAAAGTAAAATAAGAATATATGTTAGTGGAAAAATGTCACATTGGTGAAAATTGAGGGAGAACTAAGAAATAGAACTTACTTATTGTGGGGGTTAGGTGAGTCTTGGTCTCTTTGCACGAGGTTGGTTGTTCGCTTCGATTTCTCGAATGTGCTCCTCGCTGTCGACCGTCCGTTCATATAGCCCGTTTCCTACCACAATTTCTGCCCCTTCCATAGCCTCCAGTAATATATACCTTCTCTCTTCTTGTTCAGATCCTATCCTGTCCAATGATGGGTCCCATTCGTGCATAAACTCCTCTAAGACGTCATACTCAATCACGATTGGTTCACCTCCATCATCATAAAGTGTCATCCCCACCCGCGATGCATTTTCATTGGTTGCTTCATTCCCCCTCTCACTTTCTCCCTCTCTTGTTTGTCCTTCAGCTTTACCATTAGCTGCATTGTATCCCCTCTCTTCCACCATCCCCTCCTCTGTATCCCCCTCCACTTGCATTGCAGCTTACGCCATCTGTTCTTCCATAATTCTGTAATGTCCCCAGGGCAAAGTGTCTGTATGAGGCAATAAGGATCTTTTACCATCGTGTGGACTTAGAGCAATTTTTTCCCGTTTTTCAGTATGCACAATGTGTAATTTTGAACGAATATTGCACTGTTCACGTTTTATAATAACATGATCCTGAAGGCATCTTCGATAATCTTCCAACGTGATTGATCTCTTCACAACACTTGATTTTATACCTTTGGCTTTTTTCACTGTCGCGGCTCCATCAATCAAAATACTGTACATTTTGCTTCTTAAACCAATGAATTCTGTCATAATCTTGCCACAGCATTCGTCTTTCATCAATCCAGGAACTTTTTTATTAACACGTGGAATTCCAAACTGATTATTTTCATCATAATCAGAAGTATCAAATCTATATATCTAAATCTAATCTCTAAATATGTAAGTATTTTTTCATTCACATACTTTTGTTTACTTTAATTTATTCGCTCAGTCAACTTAACTTTTGTTTTTATTTCAGTCTAATTTCCAATGTGGAAGATCTTGGATGCTCTCCACTCGGCAACATAAAAAGTAATGAACATTACTTTTGCTTTCACCATTATCTTTGCATAAGAAGAAAACCGGCATGTGCTGTCCATAATGTTCTTTCAATAAGAGCTTGGTTATTGAATTTTATTGATGCAAAATTTGGCCGAGACGAAATTGAAAATGTATGAAATGTACAAAAAAACAAGTTTATTAAATAAAAATTATTTAAAAAAAAAATTTCTTATGTTTATTTGGGAAGGCAATGAAATCAGTTGACATCTGTTACTTATGTATTAGTTATCTAATTTATTTATATGAAAAATACGTGCAAAGAGTATAATAATAGTAATTTCGAAAAAAAAACCTTCACATAATTTTTTTAAATTTATTTTTTTAATGGTTTTTTAATAACATTAATATGATCTATTAGAATCTCATCATCTATAATCCTTGGTAAGTTGCGTCGTTGCTGCTGCTGTTGCTGTTGTTGTTGGTGCTGCTGTTGTTGGTGCTGTTGTTGGTGCTGCTGTTGTTGGTGCTGTTGTTGCTGCTGCTGTTGTTGGTGCTGTTGTTGCTGCTGATGTTGATGGTGTTGCTGCTGCTGATGATGAGTGCTGATTTTCGCAGCGTTTTTACTGTCAGTGCTGCCTGTCCTCTTCAATTGTAAACGGCCGCGGCTTTCGCGTACTTTTCTCATATCTTCTGTAAAAATAAATAAATTTTTTATGAAATTTTTGTTTTTAAATAAACAAACTTAATTTAAGATTTAAAGCATTTTTTTTCTTACCAGATTTTATTCTCGATATTCCTGCTTTTAGAGACATCTCGCCAGATGCCCTTTTTTCTGCTCATCCCCCCCATTTCCTTCTGTAACAAAAAAAGAAAAAGAATTAGTATTATTATTATTTTTAATAAATAAACCAATATTATTTTAAGAAAAAAATAATATTTTTTACCATTTAATTTCCTCTTGGGAATCGGCCCAATATCATGAATGCTTTTAATACTTGCGCTCGAACTGGAACTGCTTGTACTAGAACTGCTCGTACTAGAACTGGTGGAACTGCTGGAGCTGCTCGAACTCGAGCTTGATCGAGACCGGTTCCGTCTGAGTTGAGAATCCTGTTCAGCCGGGGATCGACGGGGCAGCGAGGCTTCGGCCGCTGGAGATGCTCGAGGCTGCGAAGCCTCAGCCGCTGGAGATCGTCGTGACTGCGAAGCCTCGGACGCTGGAGATCGGCGAGGGTGTGAAGCCTCGGCCGCTGGAGATGTTCGAGGCTGCGAGGCTTCGGCCGCTGGAGATCGTCGCGACTGCGAAGCCTCGGACGCTAGAGATCGGCGAGGGTGTGAAGCCATGGCCGCTGGAGATGCTCGAGGCTGCGAAGCCTCAGCCGCTGGAGATCGTCGTGACTGCGAAGCCTCGGGCGCTGGAGATCGGCGAGGGTGTGAAGCCTCGGCCGCTGGAGATGTTCGAGGCTGCGAGGCTTCGGCCGCTGGAGATCGTCGCGACTGCGAAGCCTCGGACGCTAGAGATCGGCGAGGGTGTGAAGCCATGGCCGCTGGAGATGCTCGAGGCTGCGAAGCCTCAGCCGCTGGAGATCGTCGTGACTGCGAAGCCTCGGGCGCTGGAGATCGGCGAGGGTGTGAAGCCAAAGATTGGCGGGGCTGCTGTCCAGCACTCTCTGGTAGAGAGCGACTAGACCTACTAGCCCTCTCGGCTTCGCTGGACCTGTTTCTGGACGAACCGCTCAATGGTCTTTCACCACTATAAAGTTGCTGCATAGCAGCAAATGGCGGCAACGGCGGCACTGTAACAAATTTTAAATATGATTATAAATAAGAAAGTATAATTTGAAAATGAGAATAAATTTAAAAAATATTTACATGATTCAATGACCTCCATGGCCCAAGAAACGTGCTCCAACATCATGAGGAGCGACGGAGCATTACTAATCAGCCAGCGAACTCTCTCCTGGACTGATCGTAGACTTCTGCTGCTGATGCTTTTGCTGCTTCTTTTAAAAGACATTTTTTTTTCTTTGCGTTACTTTTCACTATATCCGAAAAATCGAAGACTGACTCACCATTGCATGCACTGGGGTATTTATACACGCAAACCGAAGCTTCCCTTTCCAATAGTCCTAAGATTCGTGTAAATTTCCCTTCCAAATTCTCAAAGAACACATCCCTTAGAAACTGATTCTCTCCCAGAATTTCTCAAACTCCTCCCGTGCGGAATAATTGAAAAAACTCTTTCTTGTACCTGTGAGGTAACGATTTTCACACGCAATTGATGAACTGACTGCTATACACATTATTTTTCCCCCTGGAAAGGTCACGCTGCTTTCTCTCTGACGGTAAATTAACTCTAAAGACTTCTTTTTTTTACACGAACGTGGGAGGCCTGCCAACGCGAGGATCTATTGTGCGCGAGGTGGGAAAAAGTGTGTATACCCACCTGAGGGTTATGAGTTTCGACTCATGTATACATTTTCCGGAAAGGTCATGCAGTCTACATTTCTTTCTCTAACAGAGCGCTGGAAAAATAAATTCTTTTCTTTTTTATACCAGTGCGGAGCCTGCAGCGCAAGGGTTTATTGCGTGCGAGGTGGTAGGCAGTGACATACTTGTGTATACATTTTTTCCGCAAAGGTAACCCAGCCTACGCTTTTCTCCTAGGGGGGCTGCTACACGTGGGAATATTGCGCAATGACCTCTGAAAAAATATGCCTGCTGTGTGAAGAAGCTTTCTTTGCGCACAGGAAATACATTATCCACACTTTCTCCGAGAAAGGGAAAAAGATCTTTTTCCTTACATTTTATTACTTTCGAAAATACAGAGGGAAGGACGGCTGTTCTTTCCTTTTTTTTTAGCTGACGCTGAGTTAGTTTATATCTATCCGAAAGTCATTTACACGCAGTCTATAGTGTGCAATGCGTAAAGACCGAGGAAATAAATACCTGTGCGAGGGTTGGCGTCTATACCTGCGCGAGGATCACAATAAAAGTCTAGCTGCTGTGGAAAAAATGCAAGATTTCTTTTCCAGAGGGTAAAGAAAGGCTGACCTTTCCCTTTCTTCTCAGAAAAACTGCCAATAATCAGTGTAGGTGGTAAGTGAGGTGAAACATCTGCTGGGTTCTAGAGAGGGACACACTACGGATGCTTGGAGAGAGGGAATACGGAGGAGGGGCATAAACCCACCACTAATTTATTTTTAGGGTGCGGAGAAGGGACGAATGGGACTTATACACACTACGGTTACTGGCTCACTCTGAGAGTGGGGTAAATTCTCGATCGCTTGGAGAGGGAAGGGAGGGATCTAAAAATTCCTCTATCTAAAATACATGCCACGGATTCTAGCTCACCTTGAGAGAGGGGAGAATTCTCGATCGCTAGGTGAGGGAAGGGAGGGATCGACAATCCCTCCATCTAAAATACACAGCACGGGTTTTGGCTCACTTGGAGAGAAGAGGGGGTGAGCTAGAACCCGTGTGAGCCAGTATGCCTATAGCCTATCTACTATCATCTTTCTTTTCTCGTTTGGCACTCGAGATCGACCGCACTGATCGGCAGCAAAAGTGAAAAAGGTGATCTTTTCGAAATGAGGCATATCTCCGAAATAAAATATCAGAACCTCCCAAAAAAATGTGATGATAGGTTATGAGTCAAGTTATATACCACAAAAATTTCAATTTATTTGACCACGTAGTTTTTGAATAACGAATCAAAAACTGAAAAAAATGTGTTTTCTAATATTTCTATGTCCAACGTTTACGAGAGTAAAAATGATTAAATTCATCCACAATTTCGGGAAATGGTAGATTTTGTATGCACCTCGGCTAAGTTCTTTGTGCAGCTCTCAGAACTTTATGGTTTCTGAGATATCTATGATACAACTTTTTATTGAAATTTTTTCGATTTCTTATAACTTCAAAATGTGAAATGCTCAGTTTTCGCATTTACATAAAGCTAAGCAGAGAGACATTTGAATGGGTCGAATCCAAAAATATAGGTAAATGCCCTTCCCCCTATAGGATGATACGAAAGAGAGAGCAAGCGCTGGGTCTAAGAGCAGGTAGTCGAGACCGCACAATAGGTCATAAGGAAAACTCCGAAGCACAGCCGCTTGAATGAATTAGGAAAATGAAAGAAAAGAGAGCCGACGACACGAGCAACGATAACAAATAATATTCAAATGGTATATAGCACGTAAATAATTACTACGCGAGAAATCAAATATCGAAATAATAACGAAAGTCTGATAATTAGATTATATTCATAAATCCGGACATAAGGAATAGAGTAACGGCACGAGGTTACAATTGAGAGATTATAGAAAATACTTATCATAAATTAAAATCACGCGAGACTGATCCGCATACATATGAGCGAACGAGCGACACTGTGAACAATAGATACACATACATTTCCAGCAAACACACTAGTAGAAGAATTGCGTCTAAGACTGCGAGAGCACCAAGAAGAAGGAGGCGTGCGTCCAAACAGCGCGTTTACACGTATATATAACATCAGAAGGAGAGCTTCGTCCGAATCTGCCGAAGAAGGAAGCACGCGTCCGAACTGTGAGCGCCCACATACTTTCAACACCAGCAGGAGAACTTCGTCTTAAAACTATGAGAACATCATGAAGGAGAGGGCACGCGTCCGAACCGCATGTGCACGTGCACCCCCAACACCAATGAGAATACTACACCGAGGTCATGAGTGCAGAAGAAGACGGAAGCATACCTGAACTTCGTCATCATTACAAGAAGACGTGCATATTAACGAGCATAAGTAAAAGGGGTCTTAGACCACTTTCATTCGTGTATCGAGAGATAAGATCTCGAAGTCAGCAGCGGCGACTCTACCTACAAAAGAGGAAAGGCCCTCTACATAGGGGAGCGAGGAAAACCCACCACTGCTACAAGTACAAAAGAATAGCTTTTAAGATGCCTATAGCCACAAGAACTGAGTCCAGAGAGGCCATATCGTCGCTCCCTACGAAAAGTAGGACATTTCAGACTTTGCCACGAAGAGTATTACTTTTTAATTCCTGCCGCGAAAACTAGTACATTTGACGCTCCTGCCGCAAAGACTAGTACATTTGAAAGGTTTGAAGGATATTAAAATCATAAAGTTCATAAAAATAACTATTTATTATCTTAATTTGTTATAAATTCATAAAAATAATGAAACTGCGGTGGTAAATAAAGCAACCAACTATCGATTTTTTGGACAGTAAGAAGGATTTTAATGCGGTTTTTTGCATTCGATTCGTGAGAGCGCCTACAAACTTTGTGAACAAAATAGATTAATGAATTTTTTGAAAATGCATTATTGCCTAAATAATATGCATTTTATAAGTGCACTTCTAAGGGACACTAAATACAAAATTTGCAACTCGGTAAATATTGATGGAAATGAGTCCAGTTTTGCTACCCGGGGGTTTTTGGGATCACTGAATACGAATATCGCAACGGCAACGGTCTCCGAGGTACCTGGTGCTCAGGGTGGACATTATCATCGTCTTCTCCTAGAGTTTTGCAGAAAATTGTGATGGAATGAGTTGAAACTCGTTACTCGGGGGGTTTGTGGGGTCACTGAACACAAAAATCGAAACGGCAATGGTGTCCGAGGCACCTGGTGCACAGGGTGGACAGTATGAACGTCGTTTCCCGGAATTATCTTGAGTATTATCATTTTTACCTGAATTAAAGTATGTTGTTCTTAATTATTTTTTTTAATATTGTAAGAAAAGTGAGAATTAAAACAATGTTTTGAAAAATAATTTAAAAAAAGTTCAAATAGGGGAGATGCGCCCAGTATAGAATAACTTAAATAATTTCGCTATAGCTTTCGATTAGGGCCGTTAAAGTTGCTCAAACTGGAGGATTTGCTTGCTGTTATAGGGGCCTTTGATGTTCTAAACGGGGATGCCATTTGTTTTATGTAATAATCAAATGGGAAGCCAAACCGTAGAAGCTAATTTTTTAAAGATATCGAAACAGTGTTGCTTAGTATGGAACGCCATTGATATTAACAATAAATGCGATATGTATACATTGTAAACGTCTAAAAACCATTAAAATTGTTTGCTTTAAGTGAAGAATTCTTATTTGAGCCGGTTTATCCTTGTTTGCCGTCGATTTTATCAATATTTCCAAAATGCACCGAAATCGATCGGAGATTCTCTTCTAGCTTTCCTCAAAGCATTTCCAGGCTAAACATTGCTTTTTTGACTATTCTAAGCGTTTGATTCGCCTTACATTCAAAAGTCAAACAATCGGCATGGCAATGCTATGCTAAAACACATTCCATACTGGAAAAACATGCCTCGTTCCATACTGGGAAAAAAAGTTCGTTTACGCCTTGAGGTTATACGATGGAACGAAGCAAGATATAGCGCTAACTCCGGAATTTTTCGAAAGTTCAAACTTCAAACTAAACTTCTATGGAGGTAAATGTCATTGAACTTGCCTAATATCGATCTGCCAAGAAGCGGAAATTATCTTTTGACAGCTCCAAAAATGCGGGAGACAATTACTTTCCGATAAACTTTTTTTCCTCTTGCTCGAGCAAAACGGCCTTGAAGTATGACTTTTAAAACGCTAAAACCTACTAACCTACCGGGCACGAGTGCCGCAATCTTGCCCCAGAAGCTGGGAACTGATGATATCTCATGCAAAGCAACATCCCATTTTTGGCGCATATCCCCTATATTCTTAATCTTTTTACATATTTTCTTGTTTAAAAGCAGGGCACCAGGTGCCTCGGACATCATTGCCGTTTCGATTTTTGTGTTCAGTGACCCCACAAACGCCCCGAGTAACCAGTTTCCGCTTATTCCGTCATAATTTTCCACAAAACTCTAGGAGAAGGCGTTGATAATGTTCACCCTGAGCACCAGGTACCTCGGAGACCGTTGCCGTTGCGATATTCGTGTTCAGTGATCCCAAAAACCACCGAGTAGCAAAACTGGACTCATTTCTATCAATATTTACCGAGTTGTAAATTTTGTATTTAGTGTCCCTTAGAAGTGCACTTCTAAAATAAATGCATATTATTTGTGCAATAATGCATTTTCAAAAAATTTATTAATCAATTTAGTTCAGAAAGTTTGTATAAGCACTCTCGCGAATTGAATGTAAAAAACTGCATTAAGATCCGTCTTCCCGTTCAAAAAATCGATAGTTAGGCAGTCTTTAGTGCTTTATTTTCTCGCGATACGCTCACCTGATGGCTTCTTGGAAATCGCAAAAAGCTTTTCTCTAAACATAATCCAAAGTTAAAATATATAGAATCAAAGCGCGCAGGTGTTCGACGACAATCAAATCGCGCTCCTGGGGTCCTCGAACCGGTAGGTATAGCGGTATATAAGAATAAAGTCTCTTTGTCACAAAGTTTGAAATTCGTGCACTATTATTTAAGAGACTAAATAATCATATTCATAATCACATTCCAAAATGTGCTAGCCTCTGCGGCAGGAGCGCCAAATGTACTAGTATTCGCGGTAGGAGCGCGAAATGTACTACTTTTCGTGGCAGGAGCGCGAAATGTCCTACTCTTCGTGGCAAATTGTCCAAATGTCTTAGTCTTCGTGGCAAATATTACAATGTACTACTTTTCGTCGCGAGATCGGGCCAAGTGTTACTCTTCGTGGGGACTAATGAAATGTCCCACTCTTCGTAGGGAGCGACGATAGAAGGAAACATGCAGCATCTAAGCTTTCTGATTGGATGTACTAGTTACAAATGTTCTCTACTACCTACGCATGTAGAGGGTGACGGTGAGGGTGATTTCGAGTATATCAGGCCCTACCCACACAGCATGGAAGGTTACTGTAAGCTTCCTAAAAGCTACTAAGAAAGATTTGGAATCTTTCAGGAAGCTTTCCTGAAATTTTCCTGGAAGATGAAAATGTCTGCTACAACTTGATGTCAAAAATGTCAAAAAGGATCCTTTCTAAAAGATTTTATGAATAATTCTGTAAAGATGAATATAAGCTGCCTGAAAGCTTCCGTAATATTTAGAGAGGTCATTTAAATTAATTGGAAAGATCACTGTAATCTATAGCTGTAAGTTTACCGCAACTGTTCAGGGAATCTTTTGAGAAGCTTTTCTGAAAGGTTCAGAAACACATTATTGTAAGCAGTTGTTGTAATTGTTTTTTTTTTATCTTACATGTTTTTATATCATTATGTTTCTCTCACATTATGCACGCGTCTAGAAGTGCACAGTAATGAAGGCATTTCCCAATGCATGAAAAAACTGTTGACTTGGACAGGATTTGAACCCGGGACACTCTACTTCAGAAGCTAACGCTCTACCGATTACCCCATCACGGCTAGTTATATAAGACATTTCGAATCATCCTTTTATATTACATTTGATTCTAATAACAATAAAATATTGTTTTTTGCATATAGACATAATTTTGTTTCAAGTACAAAAAACCGCTGCCAATTCATTGGCACGTAGCTTCCTCCAACGAAATTTATTATTCCAGTAAATAAAATATTGTTTTAAAATACAGTAAATGAATGTTATTTCAATTATTTCTAAGTTTAATTATTTTGCGGTAAAAGCAATGTTCATATAGATGTATTGTAACGTGGCAGTCCGACTGCACGTTACAAAGCGCGCGAGAGACGCCGCGTCGGTAAGAGAGCGCCCGACTCCCGCGGCGGAGCGCCCATGCGAGCGAGTGCGGGAGGAGAGGGTACACTCGGCGAACGCGCGCGGCGCTGACTCGCGGGCCTCGTGTGCCGACCGGTGGGGAGATTCTTGTCCCTTTCGCTTATCAGCCTCGGCCGAGCTAGGTTGCTCTCTCTCTTCGCTCCGCCTGACACCGTTCTTCCCGTTGGCGGCAAACTCCGCAGCCCAAGGAGTGGATTGGAGTCGACGTCCCGCATAAAAAAAGTAAGTGGTGTCAGTGCGGTCGTTTCAATATTCGCGAATCGAAAAGTGCGCGAGTGCATAAGATCGTCGCGAACACGTGCTTATCGCGGCGCAGTCTTGCAGGTTGCGACGAAGGAAAATGGCGCCGTCCCGCGACCACGTGCCAGGATTCGCGCCTGGTGCCGCTGTCGTGTTTTATCGCTCTCGAAGATTTCGCTCTCGTGATTGTTGCTCGCGTGCAACAATCAGCTATCGTAAATCCCGGCCCAGCTATCGTTCTCGGGCGTCCAGCTAACGTTTCCTAGTCAACTATCGTTTAATCCAGCTATCGTATCCATTTCCGTCACTCAGCTATCGAATCCCTTGTTAATTTAGTATCGTACTTAACTCCTTGTTCCCAAGCTATCGTATAGTCCTCAGCTATCGCTTCCGTCCTGGTATAGATTAATCGCTCTCGCTTCCGCTCTCGCTAGATCATAAGGTTTGCGCAGACAGCCTCATGCGAGATGGCTGTCTGATATCCGATAGTTTAGATAATTATTATGAGTCGGTAATGCGCGGATGCATTGAGTTGGAGTAGGTTAGTAGCTAGACGTGTGTCGGGGCAGCGAGTCCCTGTGTAGTGTGTGTGTGCGCGCGCGTCACGGTCGCGGCAAGGTTGCCGGCAAGCGGCTAGGAAAAGAGTTGGCGCGCGGGCGGTAATAACGTGTTGAAAATTCGGCCGGGGAGTCGCAAGCCCGTGAGAGCACGTCGTGACGGACGCGCCGATCGTCCTGGCCGGCGGACGTTTCGGAGAGGCGAGGCGAGTGTTTCGCCCGCATCGGCAAGTCGGCGGTGTTCGCGCTGACGAGCGCGAGCACGGCGTCGATTGCGCGGTGGGCACGGGCAAATCCGTCGGCGAACTTTACGTGGGGCCGTTTCGCGCACTCGGATGGGATAATCGCGGCGACCTTGTCGTGGGCCGTGAACAAGCGAGCGGTATGCTAGCCGCGGAGTGTGATGTGTGAAGTCTCGGCCAGCGGGCCATGTGAGAGACAGAGTGATTATCGGCAGGATGCCGTAGTGTAATAAAGTTCAGAGATTTGAGAAAATAAATGAGTACGTAAAAGCAAAGTCAGCGACAGCCAAGTCAAGCGTTATTATCCCACGACCCTGACTCCCGACCCTTCCCAACGATAAGCTAGCCGAGCTTAAATTTCTCGCATCGACAGGCTTTGACACGTGGTGGCCTCTCAAGGAAAGGGGATCTTAGGTCCCTGGCATTCCAATGCCTGGCGCCCTGAGCCGCGGCGGCTCGCCACCACGTATGAATCGAAGCCTGTTCGGTTGCACGGTCGAAAAGAAACCTAGGCTTCTCCTAGCGTTTCAGTATAAAAGATGTATAATAATTAGAAAGATCCGATCGTGAAACGAAATAACGTGCGTAACATGGTAACAGCCGAGTTGCATCGCGAGCTCGCCAAACCTAGCGGATGACACCTACCGCTCACCTTATCACTGCATATACAGATGTGCAGTCGCGAGGCTTATTGTTCTAGCGCGGACAGCTCGTGCCTCAGTCTACGGGAGGACTGTGTGTGTGTGTTTGTGTGTGTGTGTGTATGTGTGTGTGGGTGTGTGTGTGTGCGTGCGTGTGTGTGTCGAATATTTGCCAAACTATGCCACGGAAGGTTCCTGTGAGTATTGCAGAAAGCTTTTGTAAATATAACAGCATTTTATCCAGGAAGCTTATATGAAAGATTGCGATGACCTTCTTTGGCAGACTAATAAAAATTTCGAACTCTTTGCAAAATAGGAATCTTTCAGAAGCTTTCCGTAATCTTCCCCAGAAAATTCAATGCATTATTTGCATTTTTTTACTTGGAGCTTACTTGCAAGATTGCGGCAACCTCTTTCGGCAGACTCAAACAAATTTCGAGTTCTCTGCTAAACAGAAATCTTTTAAAAGCTTTCTCTAATCTTCCCTGAAAGCATGAATGCAATGATTGGAGAACCTATCACAGAAGGATTCCGTAAGTAATGTGGAATGCATTTGTGAATATAACAGCGTTTTTTCCTGAAAGGTTACCTACTGAAACATTCATACAAGTTACAATACGTTCACGGCAAGCGTTTATACAATTATTTGATTTCGTATTATATAATGTAAATTAATGATGAAACAGTTAATTAATTTTGCTTCCTCCTAGAGGAAGTTTTGTAATAGTAAAATTTTCAGTTTTGCTAAAACTTCATAGAAATATGTTTTTAGATGTTAGAAGTTCGAATTACGTGTTTTTAGGAAATGTCCGTATGGATGCGTGTGTGTGTATTTGTGTGCGTGTGCGTGTGTATGTGTGTGTGTGTATGTATACCGTGATATTTCTGAAGATAATAAAATTACCTACTTTTCCCTGTTTGGTCCTCTGGATTGACCACTCCGTTCGGCAGATAAAATGAAAAAGGTGATTTAAAAAAAAAATCATATCTCTGAAACTAAACATCATAACCTCACGAAAAAAAATACGTTGATGGGTTACGTGTCAAGCTATATTTCATTAAAATTTCAAGTGATTTGACTACTTATTTTTTCAGTAATAAATAGAAAACTGAAAAAAATGAGTTTTCTTGAGTCATGATTGAGATTTTAGGAAAAGGTAGATATTTTTTATTATATTTGCGGAGGAAGTGGTCCTCAGCGTGAAGTTATCCCTCGGTAGCAATTTAGGAATGGTTGACGGTTGCTATCGGTCTCTCCGAGGCAGGTAAACGCAGCCTCAAACTTTCCATCAACGAGCCTGTCGAGTCCGATAACTCTTGTAAGCACCTCATATGTCACACAGTCTGAATAATTTTTGTACTTTGAAATTTTGCTAACAATAAACCGAATTTCTTCTCAGTTCTCCTGATGAGGGCGACATTGTTCGCCGAAACGTTGAAAGAAAAAATGAATTAACTTGTTTTTTCTTCCGAAACACTTTTACCTGCCTCGGAGAGCGGTATAGCAACTATCGGTATAGCAACCGTCAACCTTTCCTAGATATTTTTTATGTTTTGGCTAAGATCATTGCGCAGCCTTAAAACCTCTATGGTTCTTAAGATATCAAGGTTTAATTTTTTTTTTTTTTTTTTTTAAATTTTTTGATTTCTTATATCTCTAAAACAATGCAGTCAAATGCTTCAAAATTTTATTTGGTGATTCACCATAAACGCAGATATCTGCTGTTGAAATTTCAAACGATTTCGTTGAGCGGTTCTTAAGTAAAGAGCTGAAATGTAAAAACCGATTTTTCTAAAAAATTTTGATTCCTCTTATAGGGTTGTCGTTGCACTCATTATGCTGTTACGTCGTACGACGTACCCTTATCACTGCTCAATGTAATAGCAAGAGACATGGCAGGAGAACACACGTCAGGAGAAATTTTCACAGAAAATACACTAAAACACATTGCCGATAGCACCTGGCATCTAATAATTGAAAAACTAATGACATGGGGTTCGTTTTCTTCGTCATTCATAATGATATTAATTATTCTACATATTGGAAAATTAATAATAGATACAATTATCAGAGGATATACTCTTCACACGATTTATGGATGGTCAATAAATTTGATTGGAGCATTATTTAGTTCCATCACTCATTTGCTGACATCATTACAAAATAATCCAAGAAATAAGGATTCCAAGAATAAGCAAAAAAGAAATGAAGTGTATGAAGAGACGGAACTGCAAGAGATCAAAGTCATTCCAGCAATTTCTAGACCTATACAACCACCTCCTATCCCCAACAGACCACCAATCGTTGCACCGAATAAGCCTACTATTCAAGTCCCGAAAAATAATGGAATTTTCTCTTTGAGTTTAGATTAAATATACGTTTCCTTAAATGTTTCTAAAAATAGGGATATAGTTAAAATTTTTGAATAATTTATTATAATTGTAAACGTTGCATCCATTAGTTTTTAAGATAGTTCTAGAACACGTTCAAAATTTATTATTTTCTATTGCCATATCTGGGCCCCGAGGATTTACATCATACGATGTAATTTTTAGTCTATTAGTATTTTTTGTTACGAACCATTAACCTTAAAAACAATTTTTTTTTTACTTTTCTATTCGACTTTAAGTTAATATTTGTTTAAAAATTTTTTTTTTGTTGTTCTTTTGGTAATATTTGTTTACGACGACTACTGAGTTTTAGAATAATTTGATTTCATTGAAGTAAATAGTTTCAAAACAACTGAGGGAAGCGAAATAATCACGAAATTTTCAATTTTTTTTGTTTGTAATCAATGCTAATTTGTCAACTTCTTTATCTCCACATGTAAAGCTCACTCATAACCGACCGACTTTATAATTTATATTATTATTGAAATTATTCTATTGCAATAACTTGGCCCCCCCGGTGTTACGTCGTACGACGTACCCTTATTAAACCAAACTGCTGAATCTCAATTTTTGAGCATTCATTGCAGCTAAAATGGTTTAGTGTGCCAGCGTCGCTCATGAGTCGAGCTTGCAAAACTGCAAGACAATCACTTTGTAATAACTTGCGAAATATACAATCAAAATTCGGAAATGGTGCGAAGTTTTAAATATGCCTTGCACGGCTGTCATCGTCAGTTCGTACGAGATCGCGGACTCCGTACGTCGCGCCGTTCGACAATAGGCTCAATTATTGCAAATCGAAACGTCGCTTAGCCGCGAAATACATTTCCTATTTAAATTTAATCCGCCTATTTGAAATTCTCAATTATATTCCGTGTTTATTATCAATATATCGATATCGCAAGAATCAGAATAAATTCCTTATTCTCTCATAACAATTTCGTGTTCGTGTTAAAATTTATTTACTGCGAGAGTTCCTTTCCTTGTGAATACAGCCTACAAATATATAAATACGTTACTAACACGGTACGGGGAAGACCAGCAGCTATCCAGATTCCAGTTCCATCGCAAAAGTAAGTGAATTACATTTCGTAATACTAACAGTGACAGTGTTATAGGCGCGATTACTAACAATCTTTTCAGCCTAGCCATTACACTATACATTACGTCCCAGTTTGTCAACTAATCGATAGTCAGGACGTAACAATGCTACGTAAAAACAAGAAGATCGATCATCAACATATATTAGAGGCCACGCAGCAATGGTTATTATAAGAAAAAGTGGTGGACCAGATTTATTTATAATTGTAACATATAATTGAAAATAGGAAGAATCAAAATTAATTTTAAAACTATTTCCAAAAAAAAAAAAAAAAATAAAAAAAAAACTATATTTTAAATGCCATAAGCAGTAGAAGTTCGGCATTAATTCAGTACTTTTACTTTTTTTCTTTTGACTTTCTCTATTTTGACAAACATTAAATTCTTGACCTTTTTATGATCTACACATTTTATTTAATACAATAAGATTGTTCATAACCAACTAGAACTTAATCATCAGATAATGAAAAGAACATTTGAAAAATAAAAATCTCACAAAAACTAAAATGGGGGGTTGGCGAGCGAAGCGAGCAGGGTAGTATATATATAGTGTATAGTGTATAATAGTGTGTCTGTGTGTGTGTGTGTGTATATATACACACACACACAACGTCACAATATATATGTGTGTGTATATACACACACACACATATATATTGTGACGTTGCGCTTCTTAAGGCTAATCCTGTAACCCCGCAAACTATCGGTTACTCTATGTTTTCAATATCTCTCGCTACTTCAGACAATTTCATCTACAAGGGGGGCCAAAACGTTAGGTTTAAAGGACAGGATTTACCTGGCGTGGCTATGGTTAAATAATTTGTAGTACACACTTCGTTTATGCTGTAATATGAGAACAATAATATAATCTTACAACCCCCCGTCCGATGTATTCGGACTACAAAGTTCCCCAGAATTTAATAAATAATAATGACCGTAACGTCAGGTTCTGCGTTTCTGCGAAAACAACGAAAACAACGGTTCAAATTACTTTCGTGGTTATGGCGCAATCAATCGCGAAGACTCGAATCACAATCCGGTGATACACGACTTAATCCGTGCTTCAAACGCGGCTTCTCACCTTTCACACGTCTCTCAATATTATTTGGCTCAATGCGTACTTCGAACGCGACTTCTCCACTCCGACCAAAAACTGACTCTTAACGCGATGGTTATTTCTACTCCATGAATATTATATTTTCGCCGTTCAAAATGGCGTCAGAGTCATTTGCTTAGACGCGGCGTCGCCAAATGGCGGTCCTGGGACTCGTGACTGGATCCACCCTGGATAGCTGCTCTGCCTGTGAACCCACTCGTGGCTACCGTGCTGACTACCGCGAAAACTCATTCAGGAAGGAAGAATGCCGCTCCGCTTCTGATGGCGAATTCAGGCCCGAGACTTGTCTCAAGGGCGGCGCTAGGTCATGCGAACATCCGCGATCTCGTAATGTTAGTGAATAGGGCCGGAGTTCATAACACTCCACGGCAGCGCAAATAACCGTTAGTGAACATTCAATAATGTTATTTAGCCGATCGGCGCAAGAACTTACTATTTCGAGACTCGTTCACTAAATGCTGACTCTGCGACTTTGCAAACGTCGCAGCCACGCAAAACGTGTGTTGCTGTTTTGCGCGGCAAATTCTCCTTAACGCATAAGGCCGAGAAAGAGACAGTCGGCGTGTGTGAAGCCCGCGTTTCTGGGACATGAGCTAAGTCCCGGGAATTCGCGGAAATTGCCAGCCGTCGTGAGCACTGGGAAGAAGTTCGCCGGTCCGAGCTGGCGCGAGACGAGCAGCCAATCAGTCCGTCTCGCGCCTCGCTTGGCCAATCGGACTACGTTATCGGCCGGGCTCTAAAGGCCGGGAGAGTGTCGCCGAGCGCGCGAAGTCTTCACCGCCCGGCTGCCATCTTCCGTCGAGCAGGCACGAGAGGAAGGGGGCCAGAACGGGAGGAAGGACGTCGGCGGGAGAGCCTTCGCCGTCCCGTCGCCATCCGCCGTCGAGCAGGCACGAGAGGAAGGGCGACAGAACGAGAGGAAGGCCGTCGTCGTCGAGTCTACGTGAGAGAGAGAGAGAGTAAGAGAGGAAGCGGGAAACCAGTGGCCGAGAGGCCAGAGAGAGAGAGAGAGAGAGAGAGAGAGAGAGAGAGAGAGAGAGAGAGATTTTAAATGTTTTATTTATGTACATTATGTTGTACAAAATTATTAATGCTAGTAGTAAGTTCTATAGCTGTTCGTTAATGCTAGGTCGGTGAATGAGTGTGAAAAGTAAGGAAGGCGAGATGGGTGACGAATGCTATTTGGTGATCTATGAACTCTCTTGTGCGAGGAAGTAGCGCTTAGCTTGCGTTTTGAACTGAGTGATGGATCTATTGTCACGAAGATGGGATGGTAAGGAGTTCCAGAGGTATGAGGCACTGATATGGAATGAGTTCCTCAGTGTCTCCGTGCCGAAGGGGGGGATATCCAGGGCAGTCACCTCACCCCTCACAGGACGGAGTGCGACGTGGAAGTCAAAGAAGGCCAAGATGTACGATGGTGTGGCAGTGTTGAAAAGTTTTCTGAGAAAACAGGCCGCAAAGTACTTCCTACGCCCGGCGGTGGTGAGCCATTGCAATTCACGTCTGTAGGGGGTGATGTGCTCGTCCCTCCTTACACCAAAGATGTAACGTATTCCTGTGTTCACCAGTCTCTGTAGTTTAGTGTCAAGTTCTTGAGTAAGGTCACAGTATACTAGAGAACAGTAGTCTATGATGGGGAACAGCAGTGCTTGCACAAGATGTTTGCGCAGCTCTTGGTTGGTGCTCTTTCTGAAGAAGTATAGCCTATACATTAGTGAATGAGCACGTTTACACAGTTGTGTGACGTGCTCTTTCCAGTTCAATTTAGAATCGAGCACCACTCCAAGACTTCGCACAGACGATTGGTATTCGACCTGGGCCCCCCCTATATTGATAGAGGTGTTAGCGACATTTGGTAAAGCGTTTATGTAGTGAGAGAGAGAGAGCGCGAGAGAGAGACGAGAGTGTCGGTGTGTGGTGCGGGCGTTCATCACGACGTCATCAGCGCTCGCGAGTGTGTGTGTGTGAGAGAGAGAGAGCAAAGACGCGAAGAAAGCGCGGGAAAGCTGTGCGTGTGTAGCAGCAGGACGGGCTTGCCGCCAACGTCGGGCATAGCCTGCGCGCGGAGTAGCGANACGGAGTAGCCAGAACCAGAGAAAGAGAAAGAGAGAGAGAGAGAGAGAGGGGGGGGGCAAGACGAGGGAGAGCCGGCCGTGCGGCTGGCGTGTGTATGTGTGTGCGAGAGAGAGACGGAGAGTTGCGTGACGTTACCGGCTACGGCTTGGGGACTAGCGCGTGTACGTGAAAGAGAGATTTTTTTAGATTTTATATTTTAAGTGTTTTATTACTGTACATTATGTTGTACAAATAGTATTATAGAAAATATTTACAGATTAATTACAAGTTTGAGCGATAGATGATTTGAAGTATGTTAAGTAATGGTGGTGAGATGAGATAGCGAAAAGTTATGAATGAGGTGTTTGTGAGAGAGGAGAATGAGGTGAGAGAGAGAGAGAGAGAGAGAGAGAGAGAGAGAGAGAGAGAGAGGGTCAGCTGTGTTCAGAGGTGAGAGCCTCAGGACGATAGCGTGGCAGAGTGTGTGTGTGCGGAGCGTGCGAGTGTGTGAGGAGTGTTCGGAGTCTGCGGGCCCTGCGTGGCTATCTTGCGTGGGCGGTTAAGGTCACCACGTTGTAGGGAAGGGCTGGGCGAAATACATGTGCAAAAAAGTAAATAAAGTGTTGTTTGTGTTTGACTTCTTTCCTGTTTCCCACCTCTCCCCAGCGTACTCCCATACGTCGGCGATCGCGTGTAAAATACCGTGAAATAAAGAAATCCTAGTGCACACAGAGGCGCTAGGTGTTTCGCACCTGTGTGAAACGTCGCGGTTTTAGCTCTTACGGCACTGACTCGAAGGAATTTAGAAAAGACGTCCGACTCGTGGTAAAGCTGCATCCAAAGTGAACGAGGAGGAATTCTCCTCGCGGCGCGATGCTCAGCGCGTCCCGGAAGAGGGCGACTCGTTACGCCCTCTATAATTACTTCCGCGATGCGAGCACTCCGTGTATCAAGTACGCGATGAGCGCGCCAATTACGAAACGCGAGAACGGCCGGTCGTAATTCTATCGTTACAGGGCGTAGCGCGGTGCACGGGGCCGCCTCGCGCGCGGCAACATGTTGTTATTAGTGGTGCGGCTAGTGGTGTACGCGCGAGTCCCCCAATAGTCGGTTCCGCTCTCGCCGAGCTCTCTCTCTCTCTCTCTCTCTCTCTCTCTCTCTCTCTCTCTCTCTTTGTCTCTCTCTCTCTCTCTCTCTCTCTCTGTCCCGTGCGCGCGTCTCCCTCACCGCGGTGCAGAGTCACGTGCTCTCTCCGAACGGCTCCCGCTATCTCTGCAGTGCGGCTCACTGCAGCAGAGCTGTTAATTGTTTATTTAACGGTGCCGAGAGTTGCACCGTATTCGCACTGTTCCCAACTCCTCGGGCCAAAATACGACGCAAATTCATGTACACGACGTGTAGCTAATCTACTCGTCGCAATATATATACTAGTGGGGCTTCGCCCCCCTGCTCGCTCCGCTTGCTGACCCCCCATTTCAGTTTCTGTTTTATTTTTATTTTAAAATTATATTCTATAAAAAATTATAGATTATAAAAAAAGATTAAATATTTATCCAAATTAAGAAAATAAAAAGAAAATTCGCTACTGGAAGTAAAAGTACTGTATAACAGATGGTTTGTGTACTGGCACACGATTAAAAGTTATTAAATTATTCAAGTATAACATTGAAGCTGAAATTATAACTGGGGAAAAAATTGGAAATAAAGTTTTCATGCCTAGCATTACATTAAATACCGGAAATTTATCTTCATTGCCAATTATTTCATACAGAAAACAATTTCTTTTAGTCTTAGTCTTTGCTATGACTATTAATAAATCTCAAGGACAAAGTTTCGATAATGTATGAATATACTTTAAAAAACCGTTATTTTCTCATGGACAATTGTATGTATCATTATCTAGATGCAAAGATCCTAATCGATTGTTTATTCAAAATGAAAGTAAAAACAATTCAGATATAGAAAATATAGTTTGGAATGAAATTTTTTATTAGAAGTCATACTTGAATCGCACGAATACACACATACATATATATAGGTGGTTCTCAGACAAATCGTGCGCGACAAAAAAAAATGTTGCCCAAACTTAGGGGATATGTTCTAGAGGTCACTACGATGTCAGCCCTAAATTTTCAGATCGATTTGATCAATTCTCTTCGAGTTATAAGGGTTCAAAGTTGGTTATTTAGGCATTTTTTGCATTTTTTGCCTATTTTCAATGATTTATAGCTCTTAAACAACACATCTTTCACTAAAAACACACTAAATGTTTTTTTTGTAAAATTTTCTCAATTNTACAACACATCTTTCTCTAAAAACACACTAAATGTTTTTTTTTGTAAAATTTTCTCAACTTTTTCATAAAAGTTCCCTTATAGACCTATATATATGTCATAACTGACTTGTTTGCAATTTAAACCTTAAAATGTGACAATCCAAGATGTGATCTTCACACTGACTACTTTTGTACGGTCAAAAGATACCTTTTCATAGTGCAAAAGTACCTGTACAAGAGCCAGAATGGCAGAGGCCTTTGTTTTTTGTTTTCATGGGACACATAGTAGTGAAAAATCCTTAGAAATAATTTAAATGACTAATAATAGCTATGACAAGGGACGTAAGATTCTTTTTTACCAACATAACCTACCAATGTAATATTTCTATACAAAAGTAGTTAGAGTGTGGATGACATCTTGGATTTTCACATCATAAGGTTTAAATTGCAAACAAGTCAGTTATAACATATATATATATATATATATGTGTGTATATATATATATATATAGTATATATAGTATAAAAACATTTAGGGTAAAACGCACCTGTATATTTATCTCGTGGCTGGTGTGGAAAAAATATTAATTTATCAAATAACATACAAATTTATATTTACAAAAAAAGTCGCTGGGCTGCGGGGGGNGTGATGAGGTTCTCGGCTGTGCCGTCTAAGGGTCAAACCCAGGGACGTGGAGAGAGGTGAGCGGGGTTAAACTAAAAAGACCAAGGAGTAAGCTTGAGTAGTTCGTTTATTCGACGTAACGGAGGGAGAGATAGGTGTTTAGAGCCTCGGCAATAACTCCTACAGGACTTGGTGGTAGAACTGCTCTTGGAGCAGTATTCCCGTAGACTACCCATAGAGATATTACAGATAGAGTGGGAAAGCGGGTTCTGAAAACGTACCAGCTTAGGAAGAGGGATAGGACGGGCAGGGTATTTGGTAGTCTACCCTGCATCCTTGTCTTTCAAGCCGGCGCTT
Source organism: Pteromalus puparum (assembly GCA_012977825.3). Taxonomy (NCBI): domain Eukaryota; kingdom Metazoa; phylum Arthropoda; class Insecta; order Hymenoptera; family Pteromalidae; genus Pteromalus; species Pteromalus puparum. The sequence continues at coordinate 36,401,004 of CM053170.1, read as the reverse complement.
CCCTCTCTCCAAGCGCTATTAGTTCGCACGCCAACGCGTTAGACAAGGATGGAGGGAAAAGTAGCCCTCTCCCTCTTTCGAGACTGGTACGCTTTATGTTGTTGATAGGAGGTGTTGTCAGCGAGAAAGATTTATCCGCGCCAAAGGTAAATTCGCCGTGGAAGTCCCTTTGACGCTAGGTGACTTGCGCGCCAGTAGAGGTGTTATGCATTGCGACGAGTGTAAAAGGGGTGACTCGCGCTTCTTCTCCTCTATCCGAGTTTCTGGTGTGGGCGCGGGGAGCAGTGGGGGGTCCACACTCGCGCGCGTATTCTGCCTGACGATGGTGGGGGGACTCAGCCTCGGCCGGTCTGCAGGCTTCTTATCGCGTGAAATTTTCGGCGAAGGCGCGTGGACCGTCAGAGTTTTTACTCGCTCGAGTCAGCTGCTTGATGGTAGGGAGGGGGCAGCCTGCTTCGCACGCTGAGATAACGGATGCTGCGTGGAGCCAGGTGCGAGAGGCTTAGTTACAGACGTCTTTGAAAGTGCCTTGCCTTTAGGACTGTTATGGCAATTATCACACTGACCTCCTATTCTTCTGCCCGTGCAGCGCGAGTGACAACGGAGTTTGCAGGTCGGACACGTGCTCATCGGAGGTGTAGAGTCGTCGAGACACACTGGACAGAGAGAGGTAGAGAGAGAGAGAGAGAGAGAGAGAGAGAGAGAGAGAGAGAGAGAGAGAGAGAGAGAGAGAGAGAGAGAGAGAGAGAGAGATTTTAGATTGAGATTTCTTTTATTGCTGTACAATATGTTGTACATTATTATTACAGAATTAGGATGATCGTTTGTAGCTGTAGGCGTTTGAAATATTCGTGATAGTGTGTATTAATGAATGAGTGGTTGGTGTGATTTACTGAGGAGAGCATGAGAGAATAAATTGTCTTAGCGTTTATGAGTTTTCTAGTGAGAAGAAGTATTCTCTTGCTCTCTGTTTGAATAGTGTGATAGATGTGGTGTTGCGTATGTGTGAGGATAATGAGTTCCAGAGATATGAGGCGCTTACATGGAACGAGTTCCTCAGCGCCTCCGTCGAGAAGGTAGGAATGTCTAGTGGTGTCACATCACCCCTCACAGGGCGGAGTGCGACGTGGAAGTCAAAGAAAGCAAGGATGTAAGATGGCATGGCTGTGTTAAAGATTTTTCTTAAGAAACACGCCGCAAAGTACTTCCTACGTTAAGTTTTTTTGTTCAACCCAGCACTTAATCCTGTCGGCGTTAGCACTCATCTTCACGGAGCAAGAAACTAGCTCCTCCAGTTGGCATTGGCTGTAGATTTGCAAGTCATCTGCGCAGATTAGATGGGAAACGTCGGAATCAAGACAGAAATCGATGTCATTGATGTATAGCGAGAACAACAATGGTCCCAGGACTGAGCCCTGCGGCACTTCGATGTTAAGGGGCCTGAAAGTGGACAACTCGCCATTGTCACCAACGACTGCTTGTTCTTTTCCCGTGAGGTAAGAAGCAAGCCAGCAAATGACTTGCTTAGAGAAGCCGAGAGAAGGTAGCTTTCTAAGGAGCTTGGCGTGACACACCGTGTCAAACGCTTTGCTAAAGTCGAAAAGAAGTAGAAGTGTTACCTTCTTACGATTTATGCCAAGCCTGACATCATCAGTCAGCTTGATTAAGCCGGACTGTGTGCTGTGGCCAGTGCGAAAGCCAGTCTGCAGATTGTCGAGAAGAAGTCTTGTCTCGAGATAATCAGAGAGCTGTCTGTGCACTAGCCACTCCAGCGCCTTGGATAAAAAGCATAGGAGGGAGATCGGACGGTAGTCGACTACAGTTGTTGGGGAGTTGATTTTGTTGAGTGCGAGTACCAGTGATTTCTTCCAGGCAGAGGGGAAGCATGACTCGCTCAGAGACAGGTTGAAGATACGACAGAGAAAAGGAGCGAGTATTGGCAGTGCTTTAGATACAACAACCTGCGGAATACCATCACTGCCCCTGGCCTGAGAATCAAAATGCGATATCGCCGCCAACACGTCCAATTCCGTTATCTCCCTGAAGTTGAAATGCAGCGGAAATTGAAGATCCTCCAGCGATCGCAAGTACTCATCGACGGAGGGAGTGTCTGCATCGTGTGAGATTCCACTGAAATGGATGCAGAGGTCCTCTGCGGAGAAACGGGAGGGTACTCTGTCCTTAGTAGCAGTGATACCAAGGTTTTTGAGCTCCCTTCAGATCTCACCGACATCGGTTAGAGTTGACAAGCGTGAATGATAATAATTCAGCCTGGCCTCCTCGATCTGCCGATGCGCGTCGTCCCTTGCCAATCTGTAAAAGTAACGATCCCAGGGAAGACGACTCCTCCAAAATCACCTGTAAAGTCTGTCCCTTTCAGTCACGAGGCCACGAAGCGCCGCGGTGAACCACGGGTGGCGTTTCTGTCCCGGTGTTACTGTGCGCCTTGGTGCGAGATGATTTATGGCATTTGTGAGATGGGAGTTTAAGATGGAGATGCATTCATCGAGTGATGACGTAGCGATAGATGGCCAGTCACATGCGCCGAGGTAGTCCCTTAGCTCCTCAGTTTTGATTCCTTTATAGTTTCTTTATGAATATGAGTGAGGTACGTAGTGTAGAGTCTGTATGTCTATTGTGGCTGATATGAGGTCGTGGCAGTTTATGAATGGGGTGTCCGTCTTGTAGGGAGATTAGTCGATCCTGTTCATCTGTTAAGCAGAGCTCAAGCCAGGTGTCGGAGTCTTGCTTATGGCGTGTAACGCCATAAGGGACCGACTGAAGGGAGTTTTCCTCGATGAAAGACTTGATGAACGTTGCGTCTTCAGTCGAGGAGAGCTGGTCTGAGTTAAAATCACCCATTATGACCTTGGTGGAGTAGTTGTGCATGTGAGTTGTTATTTGTTCGATGAAGTTGTTGCCCTGGATGAAAGAGGCGTGAGGAGGACGGTGCACAACTCCCAAAGATGGGTGCGATTTCCCTTGCGGAGATCTCACAGAAAAGATACTCCGGCTTACCTGGCTTGCCCGACCAATCGCCATCGGACATCGATATGATGCTAGTTGTCAGAGAATGATGTATATAGAGGGCCACTTCTCCTCCGTTTCTGTTTCTGACGCGTCTGTACAGAGTATAGTTATCCATTGAAGGGATAGATGTGATTTTTTCGTCTAGCCAGGTCTCAGTTACAGCTATTACGTGAAAGAATTTACAAGTGGACATAAAGAGCCTGATCGCCTCAAAATGACCCGTAAGAGAGTTCGCATTAAAGTGACATACTCTCAGACCCTTTGACAGATTTACCTTGGAGATGTTTGTGGCTGTAGAGTGCTGTGTTGATGGTGGTTTGGGTGGTATTAGGTATGTGTGTGTGAGTTGGGCGATGGCTGCTGTGTTGCTGGTGTTCGAGCTAAAAAAGTATCTAGCTCGGCATCGGTGGTGATGATGGTGGATCGGCTGCTGTTTTCACTGTTATTGATAGAGCGGATGTGGATTCTTCCATCTCTCGCATGGGTCCTCAGTCCCTGCCTTTTCTTCACCTCAGCTCTGGTTCTGATATGCAACTTGTGCACGTCTGCAGGAAGTAGCTCATTGATGTTGATTAGCTTCTGGTGATCTGGGGTGCGAGCTGTTGCTTCCTGCAGAATAGTGACATCGAGATCCGCCGTGTGCAGTTTGCCCTTTTTGGCCTTTGCTGCGATGGTAGAGCGGACGAGAGCATGGGAAGACAGGGTGAAAGCAAGGGGTGGGAGTCTGCTATCGGTGGTGCTGATTCTTTACATGATTCTGGCAGCCACTATGTCCCTCTTGAGGACTGTTGGATCTAGGGCCGAGAAGACGGCGAAGGCTAGCAGGTGGAGAGATGTCTCCTGCGTGTAGTGAAGCCCCGAGATTACAATAACGACATTAGGGATGTTGTTATTGATGCTCCTCATCCTCTTTATCTCCAGGAGTTCGTTGCAAAGGCTGGCGAATTCCGCAGACTCACTGGTGGAGGGTGGAGCTGTGTCGCTGTTGTTGTTGTTGTTGTAGGCAGTGGAGTGGCTTCTGGATGATATTTCCTGGACTTGTGCCCTCAGCTCAGAGATGTCGGACTCAGCATTGGACATGCGAGTTTTGAGTTGGGGCAGGTCGTCCAGGGCTTGCAGGCGAACATCCAGTGGACTAAGCCGATTCTCCATTCTCATGACCCTTGCAGAGATGTTCTTCTGCTCTTCTAGGGCAGCATCCTGCTTTAGCCTGATGTTTGCTAGGGCTTCCAGTATCTCCCTAAGCGTGCCCTCAATCGATGTTTTGCCCGCAGACTTGCTGGTAGGAGCTTTTCGCGTTGGTGACGTATTGCGCGAGGAGGCAAGTGATGGTGGTGCCGAGTTGGAGTTTTTCCTCGTGTTGGTGCCCGAAGATGTTGAAGGGCTGTTCACCGAAGTCCCATACTTCTTCACGCAAACCGCCGCACAGTCATTGCAGGCGAGCGTCGGTCTGTTCTTCACCACCAGGTATCGAAAAGTGGTACACCTAGTGTGGAAATGAAGTTCGCACACATCACACCTTCTCGGCCCCCTAGTTTGGATGATGTCGTTGCAGAAACCACAGGTGGCAAAAGTTTCTGCATTTTTCTCGCTATTTTGGCTATTCTGACTCATTTTGCCGTTAACTTACTGGCAGTTGGTAAAGTACAGGAGTTTAGTAGGGTTAACTAGCAGTGTGTGAGAAGTGATGCTCAGTCCAATCAACAGGTGTCGCCACGTGGTTGTCCAGAGACAGAAAAGTCAAGCCGAACAGGATGAAGCCAAGCCATGCAAATTTGCATGTTAGGATTTCTGTGCGAGATGTTTTGATGAAAAGCGACGTCGAATAAATTGCAGCCCTCAATGAATTATTATTCAGCTGGGAAGTTGCAATAAGGAGCGTGCAACAATCTACAAAAAAGAAGGCCCGAAGGCAGCAGGCGGCAGAATCAGGTCGGCAAAGAAAGTGCAGATAACGTAAGGTACTCACCAGTAGAGATGAGATGACGACCGAGATGAGAGAGAGGAGAGAGAGAGAGAGAGAGAGAGAGAGAGAGAGATTAAATTAGATAAGATCAATTCGTTTTTATTTATGTACATTGTGTTGTACAATTTAAAAATTACAGTAGTTGAATCTAGTTATGATACTACGTGTGTGTAAGAGATGCTGTATGTGGAGTGAGTGTAGAATGATATATATATATATATATCTACCTATATTATATAGTTGTTTTGGAGATACTCCCCCCCGCACCCCCCGACGCCCCCGCACCCCCCCCCGCCGCCCCGCACCCTCCCCGGCAAATATGAGGCAATATTCTTTCACTTTTAATGTGATTTGGATAATGTGAAAAGCCCCCCCCCCCGCAGCCCCCGCAGCCGCCCCCGCACAGCCCCCCACCCCCCCCGCAGCCCCCGCACCCCCCCCCCCGCGCCCTCCTATTAGAGCTTTTCCTAAAATTTATTAATTGTTAGTACAATTTTTTTATTTAAAGTTTTATTAGCAAAAAAATTTACTAACAACAATTGTAATAGTACATCGGATAAAATCGGATCAATTTATGACACACTTTTTGAATCATCTTTAACGACATTTTTAGTCGTTGTACTTCGCGACGCGTATAATTATTTCGATTTTCTAAAAATATATTAGGCTATATTAGCTAGCACTATATTAAGATGATGATAAAGGTTACTTTCCTCGCGACTCTACCACCGAAATCGCAATTACAATACATTTTGGCATAAATAATGTCTTTAGCCTCGGGAAGATCCTACATCTTTGTAGGAAACTTTTCCAAGCCCTCATAACAAGCTCATAGCACATCAGTATCAAATTATATATAACAGTAGAGATAAACTATATAAGAGATATAACTTAAATTTATTTTCTATTTTTTCCACACCACCTATGAGGAAATAGACAGGAGCGTTTTTTTTATTTTTGTTAAAGTTTGACTTAAAAGTTTGACTTAGTTTGAAGTAAATAATTCTTATAAGGTTTTTATTTTGCTTTTGTATTGTTAACTTTTGATGTGCGTATTACTTAGCATTGACTTTTGCTTTGTATTGTTGACCTTGATGTGTTATACTTAGCATTGTCTTTTGCTTTTGTATATATATCACTTTTGCGTGTTTATACTTAGCATTGTTAAAACTTTATAAGATATAAAATGTGAATTATATATCTAAGTCTTAACAAAAAATAAAGTGGTATCCCCGAGTAGGCAATCATATATATATATAGCGATTTGTTCGAGGGCCTTAATATTATTGGAGGTAAAATTGTACTTCATGTACTTAGGTGCAAGATTTAAACTTAAGTTTTCGAAAAAGATGTTGGACAAAAAATAAATTAAATAAAGCTAATGAGCAGTTCAAGTAAAGATTTAGAGTATATTTAACTTGCAGAGATCGATAAACTCGTATAGAAATAAGAATTGGGATAACAAGAAAATACGTCCGGATCAAATTTTTTATATGATTTGTGCTTATTTCTTTACTTAACTTGGTCTGTAAAATGCAAAGCTTCCCTAGGTAGGAAAAACAAATTTTTATTTTTTAATATTGAGTTTTAGGAAACTAAAACATTAATAAATGAAAAACTATTTGTTTCGCTCATTATGCTAACGTAAAACGAAAAGATCGATCATCAACATATATTAGAGGCCACAGGTCATCAACACGCAGCAATGGTTTTATTGAAGAAAGTGTGTGGACCCGATTTATGTATGTAATAACATACTATTGAAAGTGGGAAGAATCAAAATTAATTTCAAAACAATTTCCAAAAAAATGAAAAAAAAAACTATATATTTTAAATGCCATAAGCAGTAGAAGTTCGGCGTTTATTCAGTACTTTTACTTTTTTTCTTTCGATTTTCTCTTTTCGACAAACATTAATTCTTGACCTTTTTAATGATCTACAAAATTTATATATACAATAAGATTTGTTCTTGGCCAACTAGAACTTAATCATCAGATAACGAATAACAGTTGAAAAATAAAAACAAACAAACTAAATGGGGGTTGGCGAGCGAAGCGGAGCAGGGGGCGAAGCCCACTAGTATATATATATAGCGTGTTTGAGTGTAGATGTTTGTGAGATGATTGGAGTTTTCAAGCAAGAAGAAGTGTTCTTTAGCTATTTCTTTGAAGTGTGAAATGGATTTAGTGTTGCGAAGGCGTGATGGTAGAGAGTTCCAGAGGTATGAGCAGCTTATATGGAATGAACCTTTCATCGTCTCTGTCTTGAAAATCGGAATGTCCAGTGGGGTCACCTCCCCCCTCACAGGCCTGAGTGCGACGTGAAAGTCAAAAAAGGCCATGATGTAAGAGGGCACAGCTGTGTTAAACAGTTTTCGTAGAAAACATTCTGCAAAGTACTTTCTACATCTGGCAGTTGTAAGCTATTGCAGCTCACGCCTGTAAGGGGAGATGTGCTCGTCCCTTCTTACACCAT
>CM053170.1:36374823-36389648 GCA_012977825.3 Pteromalus puparum | reverse complement strand
AACACAGGATTCTCGCTGTTGTGTCAATTTTTCATCTAATAACTTATTTTCTAGTCTCGGCGCGACCGACTACTGCTGCGTCTTCGTGTTTATACGGCCTGAATTTGGCGAGAACATGCGAGCGGTCGCGAAATGTGCGCCTTCGCCGTTTCCCGAGTTTTGTTTGTATAAAAGTTTATCTTTGGCGGAAAAGCGCGAGAGGCAGCCCCTGCTCTGTACAAAGGGCTCTCCGCTGTTTTTCTATTTTCTCTAAAAACCTTTTTTCTAAGTTCGAATGGCGTCGCTCCTTGCTGCAAGTGTCAATTGTGATACAGCCGATAATTGCGCGAATCATTAGCCGCTGCATCGATGGCCAGCTGTTACGTTTTCTGATTTTGCATTTAAAACCTTATTCTTTAGTGGTCTCGAGGATACCTGACTTTCGGCTTTTGGCCAGGTTTTTGGCATTTTTTACGTAAGTTAGAAACGCGGAGACGCCGGAGATGCTCGGAAATTTGGAGCCCTACGGTTTTCGTTTTTGTTGTAAATAAGTTTTATCTTCGAGTTCGAGGGGCTTCCGCCTTGTGCCCTTCGTGTAGTTTGCCATTACGGTACGGCCGGAAAAACGCGAGAAGACAGCCGCAGCTGCTCCGAAATTGAGGCTCTCGCCGTTTTCTCATTGACTTAACCTGGAAATTAAGTATCTGCAAAATGAATTAAAATCAGTTCTGAGTTGAACGAAAATTTTGCGCACGTGCAGATCGTCAGACTTTGCGTAATAATTGCGCTCGCCGTTCTCTATTGCTATAGCTTTGTCTGCCCCTCCGTTTGCTGCCGCCGTCCTCCTTAGCAACGGCTTTCCCGACTTGTTGCCAACGCGCTCGCTTCCCCTCACGCGCTTTTCCGCCGAGCGCTGTGGTGGGGGGATTTTCCTTTCCTAACTGGGAAATTGAAAAGTGGAGGAAAATTTTTCGGACTAATTCCCCTAGACTCAGTTTTTCACGCTGATCACAATGGTATAAAAATGTTGTATTGTTTTAGAATCACCATGTATATGCGAGTGTGCTTTGAATGTGTTAAATGGTGTCGTAGAGTTGAAAATTACTGACAAAAACAAACTGAAAAAGTATAAAAAGACTTTACGGAATTTGACCGTAGAGACAAAACGAAAAGGNTTGCGACGCTGTGCCTCCCAACACAGGTGCGCAACACCTAGCGCCTCCGTATGCACTAGGATTTATTTATTTCGCGGGATTGTACACGCGATCGCCGACGTATGGGAGTACGCTAGGGAGAGGTGGGAAACAAAAAAGAAGTTAAACACAAACAACACTATATTCACTTTTCGGGCTCATGTATTTCACCCAACCCTTCCCTACAACGTGGTGGCCGCAGCCGCCCACGCACAATAGCCACGCAGGGCTCGTCGTCGCTCCTCCGCTCACACTCTCGTACACGCACGCTCTGCCACGCTGTCGTCCTGAGGTTCTCACCTCTGAACACAGCTGACTCTCCTTTATCAATACGCGTTAGTCCCCAAGCCGTAGCCGGTGACGTCACGCTACGCTAACAGCTGCCGTCCCGAGGCTCTCGCCTCTAAACGGAGCTATCTCTCTCTCTCTCTCTCTCTTGCACGTACACGCGCCGGCTCAGCGCAGCTCCCGCTGGTAGCTGCGCGGCCGATACGCTCTCTCCCTCTCTCTCGTGCGCGCGATAGTACCCGCTAGCGGCACAACCTCTCGCGTACGAGAGCTAGCTTGCGCGGCCGACGCTCCCTACTCTCGCGCTCACACACACACCGCTACGCGCTCACCGACGGCTCGCGCTAGCGGTCCCGGCACGACGAGGCCTGAGCCGCAGTCCGTATATCTATGCTCTCTCTCTCTCTCTCTCTCTCTCTCTCTCTCGCTTCTCTTGTTCGTTCTTCGACGCGCGCGCGCAGGCTCTGCCTCGTGTTGACGGCAAGCCCGACCTGCTGCTGTTCGAGCAGCGCGGATTTCCGAGAGCCCGCGTCTACCGGCTCGCTCGGTTTAGCTATCTCTCTCTCTCTCGCACACACGCACACGCTCTCTCTCTCTCTCTCTCTCTCTCTCTCTCGTTCGCGCGCACGCTGGACAAGTGCCTCGCGTGTAGATCGGCGAGGTGTGCGCCCGCACTGCACACCGACACTCTCGTCTAGATGACTCTCTCTCTCTCTCTCTCTCAATCGCGGTTCTCTCACTCTGATTCTCTCTCTCTCTCTCTCGCTTCTCGACGGCCCGATGGCTCGCGTCGAGACGTTCCCGGACGGATCACGGTCTCTTACCTGGCACAGGGGGGGACGAGCCCCGGACTCCCCGTTCCCTCGAAGGAAGCCTCGCTGGCCACGAAGGCGCTGGCTTTCCTCTCGCTCTCTCTCTCTCTCTCTCGTCCACGTCCTCTCGTCCAGGTGTTGGGGCTGGTGGACCTCCTCTCGTGCGGGCCTCCGTCCTCTCGTGCTGGCCCCCGTCCTCTCGTACTGGCGTGGCGCAGGAGACGGCGGATGTGCTGCAGGAAACCCCTGGATGCGGTGAGGTCGGTGACTGGACGGCTGGTGGACGATGGCTCCGTCCTGAACTGGCTGTCCAGGTCGCCAGAATCCTCTCACTATCTCTCTCTCTCTCTCTCTCTCGCACTGTCACTCGCGCGCGCTTTTGATTCTCGTTGACGTGTTGCGTCACCGAGAATCCACAACGAACTGCCGAGTCGCGCCGCGGCGCGCGCGCTCGGCGTCTCGCCGTCGGCCGTTAAGGCCCGACCGATAACGAAACCCGATTGGCCAAGTGCGGCGCGAGACGTGCTGATTGGCAGCTCGTTTCGCGCCCGCTCGAACCGGCGGGCTCTTCCTTGAGCACGACGGCCAGCGAATTCCATGAATTCCCGGTACGTTGCTCGCATCCGAGAAAACACGGGCCTCGCTGGAACCGATCGGCTCTTTTCTTGCATCGGGAGGTTTTGCCGCGCAAACAACAAAATGCGATTTGCGCGGCTGCGACGTACAACGTCGCAGGAAAAATAAAAAACGAATAATTGTTCAAGAAGGAGGAAATTTTTTAGTTTAATTGTTAGCACCGATTTTGGATCTTTTAATGTAAGATAACAATGGAAAGAGCACGTAAGATGGTTCTGATTCCACAAGAAAGTTTGCAAAAAATGCAAACAAATATTAAACCAAAAGCAGATCGAGATGACTTGAGTAGTATGCAAACGGTTGGAGATAAATTTACACGTCTTGATAATGAGATGAAGGAGATTTTGGATTCTCAGAGCTACGATACGGATGGTGACAAATATAAAAATTTTTTACAAGTTTTGCAAAGGTACTTATTTCTTGTTGACGAAAAACGAAATACTGTTGAAAAAACTCTTAGTAGCGATAAAACAAACGGAGTGAGTGATGATTATATACTTTCAGTGTACCAAAATTATATCAAAATAAAACAAAATTGTTGTTGAATCACTTGAAAAATAACAAAAATAGAATAAGTTGGAATGAGCATGGAACTGTGACGATTGATGGTGAAAAAATACAAAGTTCGAACATAATTGACTTACTCAATGATGTAGCTAGAATGCGTAAAAAAGTAAAAGCTATAGGAAGATCACAGTTTGCTGAACTGCTTCGCTCAACGGAGACGCCTTACGAGTTCATTGGAAATGAAAATTATTTGAATAATGAAAAGAATTCGTTGACAAAATCTGGTTTTGAAAAATCTCTCGAAAATAGTCGTGGAAAGAGTTTCACTGAGAAAAGTCTGAATAATTCATCATCATTTGTAAATGATACCGTTTTACCGATTACAAATAAACGTAAAAGTATACCAACATCAACACCTCTTAGTAAAAAGTGGCGTGAATTACGTTTGGATAGCCGATGATGGAAGTGCTTGAGAAACAGTATTACGATCCTGGACACGAATCAGGCTTCTCTGGAGCAAGAAAATTAATATCTGTAAATAAAGGAAAGTTATCATCAGCGGTGATTCAGGACTGGTTAACAAAGCAAGATACTTATACTTTACATAAGCCTATTAGAAGAAGATTTCCACGTTTATACTATAATGTGTACGGCTATGATCAGCTTTGGGAGGCTGATTTAATTGTTCTGACTTCTCTAAAGAGTTATAATGATAATTATTCATATTTATTAGTAGCTATTGATGTTTTGAGTAAATATGCATTTGTCGAATCTTTGCGCGATAAAACAGTTGCAGAAGTGACCAAAGGATTCAAAAAAATTCTAGACAAAAATAAAAACCGATGCCCTGATATGCTACAGACAGATAAAGGAAAAGAGTTTGTCGGTAAGGAATTTCAACAATTTTTAAAAGATCAAGGTATTAAATTTCGCGTTGCTAGCAATCCCGATGTAAAGGCGGCTGTGGTGGAAAGATTTAATAGAACGTTGAAAGAACGAATGTTTCGTTATTTCACATATAAGAATACAAAACGTTATATTGATGTATTACAGCGATTAGTCGAGAGTTATAATAATAGTATACATTCGACGATAAAAATGAAACCCGCAGCCGTAACTCGAGAGAATGTAGAAGAAGCGAGAAAAAATATGTTAAAAAAGTCTCAGGATAGGCAGATTGAACGAAAAAACTCTAAATACAAGGTGGATCAGTATGTGCGGATAAGTAGAGAGCGTCACGTCTTTGAAAAGGGTTATGAGAAAGGTTGGAGTGAGGAGATTTTTAAAATCGTTAAAGTGAAAAGACGTCAAAAGTTATTTATTTACGAACTTTGCGATTTGTCGGGAGAAAAAATTGAAGGATTTTTTTATCCCGAAGAACTGAGCCGTGTACATAGTGAACGCGTAAGCGACGAAGAGTACAAAATAAATGAAATTTTGAAAACGCGTGGCAAAGGATCTAAAAAAGAGTATTTTGTAAGCTGGGTCGGTTATCCCGATAAATTTAACTCTTGGATTCTTGCAAGTGAGTTAAAGAAGCTGTAAAAATGGATAAGTCAGAATTGTTAATCTTGAAGCAAAAGATTTAAAATATGGTAGTACTATCGTAAAAAGGTATTCTCCAGTTAATTATATACCGTTTTCAAGTTGTAGATATTGATATAAGGGATCAGTTTGGTAGCCCAATAGCATTCGAGTTTGGAGCGTTGACCGCTACACTTCACTTTAGAAGAGAATTTTAAAATGAGTTATTACGACGCTTACTACAGTGCGCAGAGTGGTGGAGGGGGGCGTGGAGTACCAAGTATATACGTTGGTTCGAGAGGGCAGCGAGGACATGGTGTTGGATCTTTTTTAGCTGGTCTATTCCGACGAGCATTGCCATTTCTGACAAAAAGTGCAAGAGCTGTTGGACGGGAAGCTCTGAGAACAGGCATGAACGTGATTGACGATGTGACGGAAAATAATATGTCATTTAAGGATTCATTTAACAGTCGATTAGCTGAATCAAGGATCAATTTAAAACGCAAGGCTAGCGAGAAAATAAAATATCTAATGGAGGGGTCCGGATATAAAGGGTTGCTTAAGAAGCGTGCGGCACACTTGCGCGCAGTCGCTCGTACACGCAAGAGCTCTGGTAAAAGAAAGAAGCGTACCACTAAAAAAGGCGCGAAAAAAGGAGTGAAACGTTTGAATAGACGGAAAAATAAGAAGAAGAAGAAAAGTAAGCTGACGAAGAGGAAACAAGTGAATAAAAAGAAAACTCGAAAATCAAAAAAATCTACGTTAGATATTTTTGATTAACGAAATGTCTTTCTTACATTATTCAAGTTGTGAGTGTCTCAAATAGGAGCTCGATTTATTCTCACTACCGATGACACAATCCACCGTAGAGTCATCATCATGTGTGGAGTACAAGCCTGTTTCATCGCTTTCCGATCAAGCACCGATAGAATTTGTAGTCGCCGGCGCAGGCGAAGAATATATAGATCTGGCTCATACTATGTTGAAAGTGAACGTGCAGTTAACACCATACAATGCAGACAAGGATGCGAGTGTGGCACCTGTAAACAATTTTCTACACTCCATATTTAGTCAGGTGGACGTTTTTTTCAATCAAAAACTTGTGACGCCGTCTAACACGTTATATCCGTACAGGGCATATATCGAGACTTTACTAAATTATGGACCGGATGCGAAAACTTCACATCTTTCAACATCATTATGGTCTACGGATACACCGGGAAAACTGGACGAGAAACCTGCTGCTGGTTGTACAAATAAAGGCCTTATGAACCGTCAAAAATATATAAGTGGTGGAAAAGTAGTGGATCTACTGGGACATTTACATATTGACGTATGTAATCAGGATAGATTTCTTTTAAACGGTGTTGAAATGAGAGTTCGTTTAGTACGTTCAAAGGATACTTTTTGTTTAATGGATGCATCAGACAACAATTACAGTGTGCATATAACGGAAGCTACATTACTTGTCCAACGGGCAAAAATAAATCCTGGTGTTTTAGTTGCGCACGCAAAAACTTTATCAACAATAACTGCAAAGTATCCTCTTACACGTGTAGAAGTAAAATCATTTGTCATGCATAGCGGAATGCTTGGTGATTGTTTAGACAACGTCATTCTGGGCCAATTACCAAAAAGACTCATCATAGGATTTGTTAATAATAAAGCATTCAATGGTGATAGAACACTAAATCCTTTCAATTTCCAAAATTTCGATATTAATTATTTATCACTTTATATCGACAGTACGCAGGTGCCAGGCAAACCTTTACAGCCGAGATTTTCAGCAGCTTCGCCGCTATACGTTGACTGTTATCACACACTTTATTCTGGTACTGGAATACATTTTTTGAATGAAGGTAACGATATTGATCGATCGGAATATCCTGATGGATTTTGCTTATTCGCGTTTGATCTTACGCCCGACATGTCTGCACACTGCGGTACACATTGGTCATTAGTTCGTAATGGAAATGTACGGATCGAAGTTCGCTTTGAAAATCCATTGAAAAACACTGTAAACTGTATCGTTTATGCAGAATTTGACAACATTTTAGAAATCGACTCTTCACGACAAGTTATTTTAGATTATAATTCATGAGTTTTTAAGGATGTACCTCAAGGCACTCTTCATAGGTAAAGTCAAACAGTAGTGGTTGTGGTGGTGGTGGTGGGGACTGGTTTTTCGAAGGGGTGTGTGTCAAATCTAAGAAGAGGGGGGTGGATGAGTATATATATCCCGGTAGATTTGGGAGAGCAGCCACTAAGTCAAAAAAGCAACAATGGAGAGGTTCGACTACATTATAGACATCCAAGCTTTCCATGACAAGGAGGGAGTGTATCTTCCGAAAGAAATCGCCATCATTGCACTAGACTATAATTTTATTTCACATTGGATTGTTAAACCGCCGTGTGCTTACGACGAGCTTCCAAAAGGTATAATTTCAACAAATTCCTACCTTACCTGCTATCAACACGGTTTGGAGTGGTACGATGGAGAATCTACATTGGAAGACGTGTATTCATCTTTACGTTCTGCTGCCAGGGATGCTCAAAACATTTATGTGCGCGGCTATCAAAAAGTGAGTCTACTAGAACGTATTTTGGGTCGAAATATTGTTAATCTTGAAGAGTACAATTGCCCTTCTTTTAAAAACTTGCCGCAAGTAGACGATCACTTTTGTGCATACCACGGTGGAAAAGCCGATCATTATTCTTGTGCGTTAACGTACGCATATAAGTTACGCATATGGTTAAGAAAAACGCTCTACAGTTACAACGATATAGCACGAGATGATTATAAGAAAAAGAAGAATATTCCAAAGAAACCAGCTAGAGCAGTCGTTGATTCTTGCTCCAGTAGCGTCACAACTACCACCACCATCAGTTCTCCTCCCCCTACCAGTGGAGTGATCAAAGAAGGAAGTGCCAGTGCTGCTGCTGTTGCTGCTACTGTTGTTGGTAAAAGTGGGGGTGATATTTCAGAACCCTTATATTCAAAGCCGTACGATGAACACCCTACAACTACAGAAGGCGTTAAGAGGAATAGCGGTACAGACGGTGGGAGTCTTCCCAGCAGACAAGTTGCCGAAGGTGTGGACGAGACCGGTTGCTATTATTGTTAACACCGACGAGCATAATTTACCTGAATCTCACTGGGTTGCAATCTTTGTGGACAAAAACGGGCATGGTATACTTTGACTTCTATGGCTTACAACCAACCGTGCAATATCACATCGATGGACTCCGAAGAAATTGTAGCCTTTTCACATGGAGTTCAAGTCAGCTGCAAAGTTTCGATTCCGATGTGTGCGGGAATTATTGTATTAATTTTTTGTATTACATGTGTCGTTATAATTCTTTTGATAAATTTTCTAAATTGTTCACAAACGACCGGCGGCGCAACGACAGGTTATGTCTGGTAATTTACAAGAAAATTATGAAAAATATTAAATATATTAAAAAGTTTCAAAGTGTTACAAATTCCTGTGTATATTGTATGCAATCATGTAAGTCGAAATATTGTAAATAGTTTCTAATATTGCCTGTGAACACCTTTAAGTTGGCTTATATCAATAAGAGGATATTGGAAAAATGCATCGAAAGTAGTGGGCGTGACTCGAACAGTGGAGTTTCAAACTTGGTAAGTTGGAGATTCTACTGTTCGAGCCACGGCTACTATTAGCGATGCCATTTTCCAATTGTCTTCTTATTGATATAAGCAACTTAGACGTTTATACATCACCATACTTTATCATTGGATAATGAAAATTACCTAACATTGTAATATTTTATAATTTTCTACTTTTGTAATAAATGTAAAAAAAAAAAATATTTATGCTGTTAAATTTTTAAAAACAGATTCCTTTACCTAAAACATCCTTTGTCTACAAATTTTATTATTATTATTATTCAATAATCTATAATTTTAAATTCACGGGGGGGGGGGGGCAAGGTTTTTAATGATTATTCAAATAAAAGAATTAGTTTTCTTGTAAGAGAGATATATATTTTATCAAATCACATCTTATCAAACTTATATACAAACTGTTCAATATAATTAACATAATCTATTAGTTGGCCATATCGGATGATGTACACCTGTATGGTCTGGTATAGCTGTATCGAAAGCTGCAAGCATCGTGTTTACATGTATCATTCCACCAGATTCTTTACCAATACTAGTTAAAAACAAATACACCGAATTATCAAATAATCCTTTTTGTACAAAAACACACTTTAGATTTCTGATCCCTGTAACCATATGGAAAATTTCAGCAGCTCGATGCGTCCATAGCTCCTCTCGGAGAAATTGGTGTGATAAATCCAAGTCCCGACAGAATCGCCCGTGGAGGTAGAAGACAGAATTTGTTGTCCAATATATAAACGTCATTTGATTCCAGTAAGTACTCTATACTTAGAAGTCCCGTTATCTACGAGACGACAACGCTGTGGACAGTCTTCTTCGGTGACTCCTCGCAGCCATCTCCCCATTATTTTTACCGCGATCAGTGTATTTCCCTAAAAATTTCAAAAATAATTAATCAAGTATATATACGAATGTATATATGTACGCATGTATGTGTGTATCAGTTTAAAAAAAATCGTTTACCTTCAGTTGATTGATGTTTTGCTTCTCCAACATTGGTGAGTAGATCTGCTTTAGATTAGCATTGAAATTTTCTTTGGATAAGTACAAGACCGCTCCTAAGCTGTAAAAATCAAATAAATCTGCCTCCATTTTTATGTATATTGAATCTTCTTCAGGAAGGTGGATATAAAAACACGATGGCATACTAAAAAATACGACTCTAACATCGCAAACTTTATCAATCAACCCGTCAATATCCCTCACGGCTAAGAGAGAAGGATTCATCGTGAAGCTACGACTGTTAGCTGTATTGTGTGTGTGTATGTACTAGATTTCTCTTACACCAGGAAGGTTACGATTATTCCCTCACCACCACCACCACCAGCACCACCACCACCACCACCACCACCACCAACGGTACCACTGCCGCATAGACCCCTCTCATTTTCTTACCTGGCACAGAAAATATAGGTCAGTAAGCCTTCGCACAGGGGTATCAGGCTAGACACCGCGGCGCGCAGGAGAAGGCTTTTACCTGCGCTTCCCTCTTCCTTGGAGCTAACCTTTGGTCGCGCGCTTCCTAGTCTCTCTCTCTCTCTTACCTGTGCGCTCTTTTTTACTCTGCTAGCTGAGCGCACCCCCCGCGTTGCGGTCCGCTAAAAGTATATACAAGCGGGAGGGTAATCAGCTGGTTCACCGCGCCGCGCCGCCGCCGCCGCCGCCGCCTGCCACAGTCCCTCTTTTGTGCTGCTGCTATTGAAAAGTGTAATAACAATAATAATAATTGGAAGGGAAGATTAATAGTTGATAGGAAGAAATATATTTAATATATTTATTTAAAATTTTAGTTGACATTTATTCAATCATTTATAACATAACCATAAGGTACAGAGTAAGTGTGCGAAATAAACCTACGTTTTTTGAGAACGGCTCTACATTTTTTTGTTTGTCGGTATGATATTACATCATTTTGCGCTGTTCGGCCTATATAATTATTCTCGACATTAATACAATACTGTTTATTTTCTAAAGCGACATTATTATCTAACGGAAGTTCAACAACATCAGTCTTGTCGTTCTCGTCAAAATTTTGGGCTTCTATTAATTTTACAACGCTATTAAAATTAATTTTTAACGCATTTTCATAATTTAATCGAATAACCTTGACCTTACATGTGTCAAAAGTTCGACCCGCAGCATTACATACACGATACGCGTAAAATTTTGGTCCACCTGAACAAAAAGTCTCTATGAAAGCACCATCACCGTATTCTTCTAACTCATTTGTCATTTGTCCTAGCATAGAGCCTGTTTCGGGCTCATATTCGTTATCTGTACATTTTGAAACATAAATAACAGAATCGGTGTCGTAGTAGAGAACACGCTCGCCTAATTTATATAAATACTCATATAAAGTTAGACCTTGCGCCGAGGTATAAGCGGCAATAGCAACATTACTGTTTAACGCTGAAGTTGAAATATCGTTTTTATACCGCCAAGATGCATATAAGACATTTTCATTTTCATTTGCTACAACGATACGACCAACCTCTTTTTCCGGATCAGTCACAAGGCTTAATAGTTGGGAATTTACTATTTCCGTTGTTGGTAAATTACCTCGCTGGCCAAACTTACCCCACAAACTATTTAAACACAATTTTGCAACCGATCGCATCCCCGGGTTCTTTTTGATATTTTCGCGGTCGAGTGTTACGCCTTCACGTTCGCGAAACTCTGTCAAATATGCATCTTTGCTGGCTTCGTCGATGCAGTTTGAAGGCCAACCTGAGGCCTCAGCTTTCTGTTTTAAAAATAAATTAATATAATCTGCAAACATACCGCGTGTTTTTTCAGATTGTACTGGGGCGTCAGGTTGATATTGAGTTATCTCATACTGCCAGATTGCGTATATTCATATGAGTCGGTATCCGAGTTGCAAACTCTTTTTTATTTCGTCTGAAACCCAGGTACCGCTCAATGCACGTTCTTCTATCGATGTGTGTGTACAAATATTTTTATTCAACTTTTCCGCGCACGTACGACAAAGCGGAAATAAAAGTTTATTATGCTGCCTATAAGGTAGCACAGGGTGGAAGAGATTAGTTGGAGGTAAAATTGTGCATTTAACTAAACCCACGACGCGTTCAATAAAATGTTCAAAATTTTCACCAGCTATATCCAAACAATGAAGACCACTGTAAATATTTCGATGACCGATTGGAAATTTTCCGTTTTTACACACAAACGGATACAAGGAGCATACATCGATGTATTTAATTTTTTCGTTCTCTTTAACTCGATACAACGTCACGATATTACCGGTTCGACCTCCATAAAAAGCATCGCGAGGTTGAAGTATTATTTTTTTGCTAGTGGATTCATAGTTATATATTGTTTAAATGCGTCTAACTTAGCAATATTTTGATCAAAATCATGCTCCCACATTTCAATTAATTCGTATCCATTATCACGTATTTTTTTCGATATTCTTAAGGGGGTCTCAAACCCAATTTTTACCGACCGAGTCGATAGAACGAGTACTCGGTAGAAAATTGCTTGAAACTAAATAAATACGGTGAATTATCAAAAACCAAGACATAGTTGCCCTTCCTCTCGGAATCATCTATCACAATGCAAAGTTTCAAGTCAATATTTAAATGCGTTAACAAATGGCATTTGAACAAAAACCAGTAGCTGCAGCGTGTGCATGTTCAAAATTTCGTTCAAATGCCATTTTTATATGCGTTGTCAGATAACCTTGAAACTTTGCATATAGATATAAAATGATGAGAGAAAGGGCAACTATGTCTTGGTTTTTCATAATTTGAACAAAAAAAAAATAGTTTTATTATCATCCAAGCGACGCCGAACAGCTGTTCGTTGCTCTGTCCGCGGCTCTGGCGAAGTGAGTACGACGACTGCGCATACATTGTGCGCGTCAATCTGGGGACCTACTGGTGTCTGCGGCGAAAAGTTCACGAAGCCGCCACTCGCCAGCCGTGCCTTACTGCCTTGTGTTTTGACATTTTGAAGCTGCATCCCGGCCTTCGCTCGTTCGGTTAAACTTCAAGTTATTCAAAGGTATTGATTGTGTAAGTGTAGCACGTCGATCCGATACAGCAGTGTTAGTGTGCTAATCAAAAGCGCATATATTGTCAAGCAGCCTCCGCTCAGCGCGATCTCGCTCGCGGATCTGCTGCTCACGGCGAGACTCACCAGTGCTTCGTTTAAGTACTTCTAATGCAGTGCGAGAAGTATATAAAAGTGATGCTCCGGAATATCAGCTACGATGCAGTGTGTGAGTGTCAGTCCGTCAAGGAGTGCTGCAGTAGAGGAAAATACGCAACTCCAGCAAGAAACTTGACTTTTTGCGCTTGGAGGTTATCCCTTGTTTTGGTGTCTGCTTCTGTTGCTGCTGCTGGTGCTCTTGCTGCTTCCACTTCTGCGTATACATTCAACTTTCAAGATGCATTCTAGATGTGGATCGACTATCACTGTTTGTGCTGCTGTGCTGATACCATCGCTGATACCTTCCTCCGACATACTGTCTGGATGAAGATTCGTCGACACTCAAAATTCACAAGTATTTCTTGTGTTATGTGCAGTGAAATCAGTGATTACGTTGTTTTATTATGTGTAGATGACTCTATAGCTGATTTACACTGTCTGTGCATTATAGGTTGGCATTGACGGCTACAAACAAGATGACTCTGGAGCTGGATAAAACTGTCTTCTGCTAATGATGCTGGTTGGCGTTTCGAGAGGCTGCAGTTATCTGGAGACGACTCTGAAACCAGGTTCACGCTATTTGGTGGTGATGGCTGGCGTTGCTGAAGGTTTCAATCAGCTGAGGAGGACCTTGGAACCATGTTCACACTCACTGGTGATACTGGCTGGCGTTGCTGGAGGCTTCGAACATCTGAGGACGACCATGGAACCAAGTTTAAGCTCTCTGGTGCTACTGGGTGGGGTTGCTGGAGGCTTCAGTCATCTGAGAATGACCTTGGAACCAGATTCAATCATCAGAAGACAACCCTGGAGCTGAAATCACGCTGTTTGCTGGCCTAGTACTTGCTGACCTGTTGCAATCATCTGAGACGACCCAGAAGTTGGAAGGTTGCTGGTATCCTTGGACAGCTGACATCAGGATCTAATCACAGAGGTCCTCGACCAGGGTCTGCTGTTCTAATACGGAGTCCAGTGGCTGCTGGAGTTTACTGGCCACAGTGTACTCAGCTGCCTATTCAGGGCCCCTGCTGCGACTGCGGTGTGTGCGCTTTACTGCCTTATATTGCATACAACTTGCTGCTGCTTGCTACTTGAGCTTGGTAAACTGCTGCTGCTGAATACAAGCAACTCTGCACCAGCGGTATGTTCAGGATGTGCCTACTGGATCTCGCCAAGATCAACTTGTGCTTATACTAGTACATTCCTGTATAGGCGAGCGTAGCTTCTCACGCTTCTTGTATCCTTCCCAAAGCTTTTTGCAGGCAAAATTGTCGCAAGTCTATATGATATATCAGGATCAATAAATTTCAGTTTTAAGATTTATTGTGGTTAAAAATTGTATATCGCAATACCGCATGCTACATAGACATTGAAACTTGATATACAAGCCTGTGTTATGTATTTCAACATATTTATACAGTTTAGTGACTTAAGTGTAACCAAAAGATCTATTTTGTTCGAAAACACTTGCGCCAAAAGCGTATAATTAGAACGAACTAGATCTTCTGGTTACACTTAAGTCACTATACTGTATAAATATGTTGAAATATATAACAGGGGCTTGCATATCAAGTTTCAAGTTTAAACATTGCATTACTTGTACATAAACTCAATTTTTTTTTAAATTTCTTTGACTAAAAGTGCATATCTCAAAAGTGGTGTATTGTATACACTTGAAACTTAATATAATAAGCCCTCGTAATTCACTATATTTCAGCAGTTTGATGCACTTTCTACAATCAGATGATCTACTTTGTTCGAAAACACTTGCGCTAAAAGCGACAATTTAGAACAAACTAGATCTTCTGGTTACGCTTAAGTCACTAAACTGTATAAATTTGTTGAAAGACATAACAAGGGCTTTTATACCAAGTTTCAACTTTATACAATGCATCATTTATAAATAAACTCATTTTTTTCAAATTTCTGGGAAAAAAATAGCACATCTCAAAAGTAGTTTTTTGTCATAAGAAAAGCGTGTATTCGAAACACGTGTGTATATGCGAAATACACGTAATTATTTATTAATTTTTATAATATACTAAGCGTGTATTCGAAACACGCGTG
>CM053170.1:36287225-36372447 GCA_012977825.3 Pteromalus puparum | reverse complement strand
AAAGAGAGAGATCTTCCATTTGTATAATACGCTTTAAAAATATTTGCCTTATGTCCTTTATTTTATAATTATAGTACTTTTAGTCGTTAAAATTTGGCCAAGGCACAGGGCAATGATTTTTGTCGAGGAATTCATCATTTCGGAGTGAAGCTTACATCTATCTTTACATGCAAACGCCATGAAGGCGCGTTACCAAGATTTTGCTTTTCTCTGCAGACACCTGAACATCGTCTACCATAGTCCCAGTGTGACAGGCTTATACATCTTCAAGCACAACTTACATCTGTGTATTAAAAGCTGGATGCTAGTAAAAAAATAGAGTGCTGCCTCTTCTTAAGACCTTGATAAGCTATTCATAGGCCAAGACTTCCATTCATTGCGTGACGATTTTGTATCCCAAGCGTTTGTAAAACATTGAACCAACATTTGTCCAAGAATTGGCTTTCTAATGGTAAATGGTTGGCTTACGTTTCTACCAATGTTGTTCTGTATAAATATGAATGTGATTTGTATCTTTAAAATTTAAAGGGATTATTATATTCTGTTTCATGTATTCGTATGAAATCTTAGAATAGAAATGGATGTTCATTATTATGTAAGAAGGAAACAAACCGATTACCCCATGCAAAAGTACACATACCGTTAATTGAAATTTTTATTTCGGGAAACTCCCGCCAGTGCTGGTCATAGGCTAATGGGAAACTTGCATGAAAAAATCTATAAGGTCCGTCGTGTAGAATATCGAAAAATAATCGACACGTATTTTTTCTTCCCGCTGTACCTTTGTCGATAATCGTTTGATTGAAAGAAGAAAAAAAACGTGTCGATTATTTTTCGATATTCTATCTGACGGACCTAATGAATTTTTTCATGCAAGTTCCGCATTGGGGATATCCAGAGCCGACAAGCATGCGCTGGACGCGAGTGGCCGCGTTTTGATATAGAACGCATGCGCGTCGGCCCCAGTTAACAAGCGGCCGGCACTGGCAAAATTTTCCGGAATTCAAAGTTTGAATTAACCGTGTGTGTAATATTAGAACTGATTACAGAATAAGTATTAACAGTGGTTTAGAGGTAATAGCTGAATGGCAATATTGGAGGGTAATTAAGGAGCAAGAATTAAGGGGCAGTAATTGAGGGGCACTAATTAAGGAGCACAATTTTTGAATCGGCAGCGGCGAAGCTTTTTTGATAATATAGAGAGACTACAGAATCTATAGTAAAGAATTCTAAAATCTACATTTGAGACGATATGCATTGAGAGGGAAAATTAAGGTGGAAAATTGAGGGGGAAAATTGAGGGGGAAAATTGAGGGGGGAAATTGAGGGGGAAAATTGAGGGGGAAAATTGAGGGGGAGAATTGAGGGGGGAAATTGAAGGGGAAAATTGAGGGGGATAATTGAGGGGGAAAATTTCTGAAACGGCAGCGGCGGCGGCGGCGAAACTTTTTTTATAATATAGAGAGAANAAATGCACAGTTATTTTATTGTAAAAAATGCGTGTAGTCGAAACACGTGTGATGTATATACGAAATACAGATCATTATGTATAGCGGCATTTTTCGTTATATCAAATCTGCGTGTACGGCAACACGCAGTGTGAGTTTCGATACTGCAAATTTTTGTAGTGGTTGACGCCAGATGGCGCCAGAGGTTATTATAAGCACTACCTGCACTACCGGCCGCAAGGTCGGTAAAATCGCAGAAATGGGTTTGAGACCCCCTTAAAGTGTTTTCGTAACGTGTATTTAACGTAGTTGTATCGAATAGCTTTTGATCACGTCGCGTTGGATAATACACAATACAACCGTGAAATAAACACCCGTGAAACTGGTAAACCGTACCAGTTTCTGGATTTTCGAGATTACGTAAGAAACCGTCAACTTTAATACGACCGAAAATCGTATGCTCGCGTGTTCGACCTGCATGCACAATGTTACGACCAACTTGTCCTTCTACCCTCAGAAGCCACCTAATGGCTTTACTCTGCATATCAGCACGCACGTAACCACCATGAGAAATTACGCCAATGAAATTTTCTGCCAGAAAATTGCGTCTATACGCGAGCGAGCATGATCCTGCCAGCATTACACTTTCGTTGATGGGGCAGAGTTTTGCTGATTTTAAGAAAATGTCACGAAACTTTAAACAGGCTAATCTCAAGACAATTACGTCTTGCACACAATAAGCCTCAAGTTCATTTTTAAATTACAAATATCGNCGGGTGCGTAATATCTGGCATCCGGATACTCCCCTTCATAATTTTCATTCGCTTTTGTATTGAATAAATGCGGAAAGAAGCCCTTCTTACATTCCGCTGGCAAACCGAATGCGCTAGGCAGTGCAGAGAGCTTCATAGGCATGTAATTTAAACTATCTATAAATCGCGTCTTCCCGCAATCTAATAACATAATTTTACGCCCGTTTAAAATTAACTTAGGTGTTATGCCCGCGTCTTTTAAAATTCGGTTTTCAACTATATCTTTTAAAACAAATTGCGCGTCAAACGCTTTAGCGTTATGCGCAATACATATAATTTTTTTGGAAGCTGACTTTTTACGGATTACTAAATTTAAAAAATTTGTTACGGGGTTTTCGGAAAACACGAATGAACGTACCCCACAGAAATTACAAATACTATCCAAACAACTTTCGTGTATACACGCTAAACATACTAATTGTGCAACGCACAAATTTACCTTGTGTAAAAAAAAACGATTCTACGTTGAATTCCGCATCTTGCGTTGTTTTGAAATCGTAAAAAACAAATAGAGTATCCGGATGCCAGTTATTCGTTTTGCTCCGCGCTTCCTTCAGCTGATTTATTTGAAGGTAACAGAAAACATTTTTGTCATGTGACGATTTGCAATTTGTGCAGTACGAAACACTACAATCATGCTTTCCGTTATTTAGATCATACACGCTATCGCAATACTCGCACGCACTCAATGTCGATCACAGGCGGCGGAGGTGTCGGAGTCCTGAAGTCGACATTTGTCAGGTCGATCACTGGGGGTGATGCTGTAAAAAAAGTACATACAATTATTTAGTTATTAAGCATATTAAGCATATTAATTCTTTAATTCTTAAATTATTTAGAAAATACTTACCAATATCAAAATTGAACCCGTTATCTGGTCCAATGATCGCATCGATACGGCTTTCAAACGTAAAACCCTGTGGTACATTGTCCAGTGGAACCAGCTGGGCTTGCGAGGGTGTTGAGTCGCGTACACAAACTAAAACAATTTAAATTATTATTATTACTATTATTGTTTTTTATTTTTAATTATTATTATTTAAATAAGAGTACACTTACGTAGTGCCAAGTGACGGTTGTACANCGGTTGTATAACTCCTTCAGAAGACCTTTTTCCGCCGTGTAATGAACTCGGTTCTTACACACATCACCGGCTACCAGTGTAGCCGTTTCACTAGTAAAAATGTGCCTAAGTGAGTTTGCAATCTCACGAGTCGTTGCTGATTGTAGCACTTTTTTAAATATTTTTAACACACACTCTTCACTTCCGTTTTTTACGTCACCACGCCACGACCGCTTTAATTTATTTTTAACCACAGCGTTAGTCGTGATAACTACGCACACTACACGGAACACAGCTCTACGCAGAGTTAAAAGAGCGTCGGAAGACATTTTCGTAAGTTTATTTCCGTAAGTTTATTTTCGACGGATCAAGGAAAACTGAGGACTCTCTCAACATTTCTCCGCACACAGGTGTCTAAGATTTTCGTACACACCCCCTTACACGCCACCACCTCCTCAAGCAGCAGCAGTGTCACCTTAGCTACTTTCCTCCAATCACGTTAACGAGTCGGTGCAAATGTCGCTCTGTTTTAGAGGGGGTGATTTTTTTAAAATAGGATTAGGGTGTCACTCCGGGGCCTCATCGAACCCCCCTCTCCGCTACCCCTAAACTCGTCTTGAAGAAGCATCCCCTCCTCTCGCAGCGTCCCCCACGCAGCATCCCCCCACGCAGCATCTGTAGAGGACCGACACCCGTCGAGCCCTATAAGTTTCCACAGCCAAAAAAAAAGGGCTCACTTAACTGTGATCTAACGAACAGTAATCATCCGATCTTAAAAGCGTCCTGCACTTAATTTTTTTGCTCACGAGAATTTACAGTCTTTCTTAAAATCGTTGACAAGTTTCCACGGGGAAGTAATCTCGTCATCTCACAAGACTACCGCCAGTGCACTTTTTTCGTTATCGCCATGGCTGAAGCACAATTACTCAGAAACCAGGAATCGCAGACCGCCTCCAGAGAGGAATTTACGGACAATGGAACGTCAAAAAATTTTCGAAATTCACTGCTATGTGCAACGACTTACCAGCTTAATTATTCTGGTTCAAAAAAAGCTTTCGTTGGGCTAACGTACGACGAAACTCTACAAAAGTACAAACCAATAATTCAATTAAAAAACAGTTATTATTCCCGAGGATTAGATTTTGAAATAAACACTTGGGAAGAAATCCAACAAAAACTAGGAGATATATCTAAATATTTCAACGCTTCGTCGGGCAACTTATGCATACAACAACAGGAACGCATAAAGTTAAGTAAAATCGACATCATACTTACAACATCCTACGGAATGAAGTCCGTAATATTCTGCCAAAATACACCGGAGCCCACCTTTGAGGACACATCTTACGTCCAGAAAAAGAAGAGAGCTGTGTCACCTTTCATCACCATGCAGAAACGCACATTCGAAGGTTTATAAAGTCTTACAGTGTGTATCAATGAGCGTGCACGACGACTTGAACGTGTTCTTTTAGAAATTAACGATTCTAAAGATTTGTTAATGGACGTGCTCGAAGATAGGTTAACTATGTATCACTACGAAAATTCAAACACCGAACAAACTGTTAAAAATCTTATTTTTGAGGAACGTCATTCTATCAAAGAAAAACTTTTAAGTAAATTCAATCCACAAAATTCTGTATTTTTACAAAATTATTTTGACATCGTTTTTCTAGAAATGATTGTACTACACCACCATATTTTTCATGGCGAAATTTATAATAGATTTTGTTTAAACAATGCGCAAAAAATCTAAATGTATAACATATATATTTTATGATAAATAAATCTTGAAAAATGCCTACAAAACAATCTCTCTTTTTTATTAACCGTTCCATCTTTCTCTTAAACACCCTCACAAGAAACACACAGAAAAATGCATCCTTACCCATCACGTATAAGCAAAAGTCGATGCAGCGAAAAAAAAAACAAACGATCCTCGTACCATAGCGGTGCATTTTCAAGACGCAAAAAAAAAATACAGAGACACCGCCAGGTCAACGATAATCATCTTTACAGTTGCGGCACCACTTCATGTAAGCGAAAGTCGGGGCAGCAAAAAAAAACTTGGTGCAGCAAAAAAAAAAAATAAATAAATAAAAAATAACGATCCTCGTACTACAGGGTTACATTTCTAAGACGCAAAAAAAAAAAAAAATACAGAGACACCGCCAGGTCAACGCTAATCAAGGGACGCAACAGCGCCGCGCTAGCGAGTTCATCTTTACATCTGCACTGCCACCGGTATATACGCTTAAAAATGTCACCCACCTACGATGATATTTATTGCCTATTAAATATAAAATCTCGACACGTGCTGGTCCCAAAGGCACCGCGACCCTTCTCTCCCCCCACCATAAACCGCCAACTAATATATGTGACGTCACTGGCGCCACTAGGCCACGCCCACCCTGTCTACCTAGCGATACCTATTCTACTTTATATATTAAGGATTTAAGAGAGAGATTTAATATATATAATATATTAAATATCTCTCCGCCCTACCCGCCCCCCCCATAACCCCCCCACGAACCCCCCACCAAATAACGTAAAATTGTTTCATTTTTATGTGATTTTGAAAATATCCTACCCCCCCCCACCAAATTATTGCTATTATTAACTTACTCAAAATGTATAAAGTTTAGAATGTGTGAATGTTTAAATGTAAAATTTTCTATATACATAATGCTCTCAGAATGCTCTCTGCGTTAAGAAGTAACTGTTCTTATATCAAACATAACAAGAGACAAACATACATGTATTACCGAGTAGCAAAAGATGTCGGTAAAATAGATTAACTGCTGTACCACTGGCGTATAATACATCTTACTGGACCGGTCATATGACAAAATATCGGGAAAAGAAACGGTGACGAAAAAAATAAAACAAGCAAATTTTTAACTTGCAATATGCAATGCAATCGTAATATCTCAATGAAATCAAGATTACTTTTAGTGAATAAAAAAATTAATTTGAATGTACACATAACTAGATTTACTTATGTTCTGACCGTTTTAAATTATCAATACATTTTTTACTATCTAATAATACAATTTTTGACTACCAAATAATTATTTATAAACTAAAAAACCGCTGCCAAGTCATTGGCACATAGCTTCCTCCTATTCTGCTAGTGGAAGATAATTACATGGGACAATCAACTCATTCTTTGATTTAAATATTCGCTACTATTCGATACTAAAAGGATAGGTTAGGAAGACACTTGTAGGGGAGGGGTATCAGGGGAGTGGGGGTTAAGGTGGATATCAAAAGGATAGAGCTCCGTGAACTCCTACTTGAATTCAATAATCAGAAAACATATATGCACGCCAATCTCATTACGTATCGATCACGCTAGTTCAGACATTATAACAGGTATACACCACGCATGCACGCACGCACGCACCACACACACAGTCACACACAGACCAAAACCATTGCAACGGACATTTTAGAAAAAACCATGAAACTCTCAAATTACTAAGCTTTAATTATCAAATTATTGGTGTAACAAAAATAATAATGTTCAGTCACACGAGTATAGCAGTGAGAGTTGAAGAATTTTGAATCTTAATATCTTAAACTAAAAGGTTTCATAAGCCTTACAAATGAACAGCCGAAGTGATCAAAGAATCATCTTTCCTAAATTCAACTCAATTTAAACCTTTTTACACCCGTAATCGTACGAATAAAATAAAAACATTTTTTTAGTTTTTGATTTTGTTATCTCAAAACTAGTCGCCAAATTGCTTAAAATTTTTAACAACTAGTAGATATCGTTGTTTCTTATTGTCAATGAATTTTTCAAAACTTTAAGCTATTTATTTTTGGAGTTATATATGTTTATCGAAAAATTACGCTTTTATATCAGAAAAATGAACAGATCAGTCAATGATAGAAATCTTTTCGGGAAAAAGTAGACAAAAATATAAAAATGGCTATAATATGGCCATAAAATGGTCAGAATCATAAAACAAAAAATGACACACACACACACACACACACACACACACACACACACACACAGAGCCATCCGCACGGACATTTTCTAAAAACGTATGATAGTGAATCTTCATCCAGACAGCATCTTGCAAGAAGAATGTATCAGCACATCAACAGAATGAGCAGGAGCAGTAGTTACAGGAGTAGTCCAATAAACAAAGGATAACCTCCAAGCAAAAACTCAAGTTTCTTGTTGGAGCTAATATACTTGTTGCAGCACTATACTGCAGCTTCCTATACTGCAGCACTCCTTGATGAACCGACACTCACACGTCGCATCCTCGGTGCCATTCCGGGTGCATCACTTTTGAATACTTTTTGCAGTGTCTTCCAAAGCAAGAACCGCAAGCAGCTGATCCGCGAGCGGAATCACGGCCAGCAAAGGTTGCTTGAAAAGAGGCACCATAGCAGCATTTCTGTTCTGATTTTTAAACTACTTATACACTGTTACATCACGTCGTTGTTGCCGTTTTTCACTACGCACTCACTTATAATATCACCAAAAAAACATTGCGGTTAGCGGAGGCCGGGAGGCTGCTTCAAAACGTCAACACACATGGACATGTCGCTAACCGGTCTTCAGATCGATGCGCACAATGAATGCACAGTGGTCGAGCTCGCTGCCTCGCTTCGACAGAGCCAACGAACAGCTGTTCGGTTTTGCTCAGCTGATATAATAAAACTAATACTTTTTCTGTTCAAATTATGCAATTAACTATCTTGGCACGAAATTCATGACTTTTTAGGAATGGGATGGAATACGGTTTGTTAACCGTGACTTCACAGCTTCCATATAAAAACCAATGTGTATTTTCCACCAAATAGGATAGTATCGAATTTGGCCACGTTATGGAATTTTGCGCGTATATTTTGAATTAAAGAACTATAAAAAGATAATATTTTTTAATCTTACGAAATAATAATGTATTTTGAATCATATTTATAATAAATTTCGTTGCGATAAAAGAATACATGTTAAAATTTATATGAATGTCTATATTCCAAAATCAACAATATTGAAAATCATGAGTCAAAAACTAAAATAATTGAAAAACTTTCAAGTTATGCATGGCCAACACATTTTTAATTGTATACGACAAAGATAAAACATCGATGTTCTTTCAGATAGCGAGCGTGCAGCACGAGCGCGGAGCGCGAGTGTCGGGTGGTATGGTAAGCGCGAGCGTCGGGCGGCAAGGCGAGCGCGAAGCGCGAGTGTCAGCGGTCGTGCCTTATACTCAAAACGCGAAGCATTTTGCGTGCCTTGCATCGCGAAGCAGTGGAGGCGG
Source organism: Pteromalus puparum (assembly GCA_012977825.3). Classification (NCBI taxonomy): domain Eukaryota; kingdom Metazoa; phylum Arthropoda; class Insecta; order Hymenoptera; family Pteromalidae; genus Pteromalus; species Pteromalus puparum. Next base: position 36,363,836 of record CM053170.1, on the reverse strand, counting down.
GCGCGTGGCGCGCTAGTTTATTACTCACCATAAAGTGCAATTTTTCGAAATCGTTATAACTCGAAAAGTAAATGTCAAACCTTTAAAAAACAACATGATTATTGGAGGTTATTAGAACCATACACCACTTTGATTTAAAATCATTTCATGGGGCAGATCTTGAGAAAAACTTAAAAAACTGATAAAAGTAGTTTTTCTGCGTGACGCGATAAAAAAAATAAAAAAAATAAATGGGTGGCTTTTCCGAGCTCGAGAGTTCATGGCCTCACAACGTATCGTGTTGTGTTTCTAGATGAATTTTAGCGTTCGAAAGTTTCCAGGGTAGGCTCATCACACCTACGCCTTTCTCAAACCCGGTGCCGTGAGTAAGATTTCCATCGGATCTGAAAAAACTGGTCGCGCTGATGGGGGCTTGAACCTACGACCCCTTGACCGGGAGACAGGTGGTTTACCACGGAGCCATCGCCGGTCTCTGCGTGACGCGATAACCGATGTAAAAGAGCATTAATCAAGTTTAAATTTTAGATTCAGTTAGCATGATATAGCAGTTCGATCCATATGTTTGGGTTGTTGACGAAACCAATTAGTTCCAAAGATATTGAACTTTAAAATTTTGCTTCTCACCCTGTATACTTTGCATAATAGAAAACTGCATCGCTTATATCTCTAGCATCCTCACAGTGGCGGGTAAGTTGAGTAATTTTAACTCCAACGTGCAAGTACAAGGAAATGTAGAAGAAAAATAAAAAATATTCCAGCTTTGTTGATAGACAAATATTGAGATATGAAAACTTTTATATTTCGTTACAAAAAAAACGCGCCGAGATATCTACCGCTTGGTGGTGAGTAAACGATATTATTTAAATGTAATTAATACAATTATTACGTTCAATAAAATTATTTTAAAGTATTAGTAAATAAGATGTTAGGTAAAAAAGGGAGGATGAGGTCTCCTGGATATCAGTTTAACAATTAGCTATGCGAGCTATACGAAAGAAAGACAGAGAGAGAGAGAGAGAGAGAGAGAGAGAGAGAGAGAGAGAGATTTAATTATATATATGTAATTGATTCGAAATAATTTTATCTATCGAACAAAATAAAACTTGACGGAATTATATATGAAGTAAAAACAATTCTGATATTAAGCAATACATAATGTTGAAGGAAGCTACGTGCCAAAGAATTGGCAGCGGTTTTTTCAAAATGCCTGTTTTTTTGTTTTTTCACAATTTTATTTAATATATATTAATAAAATCCAATATTCGTCAAATTTCCGATTTTATATAATTTTTACTCTCTTCGATTTAGTGTCAAATAAAGTAATTTTTACATTAATAGTGGATTTATTTAATGGTATAAGGTGTATTTGTCCCCTCAGCGATTACTTGTTTTACAATTTGGTTTTGGCTCTCAAACTGGCTAGTACTTTAAGCAGTTTCTGAGCAGTGAACATATAATTTTTGTCAGTTTATTCATGGCACTGCTCACAAACTGCTGTGCAACTACGCAATCTAAAAGTTTGTTTAATAAGAATAGTTGTCAGTTTGCAGCATGCAGCGAAAGCAAGTGCACATAGCATGCCAATGCTGAGACATGAGATATACAACGGAGCAAAAGGCCCATGAAGTATATCATACTTTTTATCAAACATATATCTGATTGTCATATTTTTTGGAGTTTACGAAAGGTACTGCCTGTGGTCGAAAGTTCTTAACTGCGGAACCAAAAAAGTTTTAACTCTCGTAATCTACGGGAGCAAAAGTTAAAGACAGATTTTTGAAACACGTTTTTGAAGTGATAATTTCTTGGGACGGTGAATCTACAATGTTTATAACTTTTGGAATGCGTCAGAGAAACGCGTTAGGCGAATGCGTTAGACTAATACGCTACAGTGATATCTATAGGTATACTTGTATATAGGGCCTCTTATAAGCCTCGGTTTAGCAGCCACCCTTTCCGTGCCTAAAGTTTGGCCCCAAACCTTAAAACAGCTTTACTCTCTTCAACCACTCCCTATGCGCCCTGCAAGAAGTTATAATCTCTTATGCGCTCACCACTACGCGCTTAAAACACGAAGCGACAACTGTCGCATATCCAATATACAGTCCTAGTTATCGATATACCTTATATTATGTGCGTGCGAGTTTGTGTGCGTGTTGTGTATGCTACGTAAGTATAACTATATCTATTAATATGCGAACCCCTACTGGATACTTTTTTAAATATTGAGATCTTCTATTGGTCCTTATACTTAATTAATACTGAAGATCAATTACAAATATATAAAATTCTTTAAGAAGCAATCTTTAGATGAATACAATGTCATAATTTTGATCAGTATAAAACCTATAAGAGTCATAATATTTTTTTTTTTATTTTTTTGCTAACCGACAGCATAAGGTTTTTCCAATTTAATTAATATTATTATATGGACTAGAGGAGTACCACTTCTGCTCGCTTTGCTCGCCAACCCCACGGTCATCGTAATAAAAAATTGTAGTTAGCTTGTAATATACGTAAAAGCGTATATGCGTGGACTACAATGGGCTGTGCAAGCGCTTATAACAATACTTCAAAAAATAAAACCAAAGTTTGTTATAATAATGCAAGTGAAATTTTTGAAGTGCGAATTGTGTATAATTAGTTCCTATACTCTCTTTCTTTGCTTATTTATGCCTTAATTATCTTAGCTCAAAGCAACTGCTAAAAATTAACAGCGCGTGCGCATATGTTTTGGATTTTCCTTTTTGAAGAGGTTAACCGCTTTTTAACATTGAACGCTTTTCAATGCGTTTTAGGTTTCATATTGATGTCGCTATTGCCGCTTACACATTGATAATTGTGCTTGATACGCTCGATACGCAGTGCCAGCCCAAGCAGTTTTTTTTTGCCTTACTCGCGCGCATAATCATTCGTAAATTGACGGTATTAAGGTCGTTGGAAAACGCACCCATTACTGTGCATGCATTAGATTTTTATAACGAATCATAGGCGCCAGCTATTGGCTGTCGCTGAGCTAACGAGCTAAACGTATGCGGGATTGTATATCGCAGTTGTTGAACTTGCCGGTACAAGAAAAGAAACATTATTATTTTATATTGATTATAACGAGTTGCCTTGTGTGCACTCGTTACGACCCTCTCTCCCCTACACTACATGATCATACTATAATAAACATTCTATCTGTAAATATTCTTGTGTATAACATTCCTTTCAGCAGCAGGTAAGTGCAAACGTGAGAGTGACATAAAGAGAAACTTTGCTACTACTCGGCTTGTGTCACTTTGCTCCTGACTCTATCCATTCCCATGCGATTCACTCTTAGTTTATCTCGCGAACTAGCTACGTAGCCAAATCACTCACGACGCCCCCGCGGGCTCACGTGCACGAGGACGTGCACGTACAGCAAACTGCGCTACAGGCCAGGCTTCGTACAGCCTTCAAGAAGCCTGCAACTAGCTGCTACATACTTTTCCTCTCGCTTATTCATCGATCAGCGGATGCGCCACTGATCGTTTATATACGGATGCGGATCCCGTCATTCTTTAATACCCCGGTCTAAAACCCCGTTATATGATTACGAGCTTCTGCTAAATTTAGTGTAATCTAAACGCTTGTATAATGTCGAGATTTTTAGTTGATATATGATTGTTTTGGTGCATGTATTTTGGATTTTTCTTTTTAAAGAGTTAAAACGATAGGGCACGTACAAACAAAAACAGTTCTTTCTTCCTGTGTATGTGGAGGAAAACTTTTACCTACAAGAGCTCAAACACGTCTTAATTGTTCACTATTGATTTGTCGTAATAAATCGGTCGTTGCAAAAGTTGCGCCGTTTCGAATTTTACAACAACGTGCATGCGCCTATTGTCGTGTAGTTTGCAAGTCTACCGATAGGTGATGTAAAAGGCAGAGCTGTTACCCAGGTTAAAAACTAAACCTTAAAACTACTTAAAAAACATCTTGAGGAAATATTTCGAGATCAAACAACTCTTATGCGTGGACTTAATAAATCTCTTGACTTCTTCTTGTAAAAGGTATTTAGTATAGTCCAAATCTTGCCAACCCTTGTCGAAACACTTGAAAGTAAATTGCATTTTTTAGAATATCTTGAGTTTTGATATTTTAAAGATCGTATGCCTATCTGCGAGAAAAAGCTGATCAAGAAATATAGATAAAGAAAGATTTTTGTAATATTTCATCGTCGGGTATTGAATTGACCGTTAATGCACATAACATCTCCTGCTCATCGAATATCAACTTATTTGTCTTTGTTACATACATGGCTAATAGCTGATTATAAACAAGGGATTATTCGCCTACCCTTCGGTCATACTAATTAGTAATAATCTTTTAAAATTTCGTTCGATCAAGGTCATATTGGAGAAACAATGAATAATTTATGTGGCTTCAGTAAATACGCTTAATAAAAATATTGCCTTATGTTCTTTAGTTTTATAAATATAGAATTTTAGGCTAAAATTTCCCAAGCACAGGGCATAATTTTTTCTTTCATTACTACGACATGTACTAATATACGAAAAACTATAGCAACACAGATTCTATGATTCTAAAATTTTAAGCATATGTAACTTCAGTTTCATATTTTTGTGGATACAGTGGACACAATATATAAACTACATTAGAATTTTCTTGAATTATAGCAAATTAAATAAACATCTTCTTGTCGGTTTGAAAGTAAAACAATCAAGATAAATCGCTGAAGTATCTTTCTATTACAGGTGTATATCTCGAGTAATCCCTTTAAATTTAAGAGATACTGAACACATTTATATTCATACATAAAAAATAACCTAGATCTACTGAAGATAAAAGGTAATATTTATAAATGTAATGTATTGTGTCTATCATAAATACTCTAGGTTATTTCCCTGGTTAAACATAACCCAACCAAAATGACTAGCTTATTGATAATTGGGCAACGTCTTAGGCCAATGCATATTTATAATTCAGGTTAGTATTATAACCATCCTAATTAATCTTACGAATGCTAAACTCTCGATAGCTACGTAGATTATCACCCCAAAACAAAATTTTACCCGTTCAAAAGTGATCATTTTTGTCAATTCTGGACAAAAAAGTCGGGCAATGCGATAATTCTCGCTCGCCCATTCTTATTTCTTAGCCAGAATAGGTAAGGGCTCGTTTAGAAGTGAATTTGTACTACTATTTACTGAAAAAATGCGAGAGAATGCGGGATATAATATTGTAAGCAGGCAATGGGGTCGACACGATACTCCCGTGTGAGTAGCGAAGTTGGTTTTGCCTACTTCAGGTATTTGTACCCTTAGTTACGGTCGCCACCCTTTTGTTATGCACAAAAGGGAAAACACGTTTACACAATAAAGTACACAATGAACTTCGTGTAATTACGGCTGCGACTGGATATTTCTGAGTAGGAATACAGGAGCAGGGTAATTAACGAAAACACTTTGTGATTAATTAATGATAAACAATTGGGTTATGTATTATTTAGTTAACACTTTCGCGTTGTTGAGGAGCGGAGTACAAGTAGCTTTATAATAAGTGGCTGGGTTGAGTTCCGTTCGCTAGAGCGGTTACGTTGATACTTACTGGTTTGAATTCCCCGCGTGCTTATATACTGAGTCGTGCGTGTTCCGTATGGACGTTTATCGACCGAGCGGCCCGACCATTGAGGCTTTGGCCGTTTGTTGTTTGTCTCGCTGTGTTAGTGTCTTATTGACGGCTGAGGCCCTTTGGTTGTGGATGCGGTCGGACCTGCTGTCTGTGGTTCCTTTGGACGGTTACGTTGTGCTGTTTGGTCCTGTCTAAAGGGACCTCGAGGATCCCCTTACAATATGTTTGAAACGCAGAACGATTGATTATATTCATTTTGGTTTACCCATCAGTCCCGTACCCAATAGTATCGATTCTAGAGGCTACCTCAGTTTCGATAAAATAACAATGACGAATTAATTTGCATTAATCTTTGTCTTTTTATACCTTAACACTCTATCCAAACAAATATTACTATTTTTTCGACAAATAATTGAACCCGAGAAAGTTTTTTCCAAAATAAACGTTTCTTAGTCATTTGAATTTCGGGCCATACTAATGCATTATGGGACATAAAAAAAGAGCGACAGTTCGTTATTTTTGAAATATTCGAATATAACTAGTCGTTATAAAACTGTCTGTTTCTACGGGAATAAATACTTCGTTGCATTAGTCAATCAACAGCGTTTACTGCAATTTATTCCTTAGTTTATTTTAAAATTGTATTATTGTAAGTAAATAACTTATTATTTATGCACGAAGCGTTATCACGATTTACGAACGTACTCTTTTACACTAATAGGTAGTTCCTAATACTTTTTCAGTCTCTCAAGATTAACTTAGCAATGACAAAACAAAACAAGACTGACATTGTAAGAAATAAAAAGTCAAACTTTGATGATAATTATTTACCAACAACTAGATATGTTTTAAGCAATTTTTTATATTATCATTTATAACAAAAAAAAATACAATTAAGAACAGCTCCATTATTGTAGCAAAAAGTTTGATATATCTTTGGACAACATTTAATATATCTTTAAGGTAATTTATTATGCGATACAATAATTCACAATAACTATCCTTTCTTAAAAAAGTGATGTGAAGCAATTAATTGATGTCCAATTGCCTGGTACAAGAATTAAGGAACGCGAATTAGAAACGCAACATAACCTACAAACGCTTTGAACTGTTGATGCTCAGCAGGCGGCAAAATTAAAAATAATTTTGGAAAGATATAATTGATGGTATACTATGAGGTGCGCGAAGCGCACTTAGATTTCCTAGTATTATCAAGTTCTTCATTAGTTACATCTAATTTAATTTAGGTATATTGGGCACGTAACCAAGTAAGAAAGCTCTTTGATGAATGGAACAAACTGATTCGTAGAAAATAAAAAAAAAAAAAATATAAATACAGTACCATTGATGGTTACAAAATAAATATAATCAATCGTTCGGCGTTTCAAACATATTATATCCCGCATTCTCTCGCATTTTTTCAGTAAATAGTAGTACAAATTCTCTTCTAAACCTTTGACAAAAATGATCAATTTTGAACGGGTAAAATTTTGTCTTAGGTTAGCTGTGGGTCGGGACTCATATAATCGGTTATAGTGTATCGAAAAAAATACTTTTGATGACCTAAGACAACTTTTATATAGCTTTAATAGCAAAAATCGAAAAAAGAACGGAAATACTGAAAAAACGGGAAATAACGATTTTCTTTCGGAGGTAGAGACCTTTAAAATTCTTCGCACAGCGCCCTCCTTGCAGCTACTTTATTATTTTTTTTTTTTTTTTTATGTATTTAAGCTTTTCGAGGGGTTACAAATTGAAAACTCGAAAGTCGGGAAATTTTGAACCACCGTAATGTTGATTATGCTCAAGAAGATGAGCCCGTCATTCGGGACTCTCTTAGATGATGTCCGGGTGCCTATTGAAGGAAAAAATTAGTCTGGGTAGTGCACTTCGTGGTTTTCGATAAATTGATCTAAGTTCTGCTTGAAAATGATGAACACGCTACCCGAAACTCTTGTAGAAGATATCCAGGTATCTGAAAAACTCCTTAGCCTAATATTGTTAGAATATGTACATGAACGGCAAAAGTCATACAAAGCTTTTTCTAAATAAATTATTTTTTGTAACACGCGAACGATTTTTTCGTTCATCGTACCTATTAATCGGGACTAAACTGACTCTTTTTCGACCGGCGAGCAAAAAAGTTAGTTTAGCGGGCAAAAAATCATTCTTTCCCGCTTAATAGGGCAAACAAATTTTAGCAAGCAAAAAAACTTTTTTGCTTTATTAAACGGGCAAAAATTTTTTTATGATACGTGCATGAAAAAGGCCACTTTCTATGCATGTTAAATAAATAGAAAATCGAGTTTTTCTTAGCAGCGGGAGGAAAAAATTACTCCCTTGGGAGGAACAAATTTTTTCTCTCCCTGAGAGGCAAAAACTTTTTCCTCCCAAGGGAGTGATTTTTTCCGGGAGGAAAAGATTTTTTCCTCCCAAGGGAGTACATTTTCCCGGGAAGAAAACATTTTTTCTTCCCAAGGGAGTAATTTTTTCTCGAATTTTCTATTCCTTTCAAATGCATGAAAAGTTGCATATTCATGCACTTATAAATATAATATAAAAGTACGGTGTAGAACAAGGGGGGGAGTGGCTTTTTCAGACTCGGGTGATGATGTGAGCACTTGTGTCCGTCTCGGGCGCCTAAGGCGCCCTCGACTCTCACTCGTGCTCAAAACATTACCCTCGCTAGAAAAAGCCAATTTTCCCCCCTAGTTGCACAATATACTAATTTAGTTAATTTTTTTTCGCAATTTATAATATACTATACCTTCAAATAATGATTGAACAAAAGCGTGGTTGCCGTGCCAAAAAATAGCCACATCAGCCCCGCTTGACACGCACGAAAAAACTCGAAAATACGTCCACAAGTCACAAAAAATATGGTGTGCACCAAGGGCTAAGTGGGCTTTTTGACCTCGTGTGGTTTCAGTGCTCGTTCTCGGCTTGGAGACGCATTCGCCTTCATTTCATGCTACCTCAGCTTCGACTCGTAAAGCAAACTCCTCACTCGATCTAGAAAAGCTTGCTTTATGCCCTTGGTACACAATATACTATAATTAAAATGATATGTACTGTAAAGTCATCCCTATTGAAAATTTTTTGCAAGATCTGAGATAATATCTTACATAAGATCTGATCCAAGATCTTGTTCAAGACCGTATACCAGATCTTATTATCGATTTTCAACCACGAACTTACGTAAGATCTTACATGAAATCACCTGCAAGATCTTACGTTCATAATAAGGAAAATTATCTTTATAAAACATGCATTTAAGGTGGAACTCTACTCTCTTTGGCTAAATGATGAAATTTTCGGTTAAAGCTTTTCTTGGATTTGTAATATTTTCAATTCTTGATTTGTAGGAGCCAAATTTCTCAGTTATTTTAGAAACTATAAAACCAATATTCTTGTAAATTTTGGTCAAATTATATCGACGTACAACTAAGATCGATCTAAAAATAATTTGTGTATTGTAATTTTGTTTTAAACTTAAATAAGATATGAATTCAAAAATGTTCCAGGTGTCTACAAAATCGAGTAAAGCTTTCAAAATTCTTTCACAGTTTCGTATATACGAATAAAGTATAGTATGTAGTAATTCACGAACAGAAATTTTAGAAATTTGGTTTAAAAAAAAGAAAACTAATTTTATTGTATTAAAAATAATCAAATATAGCATTTTTTATGTGAAAATAAGATTTATTACACTAAAACTGTTATTAAAAAATTATAAATGTTATCTTTGCAATTATGGCCGCGAACTTTTAAAATTCATAACTATATAAAGTTGTAAAAATATTTTGAAAACTGTTGTTCCATTAGATATACACCTGGAACTTCTTTAAATCGAGCTATTTCCAACCAAAAAATGCTAATATACCCTTTTAACTTGGGTATACTTAAGTGAAATTGGACTAAAATCTATAAATTATTTTATAGTTATTCTTATATAAGAACTAATGTTTCACTTAAAAAAATTTTTTGTTAATAATTTACTCAAGATCTTACATAAGATCTTGCATAAGATCTCGAGCAAAAATGAAAAGGTTTTACTTTAAGTGTTACACAAAAATGTTACACAAATTACACACAAGTTATACAAGATTTTATGTAATACATAAAGAAAAACGTTTTTATTAATAATTCACTGAAGATTTTCTGTAAGATTTTATGTGAAATTAATATCAAAAGAGCTTTTTTTAAGTGAAACACAAGTTCTTACACAAGAATTTATGTAAGACTTGATGTAAGAACTTGCAAAAGCATCTTATGTAAGATCTTTTACGCGATCTTGCGTAAGATCCTGAATGAATATTTAAAGAAAATAATTTTTCTTATGATGAACATAGGATCTTGTATACGATCTAACGTAAGCCCTTACGTAGATTCGTGGTTGAAAATCGATGATAGGATCTTGTGTACGATCTTGTACACGATCTGATACTGGATCTTATGTGAGATCGTTTTAATATCTAATCCCGAATCTTGCAAACAAATTTTAATAGGAATCCATTTTCCATTCGTTTTCCGTTCGCGAAAACGGGCCTATTAGTACACTAGTTGAAAAAAGCACGGTAAGTACCCTTACGAGAAGTGGCTTTTTCAGACTCGGATGATATTCGAGCACTCGTGTTCAAACGGCATACTCGCTAGATAATATATATAATGTATAATGAAAATATATAATTTCGATACTAGTGAGATGTGATAATGTGAATTGAGCCTTGTGGCCGCTGAATGACCGTTTGCGCATGAACAAAGAGAGTGCAAAAAGGTCGGAAGTCAGATTCTCGTATATGAATCGAACCGTATTTTTTGAAATGTCATGTGCGAAGCTCGATTTAACATACGCATAAGCGACGCACCGTGCGCGGAACCATGTTACACACGAAGTGTCAAAAATTTTATTTTTTTCCCTAGTTGCACAATGTAATATTTTTCTCATGATGTTACAGTAAAAACAAAGGAAATGACCGTTACTGGATTCGAATCCACTAAGTAGAAGCTGAGATACAAGCGTATACGAACGCATATGCACGCTCACTTACATTCATACCGGATTTTAGAAAAATAAATTTTTTGACTAGAAATACATCGTAAACTCCAAAAATTATTATTACAAAGCTTTCTTAGCAAGGAATCAAAAAAAAAATTTGCTTCCTTCCTAAGGAAACTTTGTTTTGTTTAATATATTGATTTTAATTTTTGTGATAATTTTATCGAAAGAGTTGATAAAAGTAAATCAATAAATATACCTTTAAGTAAGGAAAATGATTAATCTTTTTATTGCAGTCCTGTAATGACTGAAAAATAGTTTTTTACAAACCGTATAATGACTGAAAATAACATGAATTATTCTGAAAATTTGGATTCAGACTGATATTCTTGGTGTCTTGCTTCCTTTATTTGGGCTTATTGGCTTTATTATATTTCGAGATATTTGAGATTTATTTAACTTATTAATTCTCGAGAAAAAATGAAATTCTTTTAAAAAATCGTTTATGCTTTCTTGCTGTTGTAAACATAAAAATTAGATAATTGATTAGAAATGATTGTACCTATCAAACCGAAAGTACGAAAACTTTAAAATTATTTGTGGGAAAAACAATTTTAATATTGAAGCAATACGGTTGGAAGAAGCTACAGTCCTATGAATTGACAGAAGTTATTTTGTATCATTAAATGAATATTACATTCGTATAGTTGACATCTATTTCTTTACTTTTGAATAAATATAATATTACTTGATTAACAATTACAAAAATATTTACTAGATGAATAGAAAAGAAATTACGTTAGAGAATTATTTATTAGTGCACGTGTTCAAGATTGCACACACATGATTCATATTTATCATAAGTGTAAAAGTAATAGAAATCGTGTCTAAAATTTTTAGCCCATTAATAATTCTTTTCATAGCCTTAATGTTTCCTAGAAGCACAATGTTGGATATTCCATATGTATAATACAGTATAAAGCATATTCTTCTATTTACGTAATAATTGTATGCCTAATTAGATTAGAAGGACTTTATAGACTTAACGGTAAATTAAATTGTTACCAGAGGTTTTACAAAACAACATTATTTGTATGCTTCACATTTTTCAGAACCTTTCTTTTAAGTAATCGATGATTTATTTATTTTATTTAAATGCATTATACAATAAAAGATGCTTATTTTTCTATGAAATATTCTAGTTATGAAACAAATATATAGTTTATCTCTGATTTTTTGATAATAAATTGATTTACAAAAATTTAGTGTATCTTACCATGTATTAAATGCAAAACGTCTTAATATTATATGTTTTATGATTTTTTTTTTATCACAGATAATTCAAAAACCATATTTTTCACCAAGATTTTGGACTCAGTATTTTTAATACATAATCATTTAAATATTTTTCTGCTCACTTAAAATTATATAATACCAGTGCTTATATTTTTTATTTAACTTTATGTTAAAGTGCTGTATTGAATGTACAACTCTACGATATTTATCACGTATTTTAATTTGTTTGACAATTATTACTTTTTATTCTTATATTTTATTTATATAAAGAACCTGCAGAAGATGCAAAAATTAAAAATTAACTGTATCTTATAGATGCTGAAAGTCGAGTGTTGGTCTATCACAACTGTGTGCTATAATATCAACAATTACACTTGCATCGATGAAGGTAGGATTAGGCTAGGTGAACTTTATACAGTAGTGTCAGACTGCGACGATTGGATAGATCTTACGAATAGGGTATATGAAATAAAACACTGTAGTACAGTGTACCACCCCGATATTTGAGCCAATCATGTAGTATAATACCGCAAACCACGCCTATACTAGACACCCATTGGTTGATACTTACGGCTGCATCTAAAGCATCGAGAATGTGTATCCTACGTAACCTATCAGGTTATATGACACACCCTTTAAAACAACTGAAAAGAGACGAACGAGAGCAGAAACCCGTCGATAAGTGTCTCTTCAATGAAAGTTCCTAAATGCGCTTTTCATTATACAGGCATTCTATCGCATGACAATAAGAAGAAAGAGGACCAGAAGTATGAGCGCAACAATACAATAAAGATCGGATGAATTAAAAAAAAACATATTATGTATAATAAGAAATTATATTCTTAATTATGCTACATTATTATTAATATAACATATATCAAACATGAACATAACATAAATTTGAAACAAATGTAGATTTAAGAAAATAATTGAAAGTAAGTTCATTGTTGCAACGTATTAAAAAGATTGCCGTTCAATACCTATTTTATACTGATAGAAAACACTGCTAACTTATTTCACAGTATGCTATCTTAAATATAGCTATCGGTTTCTGAAACAATTCATATATTTACTACGTTATTCAAAAATTAATACCATTAGAAATATTCCCTACCAAAACAGCAAAAACATGAATATTAAATTTTCTTCAAATGTAAAATACTATATGAAACATTTCGAAATCACCAAAGATTTAGTAAACTAATAAACCACTCAATAATTAATAAGATGGTAAAATAATTTAAAGAAAATCCTCAATAAATAATAAGCATTAGTAGGCCGAAATCTAAATATCACTTCTAACACACACACACACACACATATATATACACACACACATGTGTGTGTGTGTGTGTGTGTGGTAGTTCTCTGTCAAATCGAAAATGAAGAATTTTTTTTTGGCCAAACTCTATATATGTGTTCGAATTATAGCAAGTCCAAGTTGGTGTTTTAAGTGGACAAGACATTTTTAAACCCTGAAAAATAAAATTCTTATATATAATTATAAAAATAAATTATAATTGTTTAATAACCTAATGGTTATATTACCTGTATTTTTACCATGATAAATCCATATTAGCACTTACTTAGTATTTTGAGCATTTTGGCACTGTCCGTAGGATTCCATGTGACCACATGGTTTGATTGGGCTAAAATTTTAGGAGCATGCTTTGTACACTTTTACTTTTGGTATGAATGAAGGGATTTTAATTTGAATGCTTAGAAAATGTTTAACAATGAAAATACTGAATTTTTGACCTTTTTTAACCTATTCATGTCACATTTTCTTTCATAAAAGTTTTTTCCTTTTTTCAATGATTATGCTCCTTCAATCATATGCTCATAATGAATGCATTTTTAACTAAAACTACCATGATACTTTTTTTGTAAAATTTTATGAATTTTTTAATAAAAGTACTCTTAAAGTCATATATGGGTGATTCTGCCGTAACTGGCTCATTCTGCGCGCCTGCTTCCCAGGCGTTTACACATTTGAAAAAAAAAATCGCACAAGCGGTTTTATGTATGTCTGGCATAACTAACTATATTTACCAATAGTGAAAACCGAGTATGCAGGCTTATATTTAAAACTACGCAATATAATAGGCCTCAAATCTCAGTTCAATAACCTGTCTCTAACACGGATTTCAATCTAAAAGGTCGATGCAGATAAAAGTACGACGTGTAAAAAAAATTCCATCATATACAGTATGAACTATAGACCTATTTCAATATATTTTTCATGGTTTTGGGATTAAAATTAATTATTTAATATTAAAGCTGGGCGCTTACTCTTTGACGCCCGTTTTTGCATTAAAAAGGTACCCTCTACATTACCTTAAGTTAAAAGCGTTCTAGTGTGTCATATAGCGCCGCCTATCCATAGAATTTCAAACTATATACTACTATTTATGAAATTCAACCGTAGCATGGTTCCAAAATTCAAAATTGTGGAAGTGAGAGCTGATTTTTCATCAGAAATTTCGAAAAAAAGCACAACCTGTCAGTTCCGTAACGCTAGTAAACTACTACTTAGCAACAATGTATTTAAACATATAGGGCGTTTTTCTCGAGTAAATAGTAATTATTTTCGAATATACGTGCAAAGAATTGTTTATAATAATTAGGCTAGGCAATGCGAGCTGATAAACGCCTAAATGTCAATTCCGTAACCGTCAGTTCCGTAACACATAATGCAGTAAGTATCATTAATACATTAATAATGTCCTAATCATTGCTTTTTTAGTATTTAAATGGCTCCAGTTACAAGGAAACGTCTAATAAGAGTCTAATTTTTTTTAAATAATTCGTCATTTAACGATATTGCGATCTTCGTGAATAAACGAACAGGCTGTCAAATATTGAGTGAATATACATATACATATAGATAGATAGATAGATAGATAGATATAATTTTTTTTTACCAAGTTAAATTAAAATTTACTGGAGTTTTAGTAGCGCAAATTACAAAAATGTCAGTTCCGTAACCTAGTCAAATATGGATTCTTCACATAACTTTTTATAAAAGTAATATGTTGTATTTAGCTTTAGGGACTTGTTTTGTATGTAATTCCAGTTAGAATAACCGTCCGGCAAGTTAAAAATAGTCGATTTTAGTATAGAAAATTTGTGTGCCCGTTTTGAGCCAGTTACGGCAGAATCACCCATATACATGTTTAGGCTACCTTCTTTGCATATGAAACCTTAAAATGTGAAAATTTGAGGGTTCGATCCAGACTCCGACTACGTTTGTACGGTAAAAAGATACCTTTTTATAGTGTAAAAGTACCTGTACAAGAGCCAGAATGGCAGAGGCCTTTGTTTTTGTTTTCCTGGAACACTAGTAGTGAAAAACCCACAGAAATGATTTAAATGACTAATAATAGCTGTAACAAAGGACGTCAGATTCTTTTTTACTAACATAAACTACCACTGTGATATTTTCATGAATGATCCGGAAGTACACGTACTTTATAGTGTACCATGAAAACAAAAAACAAAGGCCTCTGCCATTCTGGCTCTTGTACTGGTACTTTTGCACTATAAAAAGGTATCTTTTTACCATAGTAGTCGAATTCCGGATCGAACCCTCAGATTTTCACATTTTAAGATTTAAAATGTGAATAAGATAACCTAAACATACATATAGGACTTTAAGAGTTTTTTTTTTTTTAATTTATACAATTTTACAAACAAAGTGTCAGGATGGTTTTAGTTAAAAATGCATCCATTCTGAGCTAAAAATCATTAAAAATAGGCGAAAAATGCAAAAATCGCTTAAAACATCAACTTTGACCACCTATAACTTAAGGAGGTTCTATACTAAATAGAAATAACGCCAAGATAATTATGAAATTTCGTAGGTATACAGGTTCGCATATATGCCTCAAAATTATCTGCATACATTTTCAGAAAGCTAGGGTACCTACGAGTCAAGAAATCAATGTTTTTATTTTTTGCTGTCTAACACGGTCTCTTATGGGAATTCGCAATTTCGTCGTACTCATTTACGTATTGCTAAAGATTTAACGCCAAGTATTTGTTGAAAAAAATTGTACTATAAGAAAAATATTTAATAAATAATTAGAGCCCTAAAAAATATCATTGGATACCTCTAACTAATAAAAAAAATTACAGAATTCCGAAAACGGACATTTAACCTCAATAAATTAGTAAAATCAGTTTCTACGGGAAAATTTTTATTCTTAACCAGGACAAATATGATTGTTAAATTTACTCAAAAAATCGTTATTTGTTGTAGGTTTACGGTTACAGCTTCTTTAACAGTGCATATTTAAAAATAAACAAAAAGTAAAAGAATGCACCGATTTTGACTAGTGTAGTAGGGTTAGAACCTCCTTAAAGCCAAGTTAAGGGGTCGCGCTGAAATTTTTTTCTGAAGTTAGGGGCATAATATAGAACAAATATATGCAGTTTGAGCCATAATAAAAATTTTCATCTTTGACTTGACAAAGAATTACCCATATACACATATATATGCACTTTTAATTGTTATAACATACAGTACTCTGAACTTTCAGTTCAGTACTCTGAACTTTGAATTAAAAAACTATACACGCTACTCTACAAAATTAAAGTAGTAATGATATTCTGCATTATTAAGTTTTTATTCAAAATTTTGAGACAAACGTTTTAGTGTACCTAAAATAGAGTTAGATTAGTGATAAATGAGATAAATTACATAAAATTAAGCTTTTTAACCGTGTAATACTGCTTTGATAATTAATAATAATAGCTGATTATTAGGTGACATCAGTTCAATATTTTAATTAAAGCTGATAGTTATAAATATGCGTTTGTGATATTCAACTTAATATCAGGTGTTAATCATTGAGAAATTTGTAACCTTGAATATTGTTTTTCTTAGTTATTTGAACTTATTAAAATTCATAAGTTTCAAATAATGTGGACCTTTTCCGTAAAGTTTAAATGCGTTATAGCTGAATTGTTTGTATTAATAAGATAATACAAAAAACGCAAAATATAGTTTTGAAAAATTAAAAAAATGGCTATAAAATGAAAACTAGCTGACCAAATAAAAATAACTTCTTTTACTGAATTCAGAATCCAAAAAAAGATATACATTTCAAATTTTGTTGATATTTACAGCCCAGATTCAAAAATATTGCGGTATACACACACACGCACACGCACGCACACACACACACGCACACACACATCCATACGGACATTTTCTAAGAACATGTGTTTCGAACTCCAAAAACCTCAGACTGGATTTCTAATTAGTTTTTCATGAAGTCAAAAATTTTACTATTACAAAGCTCTCACTAGGAGGAAGCAAATATATTCAAACTTACAAATTATTTTATTAAAGATATCAGCTGATTATAACCTTTTAGTTAATCAGAGATATCATAAATATCATAAACGATAGATATCATAAACGCATATTTATGTCTATCAGCTTTAATAAAATAGCTTCCTCCTAAGAGGAAGCTTTGTAATAGTACAATTTTCAGTTTCGCTAATACTTCGTAGAAACGCATTTGGAGGTGTTTGGAGTACGTTTATAGAAAATGTCCGTGCGGATGGCTGTGTGTGTGTGTGTGCGCGCGCGTGTGTGTGTGTATGTGTGCGTGTGTGTGGGTGTGAGTGAGTGTGTATGTGTATGTACGTATACCGCCATAATTTTGGAACCACGCGACGGATCGTAATAAAATTTGACATGCATATATTTTTCTAATTCTAAATTTCGGTCATTTTTTATGATTCTGACCATTTTATGGCCATATTATAGCCATTTTTCTATTTTTGAAAAAGTATATATATTTTTTTTAATGATATGATTTATACAATATATTCAACAATAGTGTATCTGAAAGAACATAAAATTATCTACTTTTTCCCCCAAGATTTTCTAGATTGACCGATCTGTTCATTTTTTATGATATAAAAAATAATTTTTCGAAAAATATTTATAACTCAAAAAATAAATAGTTAAATGTTTTGAAAAAATTCATGACAATGAAAAACTATGATATCTACTAGTTGTAAAAATTTTAAGCCAATTTGGCGAATAGTTTTTGAGATAAAAATCAAAAACTAAAAAAAAATGGGTTTTCTATGTCGTACGATTAAGGGAGTAAAAAGGTTTAAATTGAGTTGAAATTTAAGGGAAAGATTGATCTTTTGATCACTTCGGCTAGATTCCTTCTGTAGCTTCTGAAACTGTTATGTTTAAAAGATATTAAGATTCAAATTCTTCAACTCTCACCCTGTATACCTTGTGTGACTGAACATTATTATTTTTGTTAAACCATATAATTTGATAATTGAAGCTTAGTATAGTTTGAGAGCTTTCATGGTTTTATATAATGTCCATGCAGATGGTTGTGCGTGTGTGTGTTTTCTTTTTTTTTGTGGCGTAGGCAGAGCAAGCTCTGCACAAGTGGCCCTCCGACACCGAAACCCCACAGGCACCATTGTTAAACAATACTTCCGTGGGGCCCGTTAATTAGCCTGGTTGGCTTCTTCTTTAGGGTTTGACATTTCCATACATCCCCCATCCACCAAAGTGATTAGGGGTTCCGGATCAAACTCTTCTTCTTTCTGCATCTTCCAGCCGTCTGCTTCTTGCAGCATCGTCCGGTCGTATACTTCTTGCAGCATCGTCCGGTCATCCACAGGACAGACTCAACCCCGACACCTACGTTCCTCTGCATCGGGTGAGGGAGTCTGGGCTCCAACTCAGTTACCTACGTTCCTCTGCATCGGTCTGAGGAGCACTTAAAGGTACTCGACCCTAGCTCCTATGTTCCTCTGCATCGGGCAGGGGAGTGAGAGCTCAACTTTGTGACCTACGTTCCTCTGCATCAGTCCAAGGAGCGTGTCGTATTTACGGCTCAGTGGTTTCCATATAGCATATTTTATTTTATGTCTTTCTCTTCTCTTTTCTTTGTCATTTCTAACTTTCTTGAGGATGGTCCTTACGTAATTGTTTACTGCGCGCCAACCATCCTCCGACGTTAGCATAGCTGTCATCATTGACTCAGGTGTCACTCTGGTCTGGAGGTAGCACTCGAGTACTTCAAGTTCACTTTCGTATCGCGAACAGTCACAGAAGACATGCTCTGCATGCATTTTCGCTAGTTTCCAAGCAGACTGGGCAGTTCGGACTGTCGTCAAGTTTAAACCGGTGTAGGTGCGCCCGGAAGCATCCATGCCCGGTCAAAAACTGCGTGAGGTAGTAGTTAACCTCTCCATGCCTTCTTCCAATCCAGTCTTCTATCCTTGGTATAAGGCGATGAGTAAATCGCCCCTTGTCACTAGCTTCCCATCTTGTTTGCCATTCAGCCATTGTCTTTTTTCTTGAAGTATCCCAGATCTCATTCTGGCTTTTGTCATTCGTTCTTCTCCTAGCTTTGAATACGCCCTTCCTTTCTAATGCTAAAAGGTCAATGGGCGGCATGCTTGCTATAATGCAGACGGCATCGTCCGATACCGTACGGTAAGCGGACGCCACTCTTAGTGCACTTCACCTGTACACGGTAGTTAACTTTCCTGCATACGATTTCACGTGATAGGGCAGCGCCAACTTTTGCTGCTTTATCACTGACTATTTCCAGATGTTGTTTAAAACTTGATCTTGCATCTATAGTGATGCCCAAGTATTTGATGGTGGGTTGAGAAGCAATCTCATGTCCATCCACCGTCAGTGTGATTTCCTCTATCTTCTTCCTACTAGTAATAAGAATAACTTCCGTTTTGTGACTGGCTAGTTCCAGACCCGTTTCCGTTAGTGTATTATACGAATAGCTTCTTCAGCTATGTCGATCACCTCCTCTTTATGTCTGTTGCTCGTTCCGGTAATTGTAGCCTTAATACCCCGTCGTACATGATGTTCCATGTCGGTGAGACAAGTACTGACCCTTGGGGGACGCCTCCTGTAACTTTATAGGCCTTGGTAGCGTCCTCAGTGTCATACAATAGGATTCTGTCCTTCAAGTAGTCGGACATCATCCTTCTTATATATAAGGGCACATCCTGCTTCCGGAGTGCTTCGTGTATTTTACTCCATTTGGCCGAATTGAATGCATTTCTGACATCCAATGTAACAATGGCGCAGTATTTATTTTTTCCTCCCTCCCATCTTTTCACCTCTATCGCTGTTTGCGCAGTGTCGACTACTAAGCTAACTGCATCCAGGGTTGAACGATTCTTCCTGAAGCCGTATTGATGTTCTGCTAATCCACCATTTCCTTCTATGAAATGATCCATTCTGGCGCAAATTATGCGTTCCAGGATCTTGCCCGGGGTATCCAACATGCAGAGCGGTCTGTATGATGAGGCCTCCTCGGGTGGCTTCTTTCCTTTTGACAGAAGTACGAGTCGCTGTTTCTTCCAGTTTGTGGGGAATGTTCCCTCTTCTAGACATGCATTGTACAAGTCTACGAAGACCTCTGGGTAAGCGTAAATGGCATGCTTCAATGCAATATTGGGAATGCCATCCAGTCCTAGAGCCTTGTTGTTTCCAACCCTTCTGCAGGCGGCTAGCAGTTCCTCAATTGTGATCGGTAGAACAGCCTCTTCATTCACACCTCCTTCGATGACACTTGGCTCTTCCAGTTGCCTGGGGAACAGTGTAGTCACCACCTGGTCTAATATTTCTGGGCATTTTGAAGGGGGCACGTAGCTTCCTTTATTCTTCTTCATTACTGTTTTATACGGTCGACCCCAAGGGTACTGTTCGACCTCGTTCTGTAGCTCCTTAAGGCACCGTCGTTTGTTTTCGAGGATTTTTCTCTTAAGACTCCTTTTAGCGTCCTTCATTTCTTGTCCGAGGGCATCTACTATTTCCTGGCCTATGCCAGTTTTATAGTATTTCTTTCTTGCCCGTTATTCCCGTCTTCTGCTCCGGTGGCATTCTTTACGAGCACTCGCAACCTCCTTGTCCTACTAGTACACTGGTGGTCGTCTACAGTTTGCCACTCTTCGAGGCATAGCAGCGTCACATGCTCGGGTGATGTTTACCGTTAGCTGCGCCGCCTTGCTGCTCGCCGATAGAGACAGTTGCATTTCCTCTAGTACTAAAAGGAACATCTCCTTATCATAATCCTTCGTTTTCCAGCTCCAGTGTGTGTGTGTGTGTGTGTGTGTGTGTGTGTGTGTGTGTGTGCGAGCGTGCGTGCGGGCGTGCGAGCGTGCATGCGGGCGTGCGTGCGTGCGTGCATGCGTACACCGTTATAATTCTGGAACCATGTGATCGATCGTAATAAGATTGGACATACATATATGTTTTCTGATTCTGAATTTGAGTACATTTTCTTTTAAAATTTGGACTATTTTATGACCATTTCATGGCCATTTTTCGATTTTTGAAAACATATTTTTGCTTCACTTCCGGTGATCTCATGTGGGATTTTGCAGTAGGGAGGTATATAAGATAAAATATAGGTGGGGTGTCAAAGTAAGTGGTGGAAAGTGTTCTTTTTGACTGTACTAGGCCTCTATTCGGGGTGGTATGCGATGGGTAGCGCCCCCTCGTGGATTTGCACCGAAACAAAATAAGTATCCCAGGGCACCGTTTGAATGTATCGAACTCCATAAGAGCGTCTGCTTCTTGTTGCTCAGCTGATGTTGTTTACTTATTAAATGAAAATTAATTAACTGGCAAAAATGAGTGAAAGTACAGAAAGAAAATATTTACAAGTGCAGTGTGACTCACTGTTCACTACCTCGAAAAAAGGTTCTACGTTACACAGATTACCGAATAATGCGTAGGTTTGCAATGAATGGATAGTCAGGTGTAACTTAAATAGAAGTGGACAAATTACGTTTGTTTTTAGTAAACATTTTAAACGTAAAGAATATTTAAAAAGTTAGTATATAAATAAAATGTAAATATTTCAATGTGTATATTTATTTAAAAGTAAAAAATGAAACGGTTTACAAAAATTCTCGCTACGCTCGGGTGCTAATAACTGCGCCG
Source organism: Pteromalus puparum (assembly GCA_012977825.3). Classification (NCBI taxonomy): domain Eukaryota; kingdom Metazoa; phylum Arthropoda; class Insecta; order Hymenoptera; family Pteromalidae; genus Pteromalus; species Pteromalus puparum. The sequence continues at coordinate 36,341,952 of CM053170.1, read as the reverse complement.
TTTACAAAAGAACCATTTAAGTCACATGTATCGTAATGTACATACTATTTTCCAGTTCTTTTTAGGTTACACCTGACTATCCATTCATTGCGAATCTATGCATTATTCGGTAATCTGTGTAACGCAGTACCTCTTTTCGAGTCACGTGTACAATGAGTCACACTGAACTTGTAAATCGTTCCTTTCTGTACTTCCATTTTTACTAGTTAATTAATTTTCATTTAATAAGTAAACAACATCAGCTGAGCAACAAAAAGCAGACGCTCTTATGGAGTTCGATACATTTAAAAGGTGCCCTGGGATACTTATTTTGTTTCCGTGCAAATCCAGGAGGGGGCGCTACCCTCATCGCATACCACCCTGAATTGGCACGTGGACTGCGCATCTATGATTCAGATGCCCTCTGAAGTTGTTAATTCATTTCAATAAAATTCATGAAAAAAATCAGATGACAATCAACTGATAATCAGCTGATAATCAGCTGATAATCGTGTCAAAACGTCAGCTGATTATCGGTGATTTCAGCTTAATATTTTTATTAAAGCTGATAGGTATAAATATGCGTTTATAAGAGATAAAATGTTAATGATAATCAGCTGATAACCAGCTGATAATAAGCTGATAATCATCCAAAATTTGTAACCTTTATTATTATTTATTATAAGTTGTTTAAAATAAGTAAAATTTATAAATTTCATATAAAATTTTTGTTTTTCATTAATTTAATTTAAATAAAAAATTTTTTAAATGTTAAAAAATAAAAATTTTGGTGCTTAGAGCCAGAGTTTTCGTGTTATCATCCTGATGGTAACACCAGTATTGGCCCTCATTATGTGAAATTTATAAATTTTACTTATTTTAAACAACTTATAATAAATATAATAAAGTTTACAAATTTTGGATTATGCGCGCAAAAAATTTTCTAAGCGCACTAATTCTTGGGACATCAAACAGCTGCTCTCAGCAGCATTCACATCGTAGATTTTCCTTACTTTTTGTTTAGTACATTTATGATGCTAATATAATTAATAATGACTATACATTGTCATTGACGAGCGTCGAATAACGAATAATCTACGGCTAGTTGATGCACAAAAATTCATGCACCAAAATGCATTATACCTCCCACTCATAGTATGTGCAACATTTAAAACAATATCAAAAAACGGAATAAGAGGAAGCTAAGTGCCAAGGACTTGGCAGCGGTTATTAAACTGATATCACTCAATATTCAGCTAATGTTTTGGCATGTACTTCTAGAAATAACTATCCATAGAGTCGATATGTCTGCGTAAGATTACCGTAGTAGTTTTAAAATTATTCTGTAAATTCTAACTCCTTTTCGTTTCTCTTTTTCCAATTTTTGGAACCAATCATTATTTAATTATTGTCTATCATAGTGATTGTTTTATAAAAGATTTATCATTTAAAACAATTTATATGTGAATTTATCTTAAGAAAAAAACGATGGGATTAAAATATTTAATAATGAGACAAAATGTATCCAATAAATAAAAGAATCCATATTTTTTATGAACTCAAGAACTCTGATCTAAGCTGCAGTAAGTAATTTATTCTCATAAAAACCGTTAATTTTAAGTGATTGAAATTTTCAAAACTTAACATCGAAACTTTTTAAAACATTTCTAAGATGGTACGTGATTTAAACAACTGCATTTAAAAATTGTATAGCACTGGGTGGCCTAAATCAGCGTTAGGTCACGCAAATCCGTGGCCTAAGTAGCCCTTTCTGGCATCGTGTATATCGCACTCACGTTGCCAGAAAGCATACGCCACGGATTTGCGTGACTTGGCGGATTTAGCCAAGCAGTGCTATAAAATATTGTGCGATACTCGAGTCGTACGAGGTACATTCTGGCATGGCGTAAGGACCCTCGCTACGCTCGGGCGCTTAACCTCACCGTGCCAGAATGTACCTCATAGGACACTTGTATCGTAATGTACTATTCTTATTATGGCATGTTAGATTTTGCAATGATTGCACGCTATTGAAAATACTGTTGTCATTTAGCGTGTCATAAATTAGAACGAAAAATAATGGATTGCAATAATACCACCTATATAGGCACTTATTTTATTAATTTTACGGTATTTTAAGTATTTAAATACTTCGGGATGTCAGAGCCAACGTGACCAATCGTGACCTCCACCTCGAGTCGTAGTTTACATTGTTTACTTACAATATACCTCGTACCATAAAAAATCAAATGAATAATTGTTTGTTATTGTGTAAGTTATTGCGGAACACGGAGTTTTTGTTGATTCAATTAGTAAAAAATTTTATTTTATTCAATTATGTATACGAAAGTGACAGTCTTTTTACCGATATCGTTATCTTCACTTAATAGCACGAAAATGAGACCAAGTTAATTAATTTATTATAACAGCATTTTGATGCTATAAGCAAGTGTATTTGTTATGCGACAACTTTCCCGTGACTATTATTCGAGATTTTATTTCGGATATAGCTTCGAGAAAGTTCCACATATAAAAAGCATAGAGAGTATTCAAGCCCACTAAAATATCAAGTGACCAAGAATCTCGCTAAGCTAAACACCTTCCCCGCCGACGGCTGCTTGCGCGCGTGCGATGCTGCGCTTGCAGTTTCGATGCCGATCGTTGCCAGGCCCCGTAAGGCCTAATGAGTGCAACAAGCGTCGACGCTGTGACGTAGCGGCGGGGAAGTAAAGCTTGGGACAGCGTGGGAGGTCCGGAAGACTTCCGAGCGTCCCCAAGCTACGCTACTCTGCCACTCCGTGTCGAGCCAAGGTGCCTAGCGGACCGGAGATTTAAGAGAGATTTTTAGATAGAGTTCTGGATAGATTTTTCATTCCTACAGAGTTATAATTGAGAAATATTGTTCGAAATCATTTTAATATTGAAGTTATCACAAAGTTCAGACATTACCACTAATAGACCATTGGGAATATCTGTTGACTATATAAATAAATAATTGGACGAAGTAAATATAAAAGTGTGCAAATTCATTTTCTTTTCTTTAATAACGAGATTTGTCGAGAACAGAGGATAATAGCTTATATTGGCGGAGTTTCATTGATTCCCTTCCACGACAAAATCAAGGTAAGATTTTTGGTTAATAAAAGTTTATCGACGAGGAGAAAATCGAGTTTGACCTGCTAAACTGGAAGTCTGACCAGCTTCGAGGGGCATCCTCCTGTACAGGAGAAATGACACACAAACTCACTTATTAATATTTAGTTTACGGAAAACTCTCAGGTTTTCACTTAACAGTATTTATGTATTAGATAGAAAGAGACTCTATCGCTCGTGAAAAAATCCAACAAGATGTAAATTGCTTCTATCGGTCTCTACGAGCACAAAAATAATTTTTGAAATATAGGCTTAGCATTGCATACTCTCACAATGGAGATCTGTAATGCAATCTAGCCTTTACAAAAATAAATAAAATAAAAATGGCGTTTCGTCCTAGCTGTCAGAGTGGACTCCTCAGTAAGGCTCTGGCAGCTTTCCTTAGACGCCTACCGCATAGCTCGAAAGCGGTTTCTTAAGTAGAGCCACCTGTCTTCTTCACTGATGGGAGAAGAAGACTGAGAATGAAATGAGAATGAAAGATTGTTATTTAAAACTGGATTAGGCAAATATTTGTAAAAAGCATTGGTACTTTAGAAGTACAGAAAAAAAGATAGTTGTTTTTCGTAAGAAAAACAAGATTTTAGCAACACTTTTGCCATAAATTATTAAAATAAATTGTTAAAACAAAATTTATTTTGCGATTCTGACTCGAGATTTGTAATCTATATGATCTGAACAATTTTAGAAGAGTTAGTGTTTGGAAGACAATTGACAAAAATCACGTATAAATGATAAAATAGTTATTTTTGCAATTTATTGTTATACTGAAAAATTATGGAACACTATTAAAAATCTGCTTTTACAGTTCTTTTGCATCTCATAAAGAGTATTAAAATAATTATCATTTCGATTTGCTTTACAGTTTTGCAGATATAGTCAAGTGTCGATCAGGTTTTTAATTCGTGCCAAAACGAACGCCAAAGAATTAAACTTTAGTAAGAGGACGAGAAGAGTCAAGAAATTTACATATTTTCGAATGAAGCCGAAAATTTTTTATCGAACTCTCTCTCTCTCTCTCTCTCTCTCTCTCTCTCTCTCTCTCTCTCTCTCTCTTGCCCTCTTATACCGAAAGCGGGAAACGCGCGGACTCTTATACCTGCTGCAGTCCCTGCTAGACCGCAATAAAATGGATAAGCGGGGACTGCAGGAATACCGGCACAACGTGATCGTTGCATGAGTATGTCTTACGACTATGCTTCATTCGAAAATACGAGAGTGGAACTTTCGTTCGCCCTCTTGCTTGGCTCTAGTTTTTCGCCTACCCATCCTTGAGAAAGACTTAGAAAACTTGATGATAGAAAACTGATCGATTTCAAAGTAATTTTACAACTAAATTTTATTCATCGCCTACAGTCGGTAACAAGAATGTCTTCGTATTTATCCCCACCCTTCAAGTCGATCCATTATTTGTTATTAACCAATTAGATACTTCATGATTGTATATTTTGAAAATGTTAGATTTCGTCAAAGTTATCGGTAAAAATATGCAAAAAACGCGATTTTTTTAAAACTGCAACAAGAGATCTGTTTAAATTAATGAAAAAATGCAAAATTATTGAATCAAGCTCAAAAAATATGTAGTTACTTGAAAAGAGCACTCGGGAAAAAATATCGCTTATAATTTTTGTCTATTTTAAAATATTCTTAAACAAAAAGAAATAACATAAGTAGATGAAATAGATAGGTAGCAAATGAAATGTAATGCAACACGATTAAAAGTTACCAAATTATTCAAGTATAACATTGCCTAGAATTACTTTAAATACCGGAAATTTATCTTCATTGCCAATTATTTTATACAGAAAACAATTTCCTTTAGTCTTAGCGTTTGCTATGACTATTAATAAATCTCAAGGACAAAGTTTCGATAATGTAGGAATATACTTTAAAAAACCGTTATTTTCTCATGGACAATTGTACGTATCATTATCTAGATGCAAAGATCCTAATCGATTGTTTATTCAAAATGAAAGTGAAAACAATTCAGATATAGAAAATATAGTTTGGAATGAAATTTTTTATTAGAAGTCATACTTGAATCGCACTGATCACATTTGATCAATTCTCTTCGAGTTATAAGGGTTCAAAGTTGGTTATTTAGGCATTTTTTGCATTTTTTGCCTATTTTCAATGATTTATAGCTCTTAAACAACACATCTTTCACTAAAAACACACTAAATGTTTTTTTTGTAAAATTTTCTCAATTTTTTTTTATAAAAGTTCCCTTATAGACCTGTATATATGTTATAACTGACTTGTTTGCAATTTAAACCTTAAAATGTGAAAATCCAAGATGTAATCTTCACTCCGACTACTTTTGTACGGTCAAAGGATACCTTTTCATAGTGCAAAACTACCTGTACAAGAGCCAGAACGGTCAGTTATAACACATATATATATATATATATATATATATACAATTAATTTTAATATATATATATACACACAATTAATTTTAATATATATATATATATATATATATATAAGTATAAACACATTAAAGTGTTAACAATACAAAAGCAAAGAAAAAAAGGTTATAAGAATTATTGTTTTCTTCCAATAAAAAAAAATGAAACAATAAATATAAAAAAAACGCACCTGTATATTTACCTCCTGGGTGGTGTGGAAAAAATATAAATTTATCAAATAACAAGTACAAATTTTTATTTACAAAAAAAGTCGCTGGGGGCTGCGGGGGGGGGCTTTCAAATTATTAAAATTACATGGAAAACGAAAGAATTTTACCTTATTTTGCGGGGGNGGGGGGGGGGGGGGGGGGGGAGTATACACAAAATAATTATATAATATAGGAAGATATATATGTATATATATATATATGTGTGTGTGTGTGTGTGTGTAAAGATACAAAAAATCCTTATGATAAATTACAGTATAAAAAGTCGCAAAAATCATTATAATAAATATAATAACTTAACACTACAAGAATGTTTTATTTCAAATGATCATCTTTTTTAAATAATTATTTCTACAATTCAAATAAATTCTATTAAGTTATTACCAAGATGTTTTAAATAAACATCACGGTTCTTCATCTCTTTCCTCCAGCTTCTTAAGCATAGTAGTATCTTCTATCAGCAATACTACTCTATTGCGCAAACGTTTTGAACTGCGCAATTCTCCTTCTAGTCAGGAAGGTGATGTGCACACACCACAGGAGTTCGAAATCCTGGTGTATTTAAGGATGGACAGTCTAGATCTTCTATGTTATGGACGTCCGGGAAATATGGTTGCAGTCACTCGATTTTCTGCACACCTTTTACCCAAACAATCACGTTTCGGTGATAAGTCGAGAAGGCTGGGGCAAACTTCAGCTACCTTGTCATATGGAAGGTCACCATCATTCCACTTTAACCCGTGGAAAGAATATTTAAGCCACAGATTGGTACTCTTGAGGTCACTCGGCAAGTCGTACTAAGAGTGCGGTGGTTGAAACGTTGCTAGTTGAGCTACTGCTGCTGGCTCGTTGGGATCAATGTAGGCCAACTCCTTGATTATAAATTCGCCGTTTTGTCCCTTTAATTCCTGGATATCAACAATTAAATCCATTTTATCTATGAAAATATTACTTATTATTAAGAATAAATTTATATATGAAAAAATAAAATATTTGAAATATACTTAAAAATGCTCTAGCAAACTTTCTCAACTTAAGTAGAGCACAGTATACTGCTTAAGTACACTCGAAAATGTATACAAATACGGAGCAGAGGACTGCATGAATATACTCGAAATTAGTACCCCTTCCACTAAAAAAGCTTCTCAAGATCAATTCATTCACGCTTGCGACGTAAAATGCCTCTTTTCATGGTTCTTCGGACGGCATAAGCTACCCTCTCTCTCATACGGTTAAATGCGTTTCCCATAGTCCCCACTCGGGCGTCTGCAGACGTATGTACCCGATTCTCTATAGCGCGCGCAGTGCAGCAGCTTGAGATTTTTCGACTACCCTCTCCCTCATTCTTGTAAATGCATTTTCCATAGTCCCCACTCTGGTGTGTTGCATCGATTTTCTACAGCCCGCACGCTGCAGCAGCTAGATCCTCGGATTTTTCCTCTACCATCTCTCTCGTACCTTTAAATGCGTTTCCCACTTTTTCATTATAATTATATGCGACAAGTGTATAAAAATGATTGTAAATTATTGTATACAGATACTGATAGTTTCATCTATGCTATTAAATGTGATGATTTTTATGAAGATATGAAAAGAAATATTCACATGTTCGATACTTCAAATTATTCTGCAGATAATATATTTAACATGCCACGTCTTAATAAGAAAATTGTCGGTTTCATGAAGGATGAGTGGAATGGTCAGATTCTCACTGAATTTGTTGGATTAAGAAGCAAAATGTATAGTACGCGTGTGAATAATCAAGATAGCATGAGAAAAATTAAAGGTATTAAGGCTTCAGTTGTAAAGAAAACCATTAAATTTAGTGACTACTTGGACTGTCTACAAAATTCATGCATTCAGAGTCAAGAGCAGTATGCTGTAAGATCAAAGCTTCATAACGTCGAGACCATTAGACAGAGAAAGATTGCTCTTAGTCCTTATGACGATAAAAGATTCCTTCAAGAGAACAGTACAGATACACTTGCCTGGGGACATTACAAAATACAACAAAATGGGTAAGTTCAAATTATAACTATACAGATGTTATACGTAAAATTCAATTTAGAAACGTTTTATTCCAGCAACAAAAAGAAGTGTGTACGATTCAACGAAGAGCCCAACATTCACTTGATGTATACATAGAGATTTGCGCATCATGAATCTCGATGTGGAAAGTGGGAGGAGGCTGCACGTGATCGAGAACGTTTCAGGCGAAGAATTGCGCAAACAAATGTAGTTATAATGCCAGTACTTTTGAAAAAATGAAGGAAATGTAAAATAAATGAACAATAATAAAGTTTTTTTAATCATAATTTATTTGTATTTGTTTACATGTCATTCTTATTTATCCAACTATTGTGAGTATTGTCAAAACCTAACCATTTTACATAAACTCTATTACCACTTTTTTTCAAAACTTTCTCAATCAAATAGACATCTGGATATTTCGTCTTGAGAAGTTCTTCCTCGTAGAATCCTCCGGCTATTGGCTTGTCTTGATAATCCTTGAGATGATAAGTGTAGGGCTTTGTAGGTGAAACTCGCGTTATTGTAAAGACTTCAGTTGACCAATTGGGTGTATAGCCTTTATCGAAAACCTCCTTGTTTCTGCTTACGCGTACTTTATCTCCAACTTTAAATTTAGCTCCTTTAAACAGATTAATGTTTGGCTTTCTAATTCGATCAAGTATATGATTAACTTTGTCTCGATTCACTTCTGCAGGTTTCATTCCTATTGTTCGATGTCGACTATTATTATACTGTAAAGTTAAATTTTGTAAAATGTCTAACCATTTGTAGGTACCACGTAGGCTAAATAACTTTCACATCTTGCCTTTTAGAGTGCGATTGAAACGCTCACAAATTGATGCTTTAAGATTACTATAAGTATAGTAAAGATGAATTTTATAACTTTTCATTAGTTTATCAAAATCTTTATTGTAAAATTCTTTTCCGCGATCTGTTTGCAAATTTTTAGGTACTCTTTTTTGCACTAGTATTGATTTCATAGCTTGAGCTACACATTTTCCAGTTTTTTGTTTTACTGGAACAGTCCAAGCATACTTAGAAAATACGCCAATGACAGTGAGCAGGTACTTGAAACCTTTGTTTTGCTTAGCATACGGAATCATTTCAACAAGATCTGCTTGCCAAGTTTCGTTAATATCTTTAACGAGAAAAGAACGACGTGGATAATTACGCTTGGCAGGTTTATGAAGTTCCTCTACTACTCCTGCTTTCATGCTGATTTATAAGTTTTGTTTTTTATCGACTTGGCGTATCGCACAGAGGCTCACTATTTGGGAGTGTGTGGTTACGCTGTGCACGCGAAATTAATCGGATGCACCTTTAGATCTATGAAAGACGAATTAATTACTCTGGAGTTTATTTTGGCTAAGCTTATGACAAGGCTTTATTAGCGGTAGAGTGTATACATGAGAGTAGAGAACTACTGCTCAGTTTGACCGTTCGAATATAACTAACTTAAACTAGAGATCAGGCAGGCTTTATAGTATCAGCCCTCTGGCGGAAGGAAGCTGTATTATGTGACCTGCGCACGTGTATTAGCGGATCGAGAATCTAAGGACAATAGATGGGATGTCTGAAACCGGTATACCTGCATAAGGGACGCTAGCGGCCGAGGGCGGAGCCGGTCGACCGTTTGCGTACGGATTCGATGGTTTTCCGCAATAACTATGCGTAATGACAGCGCTATTAAGAAAACAGATGTAAACTGTTGTAAAACGTGCGACGGACCCCAATTTAGGGTTTTCCCGACCCGTAAACCTGTCTAAACGTGCTGAATGAGCCTAATGATACTTTTACAATATAATCTAGACATACGTCGTAAATCTAAGCTATAAGTACTTTTACACTAGACATACATCGTAAATCTAAAATACAAATACTTCGAAATACCGGAAATAGCGTGTGATTCTATGTCTAAAATTTGCATGCACACAGGCAGCGAATCGGCGTACATCTGAATAATTACAATACATATAAATGATCGCGTACATACGTTCAAATCTGAACAAGTTTATTTACTGTAGAATTCAAAATTCGTAATTTATCTTGCAAATCTGATAGCGTATTATTAATAATAGCCAATTTAGACTCAATTTTCGTAACTTTATTATTTAACACACTCTTAACAGATTGGAAATTTTTCCAGCTCTTTGTTTGATCAACTTTTTCACAGTCTCTAGATTTACAGCATGATATTGCTCTATAGCATTAGCTACATTACATAGTTTTCGATTCTCTAAATCAAAATTTCCATCACTAGTCAGCTTGAATCCTAGTCCTGGCAGTCCACGAGATGCGTCTGCATGGTCCACGAGATGTGCCATACATGGCACCAATCGGCGCCCAAACACATCGATGCTCATTTTTATACTGAATTATTATTATTACACAATAATTCCAGCTTCACGAAGCTCCTCAATGATTGATTGTATTTCATTAATATGGTTAGTATTGCCAGCGGATGTTTCAGCTAAGAGTAATCTTAAACGATCAACAAGCTCGTCTGGATCATCCCAATAGCGATAATCGGTATGAGTGTTTGCACGAACAATCTTATATGACATAAGTCCCCGCCCACTTTTACCAATTTTTAGAATTTTACTTACAAAATCAGTATATACTACTTACTCGTATTTTCACGAATATCATCCTCTGCATTATAGTATTTTCTGTATGCATTTGCATCTTTTAATCCTGATAACATTCAAGAGAGAAACATGGCTGATAAGTTTTTAGCAGAAAAGGCGTGGAAAAGAGTAAAATCTAGAGACGCTGGTTTGAGAGAAAGGGCAACAGCTTTTGCTGTATCAAATACCATGCAGTTAAAATCAAAGCTTGGAATGGGTGTTGGAGGAAGATCTCACAAACGCAAAAAAAAAATGATTTCAAAGAAAAAGATTATGCAAAAAAATTTGGTCAAGTCAGCAGCAAAATCAATCATTCCTGGCAATGACTCTCGCTCTGAAAAAAATCGGTGGAAAAAGTAAAGTTAGTGTTCCACGCATATTTCCTGTTCCCAACAAAGTAGGTGGCTTTCTTCCAGCACTTATTCCACTTTTTGCTGGTCTCAGTGCAGTCGGCTCACTTGCAGGAGGAGCTGCTGCCATCGCAAAAGCAATAAATAAGGCGAACACTTCTGAAAAGCAAATGGAAGAGCAGAAAAGACACAATGAAAAAATGGAAATGTTGACACTTGGTAAGGGACTGTTTCTGAAACCTCATCGCAAAGATTTCGGTATCTTTCTCAAACAAAACACAAAAAAGAAGCAATATGGGGAAAAAAAAACTTCGATCAAATAAGATTGCCAAAACGTGCACTCACCGGCTATGATCTACTCAAGTATGCAAAATTAATGAAAATAACAAATTTTCGTGGAGTTTTTATGCGAAATGCCTTACCTTCAAATGGCTGTCGAGCTAAAGAATCAGCAATCATAAATCTAGATGATGCGAGTGGATCTGGCACGCACTGGGTAGCTTATCGAAAAACTGGTAACGAAGTTATTTACTTTGATAGTTTCGGTGATTTACAACCACCTTGAGATCTTATGAACTACTGAAAAGTATCTAAAGTCAAGTACAATTATCAGAGGTATCAGGAATTCTCTACTTTCATCTGCGGTCATCTCTGTCTCAAATTTCTCTGCAATCAACTTAATCGTAAGGAACAGTTCTGTCTATATAAAAAGAAATCTACACGAGTGATTTGAATTAGTCTACTCAAGATGGTTGTTGAGTCGATGACTCTTAGCCTTTCTGGCACCTCCTCAAACCTCGGGACGCATTATTATCCTCCCATAGAGCTGGATCAAGATAATCAGTACAGTGTCGGACTTGTGGAGCTGCTCACTTTCAATTCCATACCAAACGTTGATATAAAATGCAATAAGTTTTACGTAGGAAAAGAAACAGTTGAACTTCCTACAGGCAGTTATGAGATTGAGGATACTGAACGAACTCTACAAGGTATCCTTGATACGCGAGGCATAAAAGTTAGTATCAAGCCAAATAATAATACATTGCGCAGTATTATAGAGTGCAGTCATGAAATCGATTTTCGTCCAAGTGACTCGATTGCGCGTCTGCTGGGATTTACTCTAAGACTCTTGAAACCCTATATAAGTCATGACTCTGATTTACCAGTAGCTATTCTCAATGTTAACGCTCTACGAGTCGAGTGTAACATTACGACTGGAGCATATATAAATCAACAAAAAGTTCATACAATGCATGAATTTTTTCCAGCAGTCCCACCTGGCTACAAGATCATCGAAGTTCCTGGACAGATAATATACTTACCAATATCTGTGAAAGTGATTGATCATTTACAACTACGTCTAGTAGATCAAGATGGTGATTTGATTAATCTTCGAGGTGAAATTATTACAATTCGTTTACATCTGAAAAGTACCTGAAATGGGCATTGTATTTAATGCTGACAGAAGATATATTAACAGCTCAGTATGTCGTCAGACAGTCAGTCTACAACGAGTGATCAAACGATTAAGACGTCAGAACAGTCAATTTTTACAAAGTCTCGGTCTCACGGTAAAGCGTGGTGGAGGAAAAATAGGACAACAAGTGAGAAAAATACTGAAAAAATAAGTTGTACGTTCGTCTGCTGTTCCTGTCAAGATGGAGGCAATTCTTAACGTGCAATCTCCAGTCATCTTTGATGAATCTGTCTCACATTATGAGGTTCATGCATATCAACCCTACACCTCACATACATTTAACAATAGTGATGAAATTCGAATAGCTATTTACCATCAAGATTTATGTGTTTTACAATCTAAAAGTTCTCCAAACATTTGTGGTAAGATTACCAGACAGGATGGACAAGCAGTACAACACACTATTTTTGTGAACAATGCTATCAGTCATCTCTTTGAAGAAATTCGATATGAGATTAATGTCATAGAAATTGATCGATGCAAAAATGTTGCTGCAACAACTTTGATGAAAGGCTACACTTCTTTCTCGCCCAGTCAGCTAAAGTATCTTGAAAATTCTGGTTGGATGCCTATTACTGACGTGGGAAATATAGCTGATAATAATGGAAACTTTGACGTGACAGTCCCTCTATCAATGATATTTGGTTTGGCTGAGGATTATCGAAAAATCGTTGTAAACGTTAAGCATGAACTCATTCTCACCCGATCAAGAAATGATTTAAATGCTGTTTTACAAGAGGCTACGATGGTAGATGGAAGACCTACATACAAAGACTTCAAAATTGAAATCACTCGTATAGAGTGGCTTATGCCCTACCTCGTGCTGTCAGACCGACGAAAAATATACAACTATTTAATTATATTATCGTGAGCTATTATCCGATGAGACTAACGTCTGAGGAGAAGCATTTTCGGTAGAGAGAGGGAGAGAGAGAGAGAGAGAGAGAGAGAGAGAGAGAGAGAGAGAGAGAGAGATAAGGCTTTTATTTACCTTACGGCAAAATATAAATACAATAAAAAAATACATTAAATAAATACAATAAATGAACAATACCTGAACAAATGTTTCTAAAAATACTTTAAGAATATTTTAAGAGACTTATGATTTCTTAAATACTAAGTAACATTTCTTTGGTATGTATATCACAGATTTAGCGGCGAAATCACTGTAAGTAGAAAATAATTTCAATTTGTTTATTGCAGACAAGCCCTATAAATTTAGTACCTGTGAGGATCGCCTTGTCAAACTAGTAAGATCACAGTTATCTACAGCTCATGGCCACGTCAATCGAATACTCTCATTCAATGGTCGATTTCAAGCAGGTGCTCCCGCACCGCGCCCTTGAATGCATTATACGAAGAAAGGTGACGATGGTAGAGGGAAGTAAATTGTAGAGCCGAGCACCTTGAACTTGGAAGGTCCTGGCAACAGTCTCGGTGCCGACCCTGGGAACATTTAGTTCCTGCGGCTCTCTTCTGGCTGAGGACCTGGGCACGTGCCTCACGAAAAAGTTCGCCAGATATTTGGTCTCTCACATACGGACTGTTTTGAACATTATTAACGCTTTGAAGTACAGCCTGCGCGAGTCCATACGCAGTCATCCCAGGCGCTTCCTATAGGGTGTGATGTGCTCATCCCTTCTGACCCCATATATGTATCTCACACATGAATTGCTGAATCTTTGTAGTCGAGTCCTCTGTTTGTCATTCGCGGCCAGGTACACCACTGTGCAGTAGTCAAGATGGGGTGGAATTAGAGACTCGACTAGTCTTTTGCGAAGCGTCTTATTGGTGGCTGCCCTAATAAACCGCAGACTAAAGAGGGCTCTGTTGACTTTACTGGTGATCTTGCCGATCTGTGGTTTCCATGTCAATTTACTGTCTAAAACCATACCGAGACTCACAACTTCGCTACTGAACGGGATGAACCCTCACCCCTCAACTCAACACCTGGCAGGTTCATCTACTCAAGATCGTTGACGTTTTTTCTCGAGCCGAAGAAAATTGCCTTGGATTTAGATGCGTTAAGTCGTAGGCCAGAGGACTCAGCCCACCCAGCCACCACTTGTGCCGCACCAGACAGTCGAGACAAGGATGGATTTTTGGAGACCGCCTCCAAAAATCCATCCTTGGTGGTATTGGTAGTTTGCCCTAAAGAATGGAGGATTTGATTAATGATGTATTACCGGAATACAGGGCAATCTGCAATAGATGCACGTCTACCTACACACCCTGTTCCGGTGCGAAAAGTTGCGCGATCCAAGGGCTTTGAAGTTCCCGTATATCGAGAATCGTTGCGATCGCAATCATAATGGACTAATATAGTCGTAAAGCTGACAATGTCGTCGGAGCAGCTCGAGCCGTCGCGATCCTTCTTTGGCTCTTTGTCTGCGATCTGCGGTGGAAAACAAGAACCGGTGAGCCAACGCAGCCGTTGCGGAATATCGCCACACCAGTAGCAGTTAGGTGAGATTATAGTGAGTTAGGCGAGTACTATAGTATATAGTATACTCTAAATACTTGATGTGCGAGTGTTTACAGACCATATAATGATATTACGATTTGCAAGTAAGGTTCAAATTCTCTCAGTTCCGGTCTTCTGAGAAAAAAACCCTTAGAGCATATACTACTGGAGGCAGCTTCCCGTAGGCCGAAAGTGTAGACGAGGTTGTACAGAAAGACAGACATACCGGACTACATGCTATCTCTCTCTAGTCGCACGCGATTGGTCACAGCTGACTCCCCACCGCTTCACTGAATAGAAATGGTTTATGCCGCTTTTTATAACATAGAGACACACTTAGGATATTGTCAAAAAAATAAACTCTCTAAATTAAAACAAACTATTAAGCTCTGTAACGGTTCGACTTTCCCCGTGTGTTGAGTAGTCGGCCGGACGCCAGGATTTGGTTAGGGGAAAGGTTAATTGAAGAGACTTGTTTATGCAATTAATAACAAAATAGATATATTCTAATAATTATGTTAACAAGTTGATAATTCAATTATTTAGTCTCCATCTGGAACAGAAATCGAAATCGCAGTGGTTTAGAATATTTCGCCTTTACAATCGGTTTAGCTCAGGGTTGCAAAAATAACTAATTATCCATTTTTTAATTGATGATTAAAAGATTTAATTATCAATCATATGGCCTATAATTAATAATTAAATCTTTTAATTATCAATCATATGGCCTATAATTAATAATTAAATCTTTTAATTATCAATCATATGGCATATAATTAATAATTAAATCTTTTAATTATTAATCATATGGCCTATAATTAATAATTAAATCTTTTAATTATCAATTATATGACCGATAATTAATAATTAAATCTTTTAATTATTTATTATATGACCTATAATTAATAATTAAATCTTTTAATCATCAATCATATGCCCTATAATTAATAATTAAAATTTTTAATTATTAATTATCAGTTATATGCTCTATAATTAAGAATAGCCAAGAAAGCTACATGATAAATCATGGATTTTACAAATAAATTTATATATTAATTTTCGTGAAGGTTCATGAAAAAATTCTACTATGAAAATGTTATTTACAAATATTGTTTATTAATACTGTTAGCCTTACAAATGACCCTCTTTTCAAAGTGTGCATCCGTCAGTCTGTTAAATTTCGGTAAATTTAATAGAGTAGCATGAGAAAATAGCCTTTCTACTGGCGCAGAAGATGGCAAAGGTGTGTTGTATTTAAAAAACAAATTTTTAACCAGCGGAAACTCGTTTAATATTTCCATTTTTTTTTATGGATTTTGCAAATACCGCATCAATTCATTAACTGCTGGCTGTTGTGGCTGAAGTGATGAAATAGACAACATATTTGTAGAATTTGAAGTGAAATCATAAAAATCATCTTCTGATTCATCTACTTCAACCGAAGATGCATTTTTCTGGCTTTGATCTGCCATGAGAGCTTGTGTAAGACTTTGTATTTTAGTTTGAGTTTCGAGACTCAAACATGATGCCCAATAGAGCTTAAATTTCGGATGTAAAATTGCTGCTATGGCTGCAAACTTACCATTACCTTCTGCATTGAAGTAATCTTGAAATCTGTTTTCTAATTTTGAAATCATTTCGATGATTAATTGGGTCGAATGTATTATTATTATATCATCATCATCATTATCGATCAATGATTCCCATTTTTTTTTAGTGCCACTAAGGTTGGTATTGTGCAGCCATAATAGCATTCTTTTTCGCCCTGAAGCTTATCAATTGCTATGGCAAGTGGTCCAGACCATTTCAGATATTCTTCCAGGTATTCAAAGTCTTCATAGCGAAAACGTATTTTCATCTGAAGAATATTAATGGCTTCATATGACATTAATTCTGTCTTTAATGCACAGATTTGTTTAATGCAATCATAAAGAGAGTTCCATCTCGTTTCCACTGGTCGCTTTAATGAGACTTTCAAAAAATCAGTCAATGCTTCGCGTTTTTTCGGAGAATTCAAACATTTCCAAAGCTCCTTGCATTTACTGATAGAATTTTCATGGATTTCTTCAATTTCAGCATTATTTGCTATCACTTGTTGGGCATCAGTAGTAGCAAGAAGATTTAAAGTGTGACTAGCACAGCGCAGATGAAGTGATAGTCGTCTGTGGTTTGTCAATGCATCTTCTAGAAATTCAATATCATCGTTGTCTAGTGAATCTTCGTAAAATTCAGAGTCATTCATATCATCGTCTTCCTCATTCTCTATTTCCATTAAAGCATCAGGGTCATTTTCATCAGCATTTGTTTGACCAGAATTTGATGGAAAATTTTCTACAAAACAACAAATATCTACCGTGCCGTTAAATATTTTGGCATATTGATTATCTTTCAGAATTTCAAACATCTATCGAATTCCTTTATCGTGAAATATACTTACGGCATTGAAAATTCGTATATTCTTCTTTTACAAGCAGTTGATTTGTAATGTCAATAAAAATACGAATTTTTTTGTCTCTCTTTATTTTATCGAGAGACACACCTCTCTCTAAATGAATATTTATTTGTTTCAATATTGCTGGAACAATTGCATGCTTAATTCTCCATCTCTCATCTTCCGTCAGTAGCACTCTTGGCACATTGTCGAATTCAGCCATCATCATGTTTATTTTTTTTCCAAGACTGATACTTGAAACCAATTGTGCGACAGTAATATACGGAAAGAAGTCCTCACGGCTATAACCCATGCTGCCGAAAACATAAACAGAGTGTCACGCGACACTCGATAGCACGACCGGACGGCCTGATAGGCACCGCCATTTCGATTTTGATTCGATTTTTCTCTACGATTTTTATCAAGAGCGTTAAATCGGCTTTTTTTAGATCGAATGGGATTTTTCATTTATTTTAATTATTAATTATAGGGCATATAATTGATAATTAAAAGATTTAATTATTAATTATAGGCCATATAATTGATAATTAAAAGATTTAATTATTAATTATAATGCATATAATTGATAATTAAAAGATTTAATTATTAATTATTGGTCATATAATTGATAATTAAAAGATTTAATTATTAATTATTGAATTAATCAAATTAAAAAAGTAATTAATTAGTTGCAACTCTGGTTTAGCTTAATCTATAGCGGTTAACGGTACATTAACACGACGTTGCCGGAGTTACGTGGTTTCGGTGCGGTTATCGGTTTTACGGACGCGGTATCGGAGTTTCGGACGGTGAAACGGGTTCGGGTTAACGGCGGGTTTACGGAGGTTAGATTTCCCTCTAGTCCATGGAGTCGTGAGCGCACGGCTCTACGGATCGAGGTCGCTCGTCTCGTTCTTCTCCTAGTCCTATGTGCTCACAGTGACCAGGCGAAGCTCGAGAGGTCGGCGTGTGGTCGGTTTCGCACGGGCAGGAGTCGGCCGCTGCTTCACCAGGACGTGAGCGCACGACCTGGGGAATCGTCGGCGGGGCTTTAGTTATTTCCACCGCCCCGTGTGCTCACGGTGGCGGAGAAAACAACCAGTCCCTTGGGATGGGGATTCAGGAGCAGGTGGCAACGTCGGGTAACGGCTACGTGTACTCACGTAGACGAGACTCGGCACTGTTCGGCTACTGCTGGTTGTCTCGTGTGCGCACGACGGCAACTCGGAGTTTCGGGTTCGCCAACAGTGTCGTCACGTGTGCTCACGAGCCGACGTTGTTGGCGTCGATCCTCTCTAGCTGTTCCTCTCGGTAACGTGTGCGCACGATGCCGACAGGAGTTCAACTCGAGTAGAACTGCCCGCTGTGCCGCGTGGGCCGCCTTATATAGGTGTGTTCGCGGCGCGCCGCTCGCGCCGCCTGGCGCGTCGCCGCTGAGTTGCTAGTAGATTATTGCGCTCGTGCGGACTGGCCTTTCGGTTGGTGCGCGCGCGCGCTTGCTGGCGTCAGCTGACTGACTCGGAGCCGTGTTTGTTTACTTCATGTGCGAGACTTACGTCTCGTCACAGCTCTTATCTAAAACCAAGAAATTAAATTTAATTACAACTCAAGCTCCCCCAGGGGGGTGATGATCATATGTGACTTCCAAACATTATTACGAAAATGACGTCGGTAGTCGAAGAGGCTAAGCGTTAGCTCTGCAATTTTTTGGGCAAGGTTCAAATCCAAAGCTTGGTAATTTTTTTTTTTTTTTTCATTATTATAAGTATTATTTTATTTATTGTTATTCGTTAGTTTAAAATATGTAATGAATAAAATATTACTTTAAAAGGATATCGCAGATAATTTGAGACAATAAAGGAGAATACAAAATACGTAAATTTTTATTTTGAAATGTATAATTTATTCAACAGTTAAATTATCATTTAATGAAGGTTAAAAACATTGAATAAAACATCATATGAAAACAAAACGGATTTAAATAACATAACATTTTTATGTTTGCGGTTTTAAAACTATAATTAATATATTATTCGTTTCTAAACAATATTAATTCTGTGCGTCCAGAGCGGACGGGTGGGTGCCTATCAACACTACACAGCGCGTTCTCAGGTTGCGGATAGAGGAACGGCCCCTGAGAAAGAGGTTAGCTGCGAATAAATCGAATAAGCAGCCGCGGACAGCCGATAGGCCCGGGCGTGGGTGTGATGAGCCCGCACTGGCGATCGATCGCATTGATCTAGAAACACTACGCAAGCACCACAACAACGAACACTCAACAATATTTCTTATTTCACTTTCTCTTCATACCTAACTATGTCTATAATCTATCTCTCTTAGCACACATTACAAAAATCCTGCTGTCGTGGAGAATGCGGGAGCGATGACAACTGCCCCGAAAGTGGATGTGTAGAATGATTCGCCACCTGGTCTTACACGACAACGAAGCCAGCAAAGGCGCGCTGCCTTGCAGGAGGGCGTTAGGATATGAGCGTGAGTCTGTAGTGTGTCCGACGATGAGCTGAATCCGTCCCCATCAAAGTCGGAAAGCTCTCATACTTAGTTCTAGAGAAGTATGGGGGTTACCACCTCTAGAACGGATGATTCACCTGCGATCGAAACAGGATCCAAAACGCGCGGGTTTCACTTATTATCATGGCTCAAAAAAACCAAAACCAAACCAAAATCAATAGGGACCTAAAGGTAGGAACGTGGAATGTACGCAGTTTATACAGAGCAGGCGCGTACCGGGAAATCTTAAAAGAAGCTGACGGGTATAATCTAGACTTAGTAGCTATACAAGAAACTCGGTGGCAAGATAGCGGTATGTTAGGAAACGAAAACTTCACCTTTGTGTACGGGGGCGCGAGCGGACATTCCCTAGGTACTGGATTTCTGATTAACAAAATAAAAGTTTAAAATTCGTAAACGACAGACTCTCGTATATCATCATCGAAGGAGCGTGGTGTCGGAGCGTATTAACGTGCATTGTCCTACGGAGGACAAAGAAGAAGAGGTGAAGGATCTTTATTACGAAGCCTTGGAGCGAGTAATCGATCAATTCGCGTCCTACGACACCAAAATAGTAGTGGGGGATTTCAACGCTAAAATAGGGAAAGAGGAAATGTTTAGGCCCACTATAGGCAAGGAAAGTCTGCACGAAACCAGCAACGATAACGGTATTAGAGTCATAAATTTCGCGGCTGCAAAAGATCTGATAGTAAAGAGTACGTGCTTTAAGCACAAGGATATACACAATGTAACGTGGACATCGCCGGATGGAGCCACGAAAAATCAAATAGATCACTTTCTTATCGATAAGAGGCGCCACACGAACGTACTTGACGTAAGAACCTATAGGGGGGCGGATTGCGACTCGGATCATTTTCTAATAATGACCAAATTAAGAGCCAAATTAGAAACTGGGAAAAATAGTAAACGGACGAACAAAGTAGAAACGTTGGATATTAAAAAGCTACGGAACGGGATAGAACGAATTAAGTATCAAGTGGAAATAAGAAATCGGTTTCAGGTACTAAAGAAACGGAGGTAGATGACGACCCGAACAGTCTTTGGGGGGATATCGAAAAAACGATAAAAGAGGCCGCGAATAAAGTGCTAGGTAGAAAGAAAAAGCCAAACAGCAAACCATGGTTTGACGAAGAGTGCGAACTCTGGTTTGCAAGGCGCAAAAAGGCCAAATTAGACAGCGTACACAATGGAGGCGATAGTGCCGTAGAAGAATACCATGAAATAAGAAGGCAAGTGGGGGCGATTTACAGGAACAAAAAGCGCGAGTATCAAAATAATCAGATTAGAAAAATAGAAACTAATAGTAAGGAAAATAACCAGCGCGAGATGTACAAAGGAATTAACGCTATTAGGAAGGGTTTCCAGAGTAGATCGCAATTAATGAAAGATGGGGGCGGGAATCTCGTTACAAGCGAAAATGTACTGCTAAAGCTGTGGAAAGGATATTTTGATAAGTTACTAAACGTACATGAAAACTGCGAGGAAACAGGAGACGAAATCCACACTGCTGAACTCCATATGGAAGAACCGACCTACAAAGAAGTCGAAGCCGCGATCAAAAAACTAAAAAACAATAAGGCCGCGGGAAATGATTCTGTACCAGCTGAATTGCTTAAATACGGGGGCACCGCGCTTACATTCAAAATTTTTGAACTAGTATGTGCTATTTGGAAAAATGAAACGATACCGGAAAACTGGAAAGAATTTATCATTATACCGATTTTCAAAAAGGGAGATAAGACAGATTGCAATAACTACCGGGGAATCTCACTTCTAGCTACCTGTTACAAAGTTCTGTCAAACGTAATACAGACAATACTCACACCCTTCGCGGAAGATATAATAGGAGATTATCAGTGTGGATTCCTGTTAAGGTCGACGAGCGATCAAATGTTTACTGTAAGACAGCTGTTAGAGAAAAAATGGGAATATTGCGAACAATACACCAGCTATTCATAGATTTTAAAAAAGCGTATGACTCTATCAAGCGAAGCAACATGTATCAAATCCTTGTGCTCCTCGGCGTACCAAAAAAACTTGTGAAATTAATACAAATATGTTTGAACGGAAGCACGGGAAAAGTACGAGTAGGCGGTAATGTATCTGAATCGTTTATGATACACGACGGTTTGAAACAAAGTGACGGGCTCTCCATGGTACTCTTTAACTTAACGCTAGAGTATGTTGTTAGACAAATGCAGACTAGCGGGCTGGGCTCAACACTTAACGGAAAAACGCAGATTCTAGGATATGCAGATGATTTGGACATAGTGGGGGATAATGGCGAAACGGTAGCGAGAAACGCGGAAATACTCATAAATGCGGCCGAGGAAACGGGGTTAGAGGTGAGCGAATCGAAAACGAAATATATGATTATGGACAAACTGGGCATTTGCGAAGGAGAGGGGTATCTTAGAGTCGGAAATTTTACTTTCGAAAAGGTTAGCGAATTCAGATATTTAGGCACAACTATAAATGATCGAAACGAAATCAAAGCCGAGATTAATAAGAGACTACATTCGGGTAATGCCTGCTTCTACGCCGTGAACAAACTACTAAAATCAAAACTGCTGTCTGAAAATGTAAAAATTAGGATATATAGGACTATAATAATGCCGGTAATCTTGTACGGATGCGAAACTTGGGCGCTTATTAAATCAGAGGAAAACCGTTTTAGGGTTTTCGAAAATAAGATTCTGCGAAAAATATACCGGCCAAAGAAAGATGAGGAAACCGGGGAGTGGAGGAAACTGCACAACGACGAACTACATAACCTATACGCGTCACCGAATATAAACAGAATAATTAAATCGCGGAGACTAAGATGGGCAGGGCACGTTGCAAGAATGGGAAATGATCGCACGGCAGCGCGTATAATGAAAGGAAAGCCAAATACATCGCGACCTCTAGGTAGACCTAGACGCAGGTGGGAGGACAATGTAAAAGCGGACTTAACTGAAATCGGGCGGGACGGCGCGAAATGGATAGGGTTAGCACAACATGGGGATACGTGAAAGGCTTGCGTAGATGAGGCGATAAACTTTCGAGTTCGAAATGCCACTTAAAAAAAAAAAAAAACAATATTAATTTTGTTAGAATTCTGCGCACTTTCTTTTTTGATTGTTTTCTTTGCGACTCGAAATGCTTGATTCTAATCCTTAAAAAAATTTTAATAATTTCTTGAATCAACTCGGCTCTATGTTTTACAGGCATTTCAGAATGCTGAATTTGAAAAAAATTTCTCGGTATGCTTTTCAAACATTCTTTATATAAATAGACGTACATACCAACTCTTGATTTGTAGAGAATACGAAAATTTCTTTCCAAAATTTTACAAATCATTATTACATCATCAGAAGGTTTCAGTAAACCACCTCTATTTTTCCTATTTAAAATAGCCGAATGACTTATCTCATTTGTTAACAAGAGAGGACAATGGAAGCATTTGGTTCGTTTTAATATAGATCTTGTTATAAAACCAGCTAAATATTCTACAACGTTATCAATATATTTTTTATTTACCCCAGCTGCATAAAAATCTTCTTCGTTTACTATGTCTTTTTCGGAAAATCTATTGTTCTCTAAAACCATTGTGACATTATCAATATGATTGAAATCTTCATTTGTGTTACTGAAATCTTCTGACGATAGTTCTAATATTTTAGTAATATCAGCATGAACTAAAAGTTTTTTAAATATATTTACATACTGAAAGCAAGTGGGATTATTGCTATAACCACCTTTGCTTCATACGGCGCTGAAAAAAGTCTCCAAGTGATGTTGACTCAATTTGTACGTTAATAAATAAAAATTATTACACTTAAAATAATCGTTATATACATGTAAAATGTTTTGCAGTGACGTTATTAATCAAATAAAACCGGTTTTCTTTTTAGTAATAGTAACTTTAACACCACTAGCTGTTTTTAACCCTTTTACATAGGTAATAATATTTTGTATGTCTTGGGAAATCTGTTCAATATTTTTATCGGATATACCGTTTTTACATGGATTCTTATTATACAATTCTCTTGAGTTTAAAATATCAAACGCATTGTTAATCACTGAACAAAATTTTGCAGTACCTTCAACATCTTTAAATTTTTCTTATTGAAAATCATCTCTCATGCATATCAATGAGGTACTAACGCTTTCACTTATTGATTGAGCAGCTAATTTTACATTCATTTTGTTTTGCTCCCAATCAATATGAGATCTCCGTAATTTATTACCGGCATGCAAACCATTAATTTCTTGAAAGTCAACTAACTCTTTTAGATATGACGAAGAAATTCGATTGCCATTTGAATCATACAAATCTTCAACGGTTATAGAATTACAAATTAATTTTAAGACATGACACCCATCGGTAATTATGTGAACTTTTTCTTTAGTTACCGGGTGTAAAAAAAATTGGTTTTGCGAATTTTCTGACACATCTGCTCCCAACTTTGTGCACATTGCGATGTTATAATGAAGGCCATCAAACATTAACGATGTAATTGTAATGCCAGTGTTGTGTAAAGCGGTTAGATTATCGAGAACTACATTAACTTTATCTGTTCCATCTAGAGCATTGATAAAATAATACGCGACTGGCATTTTCCAGCTACCATTTTTACACACTATCATTACCACAAGCGCATTTTCGGCAGCAGGTACTTCTTCGTCGTCGACGCCTTTTCCCATTTCCACATAACCGTATTCCGTACCGTTTTCTAGTTCGATCGCTTTCTTTACCTTCATCTCATCCATTACCAAATTACACAATACCGGCTCATCTTTATTTTTTTCTTTTTCAGCAGTAACTTTTCTTTTAATTGCATTCAATGCCGTCTGATTTATGCCCGATGTAGATTTTACTTTTCTATGCCATTTTCCTATCGTAAGCGGATGTGGTAAACATTTGATGAAACTGTTTCTAACATAATTATAGGCCTTAGGCAGATAAAAATGAAGAGTGGAAGCGAATGTTCTTAACGCGAGAGGGAAAGGAGTTCTTGAATTTGGTTTTGTATGAATTAGTCGCTTAAAAAGTTCAGAAGCTTCGGCGGGAACTGATTCCTACAATGATATAAAGAATTGCTATTAATGTTTATAAATAAAGCATATTTGTTTATTTCGTAATAGTCGTGTATATATAAAAATCATGAATATAGCGTAACTTGATTAAGATTTATAAAAAAAATATACGTACAAATTCTACACATAATATGTATAATATAAAAATCAATAATTGCAAAGAAGTTCATCCCAATAACTCATACTTCAATCATAATTTCAAATCACACATTCATTTCAAAGATTGTGAACCAAAATATTCATGTACGTTTGTATCTACTCAGACGAAAGGACAATAACATCATGTCTTAGTAATAAGTGCATTATTATTACAATCAAACGTTTCATTCTACAAACTTTAATAACCTACTATGATTGATACAGACGATATATACAATTGTTTACTTATCAGATATTTGTTAAGGTTACAATTATACCTAGAATAACAAGTTATAGATACCTAATGTAGAGTAATACAAAAATCTCATACTTCATTTCAATTTTTCCTTCAATGTCGAATAATCATCATTGTTATAGATACAAAAAAAATATTAATAATCAGCGATGATCTTTTCTTTATATTCACATTCATGTGTATGAGAATGTCAATTTATTACTGTGATGAAGGAGGACACCTCCTTTCAACCAATAATTTATATTTAAAATTTATTAGTAAGGATATAATGTACAATATTTTTTTCTATTAACAAGTATTGATATTTACAGTATTTTGAGCAGTTTGTTTCATCGATAGACTCTGAAGCATACTGTTAGTAACTAAGGTCTTCGAACAGACTCTGTGTGAAGTGTGACCACAAAGCCTTGTGGAGATTTAGACAACTCAAAATACTGATAAATACGATCAAAAAAGTATTTAGAAGCAGATTGTGTTAAATACTGCTTTCAAACACAGAATGTAAAAACCTCAAGGTAAAAACAAATTTCCATGAATACTACTATTACTTACTTCGAGAATATCAGATAACTTATCAGATATATATTTACGCTGTTTCATGTGAGAAACTAAAGATTTCACACATTTTACTCGTTGGTTATGACGATATAATGTCATCCTCTTGGATTTTATTTTTCGCTGTAGAGCTCTGATTTCATTTTGTCCATTGTACAGCAATCTTTTTAAACCAGGTATATTTACTGGGGAAAAGTCCAGTTTACTTAAATCAATGTTACCAAGTGACATTTTATACATATTTCTTGGTATATTACACATTGCCTTGCTTCTGAAAAAGTTATATATATTTCATTAAAAATTACTTACAAATTATAAGCACATTTTTTTATATTAATTAATTTATCCGTACCTATTATCATTAATATCTTCCATATTGTTGCCATTCGAAGGCTTTGTACTTGGATGTGTATTCTCAATACTCTCTTTGAAAATAAAAGTACTTGTGCTTTCTACGGGTGGAATTATAGTTTCTTGCATAGTATACTCATACGCTGAAGGACCCTGGCTTGGTGGCTTGTCTGAGACTTGTGAAGGTTTCAACGAATACTGCTTGCTTGGGGGGACTCCGGGTTGACAGCATTTCATTTCTTCTGTCTGCATTGGCGTATTACATACTTCTTCATCTGTAAGTCTGATATATAACAAATCAGTTGTTAGAATAAATTATTGTAACAACTTAGTATCAAGTATTTGATGAATGACTTGTTTCTTGGGTAAAAAACTCAGATTGAACATTGCTTGTTTCCTCATGTTCAATTTCTACGAACTCATTGTTGATTCCATTATTATTTGGGTAATTATGTATATTCAGTAAATGATTCGCTGTGTTTGTGCATTGACAACTTTTTCATTTGATGTGTTTTGCCTGTAACAATCAATATTTGAAATCTAATAAAAATAAAGCTTATAGAATACACTTCCAGATGATTTGTATATTTATTTCACTTACAGCTTCAAGTTTTTGAAATTTACAAATATAGTAGGACAACTTCCTTTCTTTAATTTTCCATTTTTTAACCCAGAACAAGTCATATCAAAACACTTCTTTTCAAAATGTCGACTGCATACAAACGAATACTTCTTCAGATCTATATCACAGTGCTGTTTTATACTTTCTAACCATTGCTTTTTTACATTTTCGTCCGCAGGTAATCTAATAAAAAGATAATGTTTATATTGATATAGAATAACCTACAAATTGATTATAAATTTTATAAAATTGATGTATAGATAAAAACTTACTTGTAAAAACTCAGATGAAGGCCTTCTGGACCATCTTGTTGTACCTTGCAGTTAGATACACAACACTTTTTTGGCATTTTTAATTAAATATATTTAAAATTATAAGCAAATAAACTGTAAGGAACTGATGTTGGAGGTTAGAAAATATGCTGCGACCATACGATTTACTTATGAAGAAGGGAGAAAATCAACAGCCAATCGCGTGTGACTAGAGAGAGATAGCATGTAGTCCGATATGTCTGTCTCTCTCTACAACCTCGTCTACACTTTCGGCCTACGGGAAGCTGCCTCCAGTAGCATATGCTTTAAGAAAAAACCTAATCTAACTGCCTTGCGAGTTATGCGCTTGCGGGCGGCCTGATCGTGATCGCCTGATCCTGATGCGTCTTAACATTATACCAGATCTGATTACCACCTGTAATAAGGATTACCAACCTTTGCGTTCAAAATTTTCCGCGAGATCAAATCAGAGTATCATATATCAGACATCAGACTCGGACTCGTGCAGTGTTTGCACAGTAAAAAATTATAAGTATTCGTTTCCAAATGTTCTAATATTTAATTTATTTAAGATCAAGCAGCTATACTTACTACTGACGCAAACAGCGCCTACTACTATACCAAAAAAATTCAGTAAAACACTGTGTAAAGCACCCATGCCTTGGCCGCCGGACACTATAGTATATAGTATAGGTGTATTAGGTTTAGACTTATGCGTAAATAACTTGGACTGTTTATCTTGCTCGTATACAGAGTGTAGACAAGTCGCGAGTACGAGTGTACATAATATATATATGCATGCAAGTACATACACAAAAAACCGCACTAAAAACACCACGGGCATAAAGAAAAAGCAGTCTTCTTCGCGCCTTCGTGACTGCATGTCGAAACCAGTCCAATCGTAGTCAGTTTTAGTTTTTGTTTTGCCCTAAGCGCGCAATGGATGCGCCTCAGCCTCACGTAGTTGTAAAAGAGGTGGTTGACTCGTTGCTGTTCGAAAGCGATCTAATGGGTAATCTGATATTCAGAAGATATTCCTTGATCAATAATGATCATGGTCCAGTGATGTTTAGAAAAGATCGTCGATAACTTGGACGATACGGTGAAGATGGACTTGACGCCCGACGATGAACCGAAAGCTCCCGAGGACGACGATCAAGGTAATTCTTTTTCTTCAAGTATATGTATAAAATAATATCGAGTTTATCGCAGAATTTCTGAAAAAAAGTCGCGATCGAATTCATTGTTTTCTCGAACTAGCTTTTTCTATAGGTATGCGTAATGAAACCACAGCTGAAGAGCAAAATATTGGACTTGATGCCGCAAGCGACGTTATCACCGCTCTGGTTGATCAACCGAATGGTGATCTGATGTTAGCAAGAAGGCTCGAATTCAGCGATACGGTGAATTTGGAATCGAGTTAGAATTTGCCAGAAATGGCGCAAAACGAAGATGCAGAGAGTAAAACCGATGAGGACTACAATGAATTCGATCCTATGGATTTTTTGTATTTTAAATCTGGCCCAACGGAAAAGTCGAACGATGTTCTTATGGCAGAAGAAGAATTGCACGAAGCATCAGTGAATTTTGATCTCGACCTATTGCCGACGACCAAATCGGAAGCTGCAGACCAAGATGTTCTATGTATTGATATTATATATATATTTATATATATCACTTTTGTATAGTATAAGAAATGATCATTTTTTTACGTTTTGATTTTTAGATGAATGTACAACTGAAGATAACACCACATTTATCACAGAAAATGCTTGCGAAAACCAAATTCATGATAATGAATCCGATCAAGAGATGAGGCTGAACCTGTCATCGGATCATCAAGAAACTGCGCAAGACAATAGGTGATAGCCAAATAGGTGATTTTGGCAGTACAGGGTATAAAAACGACGATGAGTGTAATTCAAATCATGGAATCGTTTGTGTGAAAACAAACGATTATACTGGTGAATCTGATCAAGAAGTGAAACTAAACCTGTCATCGGACGAACAAGATGTGCGAGACCATGGCCAAAGTGAAGAGATGATTGAGCCAGTGACCACAACAGACAAACTGGAGAATGATATGACGCCCCCAACATCACCAAAATCAAATGTATGTATTTTGTTTCTAAATCTAGGTTTTATAGTTTGTACTTGAAATAACAAAAGAATGATAATAACAGCAAGACAACAAGGAGATCCTGGAAAAACATGGAGATCCTGTAAATATCAGTCAACTCGATGATGACACTTGTCAACAAGACAAAGGTAACAAGTATACTAGATTTTCAATTGCAAACATTTCTAATTCTAAACATTGTTCAAATAGCCACAAAAAAAGAACCTAGCAAGAGTAGGAAAAAACTGCAAGTAACACCTATAAAAGGCAAGGTGTACAACACCAGAAGGAGAAAGTTGAGGAAGATAAAAGCATCTCCAGATTTGGGTTCAGAAATATCCAGCACATCGAGCAGTAGCGATGAGGAGAACAGTTCCTGGAGTGTAGGAACAACCTCTATTGAGTCCAGTGAGGAAACAGACTGTAGTAGCGATTAGTTTTCAGAAGAGCCTTTTATTTGTACCAGGTACAACTTGCGAAATCGATAAATTTCATTTGTTTATTGTATTTTTTTGTACATCGTCGTTGTAAAGCCTTTTTAATTTTATACTCGTATTTCTAATAGTATAAAGCTTGTAAGCTATTTACAAGTATTTTTGATGCATACTTGTTATACTTGGTGCCCAAGTAAAGTAATACTTTCCAAGTAACGGAATGGGATTAGTGATGATTGTGATAGTACTGAAACGGTCCTAATTGCTTCCAAAGAGAAATCGCGAGACCGAGAGATAAAATAAACCCGAGTGAATCGAAATGACGGTACATGCGCTAGAAGTCGGCCAAAGATCCGTGGTCAGCGTGTAACAGGTTGCGCTGATTCGGGATTTCCCTACTCTCATCCGACTACGAAAGCAATGTAGCCGTAAAGAGATTGCTGAGAGTCATGTATACTGATCCGTAACGGGGGGCGATATTCCCCTAGATCCAAACATAGACTGCTGCAGCTAGACAGACGTCGAAGGTGTATCAGGGTGCCTTCTTAGTGTGTCTGAGACCGAGCTCACCCTAGATAGTCACGGGGGCATATTGCCCGCTTTACTAGAGGTGATTCGGTGGGGGTGAGGAGGGAATGATTTGACACAATCAAGGTATTAAGTATTCACTAATATTTATTTAGAACTTCTCTGCATATTGATAGCAAAAGGAGGGGATGACAAACTCGAGTATCCTTCATACGTATGCTTAAGGCATATGTATATACTAAACGCTCGGGTAGTCGGAGCTCGCAGCTGAGTAATATGATCAGCGTTGAGAGTATCTGGAATGAGAGCCAGTCGACGAGCAGAGAAGGAATAACTAGCTGCTGTTCGCGGAGCTCCTTATATACTCGAGTTTGCCCCTCTATGCAATACATTATGCGCGCCCGCCATCTGTGTCGGGTTTACTTATTATGATGACGCTCGCGTGGTAACCGGCCGCTGTCGGTAACTTATCGGTTGTCGGTCCTTTATCGTGTAGGTGGTGCGGCCGTCTCAGTACAAATGCGTTACTATTAATATATTGAATACCAAGTAAAGTTTAGTAGAGTAAAAAATAGAACAAAAATAAAACCAAATAGTTTCAAGTATATCTACGTTTATACGTTTATTATAGTTTTGTAAAATAATACAGTTTTGTAATAAAAACTTTGTAATAAATAATTACATAATCGAAATCAACTAGTTTTGCTTCCTTCCTAAGGAAGCCTTGTAATAGTAATTTTTGGAGTTTGTGTAAAAACATGTGGGAAGTGTGTTTTGATGAATTTTTAGTCGAAAAATGGTGTTTTTAGAAAATGTCCGTACGGATGTGTGTGTGTGTGTGTGTGTGTGTGTGTGTGTGTGGGTGTGTGTGTGTGTGTGTGCGTATGTATACGCCTGTTTCTCAGCTTCTACTTAGTGGATTTTAACCCACCAAGTCTCATTTTCTTTGTTTTTGCAAGAAGATATTGGGACGAAAGTCCGTTTTTACAATTTATATACGCGTTTTTTTTTATAGTGATTTTTTAGTTTTGAGATTTCAGTTTTTGCCAACAAAGTTATCGGAAAAGTTAATAAAAGTAAATTGCTTAATATGTACCTGAAAGAGAATAAAATTGCCTATGTTTTTACCGTGAAAAATTTATATTATCGTTCGTCGTTCTTTTATTATACACCATACAGTGCAATTTTTTTAAATCGTTATAACTCAAAAACTAAATAGCGAATCATTCTAAAAAAATATATGATTATTGAAGGTAATTAGAACCATATACCACTTAAATTTTAAGTCATTTCATGTGGCAGATCCTGAGAAAAACATCAAAAACTGAAAAAAATCGTTTTTCTACGTGACGCGATAACTGGAGTAAAAAGGCAATAATCAAGTTCAAATTTTGGATTTAGTTAGCATTATATAGCACAATGATCCCTTTCTTTGGGATTTTTATAAAACCAGTAAGTTTCAAAGATATTGAGCTTCAAAATTTTGTTTTTTCACCCGGTATACTATGAGTCGTTTTTTCTACGTGATGCGATAACTGGAGTAAAAAGGCAATAATCAAGTTCAAATTTTGGATTTAGTTAGCATTATATAGCACAATGATCCCTTTCTTTGGGATTTTTATAAAACCAGTTAGTTTCAAAGATATTGAGCTTCAAACTTTTGTTTTTTCACCCTGTATACTATGAGTCGTTTTTTCTACGTGATGCGATAACTGGAGTAAAAAGGCAATAATCAATTTAAAATTTTGGATTTAGTTAGCATTATATAGCACAATGATCCCTTTCTTTGGGATTTTTATAAAACCAGTTAGTTTCAAAGATATTGAGCTTCAAACTTTTGTTTTTTCACCCTGTATACTATGAGTCGTTTTTTCTACGTGATGCGATAACTGGAGTAAAAAGGCAATAATCAATTTAAAATTTTGGATTTAGTTAGCATTATATAGCACCTTTATCTCTTTCTTTGGGTTGTTTATGATACCAGTTAGTTTTAAAGATATTAAGCTTCAAAATTTTGTTTTCTTACCCTGTATACTCTATATAACTGAAAACTGTATCGCTTCGATCTCAGTTTCCATTAATGGATTTTAATCTATACTTAGACTCGTTTTTTGCTGTTTTTGTTTTATTAATTCGTTAAAAATAAGATTTTCAGTTACGCATGTGCGTATATTCATGGCGATTTTTCGATCACTGGTGATTTTAGATACGTTCCGCGAACTATATCCTTATCATTATATCTCGGAAACTAAATTTTGAACTTTTCGTTAAAACATCATGATTATCGGCTAGTTTTTTTCTGTTTTTTGTTTTATTAAATCGTTAAAAACAATATTTTCAGTTACGCATTGATTATGTAATATAATTATTTCGAAATAATTGTATCCATCAAACGAAAAAGCATAAAAACTTTATAGAATTATATATGAAGTAAAAACAATTTAGATATTAAAGCGATACAGAAGGTTGAAGGAAGCTACGTGCCAAAGAATTGGCAGCGGTTTTTTTAATATGTCATTAATAGAGTTATATTTTTAAAATGATGAGTCAATTAAAGCGTCAATAACTTTTATTTATAGGCGTTCCAAAAAACTTTCCC
Organism: Pteromalus puparum; assembly: GCA_012977825.3. Taxonomy (NCBI): domain Eukaryota; kingdom Metazoa; phylum Arthropoda; class Insecta; order Hymenoptera; family Pteromalidae; genus Pteromalus; species Pteromalus puparum. The sequence continues at coordinate 36,309,314 of CM053170.1, read as the reverse complement.
ATTTTTATTTATGTCGTCATGATTGCCTGAGAAACACTCTGCAAAGCATAGTGATACTAAAATTTCATTAGGAAAATGTTACCTTTTATATTCAATGATAACCGAAAAGTAACATAATGAATATAACAAGCCGGATCGAGAACCGGTTCTCGTATGAAGAATTGTTATCTGCTTTATGACCAGATATCGTTATTGATCTTGGAAAATCTTTAACAACAATTGAAAAGGGATAATAAAAATAGAAATGTGTCAGGAGAATTCTACGTTTGCCATTCAATGTGTATGACAGATTATCGTTCAAGCCGATTATGTATACTTTTTAATATGTCATTAATAGAGTTATATTTTTAAAATGATGAGTCAATTAAAGCGTCAATAACTTTTATTTATAGGCGTTCCAAAAATCTTTCCAAATTTTATTTATGTCATCATGATTGCCTGAGAAACACTCTGAAAATAGTGATACTAAAACTAACATTAGGAAAATGTTATCTTCAGTGATAACCGAAAAGTAACATAATGAATATAACAAACCGGATCGAGAACCGGTGTTAGATCCGGATCGAGAACCGGTTCTCGTATGAAGAATTGTTATCTGCTTTATGACCAGATATCGTTATTGATCTTGGAAAATCTGTAACAACAATTGAAAAAAGATGATAAAAATAGAAATGTGTCAGGAGAATTCTGCGTTTGCCATTCGTTATGTATGACAGATTATCGTTCAAGCCGATTATATATCTACCTATATTATATAGTTGTTTTGGAGATACTCCCCCCCGCACCCCCCCCCCGACCCCGCCGCACCCCCCCCGCACCCCGACTGCCCCGCCCGCAAAATAAGGCAAAATTCTTTCATTTTCATGTGATTTGGATAATGTGAAAAAGCCCCCCCGCAGCCCCCCCGCACCCCCCCCGCAGCCCCCCCACAGCAGCCCCGCCCGCACCTCCATTGCAGCTTTTCCTAAAATTTATTAATTGTTAGTACAATTTTTTTTATTTAAAGTTTTTATTAGCAAAAAAATTTACTAACAACAATTGTAATAGTACATCGAATAAAATCGGATCAATTTATGACACATTTCTTTTGAATCATCTTTAACGACATTTTAGTCGTGTACTTCGCGACGCGTATAATTATTTCGATTTTCTAAAAAATATATTAGGCTATATTACTAGCACTATATTAAGATGATGTATAAAAAGGTTACTTCCTCCGACTCTCCAACCGAACGACTCGAGCAATACAATACATTTTGGCATAAATAATGTCTTTAGCCTCGGGAAGATCCTACATCCTTGTAGAAACTTTTCCAAGCCCTCATAACAAGCTCATAGCACATCAGTATCAAAAATATATATAAGTAGAGATAAACTATATAAGAGATATAACTTAAATTTATTTTCTATTTTTTCCACACCACCTATGAGGTAAATAGACAGGACGTTTTTTATATTTTTTGTTAAAGTTTGACTTAAAGTTTGACTTAGTTTTGAAGTAATAATTCTTATAAGGTTTTTTATTTTGCTTTTGTATGTTACACACTTGATGTGCGTAGACTTAGCATTGACTTTTGCTTTTGTATTGTTGAACTTTGATGTTTTATACTTAGCATTGTCTTTTGCCTTTTGTATATAATATCACTTTTTGCGTGTTTATACTTAGCATTGTAAAAACTTTATAAGATCATAAATGTGAAATTATATATCAAAGTCTTACAAAAAATAAAGTGGTATCCCGATAGGCCAATCGATATATATAATATAGCGATTTGTTCGAGGCGCCTTAAATATTATTGGAGTAAAAATTGTAACTCATGTACTTAGGTGCAAGATTAAACTTAAGTTTTCGAAAAATGTTGACAAAATAAATTAAATAAAGCTAATGAGCAGTTACAAGTAAAGATTAAGAAGTATATTTAACTTGCAGAGATCGATAAATTCGTATAGAAATAAGAATGAGATAACAAGAAAATACGTCCGGATCCAAATTTTTTATATGATTTGTGCCTTATTCTTTACTTAACTTGCTGTAAAATGCAAAGCTTCCGTAGTAGGAAACAAAAAATTTTATTTTTTAATAATTGAGTTTTTAGAAACTAAAACATTAATAAAATGAAAAACATATTTGTTTCCTCATATACTACGTAAAAAACGAAAAGATCGATCTATCAACATATATTAGAGGGCCACAGGTCATTAACAACGCAGCAATTGGTTATTATAAGAAAAAAGTATGGACCAGATTATGTTATAATGTAACATATAATTGAAAGTGGGAAGACAAAATAATTTCAAACAATTTCCAAAAAATGAAGAAAAAAAAATATATATTTTAAATGCCATAAGCAGTAGAAGTTCGCGTTAATTCAGTACTTTACTTTTTTCTTTCGATTTTCTTCTATTTCGACAAATTAAATTCTTGACCCTTTTTATGATCTAATAATTTTATATAATACAATAAATGTTTCTTGGCCAACTAGAACTTAATCATCAGATAACGAAAATAACAGTTGAAAAAATAAATTCAAACAAAAACTAAAATGGGGGGTTGGCGAGGCGAAAGCGAGCAGGGGGGCGAAGCCCCACTAGTATAGTATATATATCTCCTATATATATAGTTGTTGTTGGCTATACTCACCCCACACCCCCACCACACCCCACAGCCCCCCTCCACTCGGCCCCCCACACAAAAACGTAAAAAACGTTTCATTTTTATGTTATTTTGATAATCTCAATGGCCCCCCCCCCACAGCCCCCCCCCCACACAGAAATAAAACGAATTTGGTATGATTATCTTATTCAAAATGTCTGTTAGTTTGCATACAAAGAACACAGAAAGAAGACGAGTCAACATGTAAAATACGCATACAAAAAATGTACAATTTACATGTGATATATGTTAGAAAACTTCAATCGAAAATGGTTCATATTATATCACATATGTCGTTCTACTCAAATGTTCTGAATGTGAATGCTCGATCTGCAAGAAATGTTGTTAAAATCTAGCCGCGCCACAACGCGGCCTTCGGACGCTATGGCTTGCCGCCTGCAATCGCTCGCGATCAAGGCACCAAAACGTGAAGCGCTTCGCGTGTTTGCGCATAAGGCACGACGCTGACGCTCTGCAGCTCGAGCTAGCCAGGCCGCCCGACGCTCCGACAACGCGCAATCGCCAAGCGCAAGCCCGTCGCTCGCGCTCGCGCCGCCATAAGTACTGCCACGTGTCGGCGCTGCACTCTCGCTGTCTGACGTGTTGTATCTAATAATTAAAAAAAAAAAAAAGAAAAAAAACGATGAAAAAAAAATTAATTTGATTGCAGGGTACATTAGAAAAAATGTGTTCGCCAGGCGTACTCGAATGTTTTTATTATTTTAGTTTTAAACTCCATAATTTCAATATGTTGAATTTTGTGACATAATACAATCATGAATTTTGATCATTATTTTTATCGCGACAAGAAATTTATCTTTAAATATGAGTAAAAAAACGAATTATTATTCCGTAAGATATACAAAATTCTATCATTTATAATTACTGTTAATTCAAATATATACTTAGTATGGGAATTCGCCTTTGAAAGCGACAACAAGTGCGCACAAAATTATACGCGAAATTTCATAAGGTCTGACAAAATCGGAACTATCCTACTTGGTGGAAATACATTGCAGTTATGTGTAAGCCGTGTACGTCATGCTAACAAAGTGAATTCATAACGTTCTAAAGTCATAATTTTTGTGGCACAAGAAAATATCATAAATGTTGGCTCTATCGTGAGCGAGCAGCTAGCCGAGCTCGACACTTGCGCATACATGTGGCATCGAGAGCTGGCGACGCGGTGCACGCACGTCTGTCCTGCGGTGTGTGTTGTTTGACGTTTTGAAGTAGCCTCCCGCCTCGCTAACGAATGTTTCTGCTCGTACATCTTTTCAGAACGATATATATGTGAGTGCGAGTGAAAACGACAAAAAAGACGCGATGGCAGTAGTGTTATAAGTAGTTTAAAAAAATAGACGCAGAAAGTGGCTCCTATGGTTCCTGTGATGCGTATGCGTCTTACAAGCAACCTCTGCTCAACGCGATCCGCTCGCAGATCACTACTCGCGGTTCCTTGCTTGTAAAAAGGGCAAAGTATTCAAAGGGGTGCACAGGGCCGGAATGGCACAGACGATGCGATGTTGCAATAATCATTCTTATCGAAGAATGCTGCAAATATGTGAAATACGTACTTAGCAAGAAATTGAGTTTTGGCTTGAAGGTTATCTTTTCTACTTCGTGACTACTCTGCCTGCTGCCCGCTGATTCTAGCTTGCGTGCTGATATATTATCTTGTCAGATGCTGTCTAGGTGACGATTCACCATCACACAGATCCATAAAAAGTATATGTTTTTGTGTTCATCATTTTTTGAGTTATGTACAGTGAAATCAGTGATTATGTGATTGTGTGATCTGTTTTTAGAGTTAAATCAGTGTTGTAATGCTGATGTCTCCTACTGATAGCTATACGGCATTGGTATCAGAGGACAGACATTATCGTTGCCAATATTTGAAAATGGAAGCACTACCCGGGTGCTGATTTGCACTGTCTAAGCGATGCAGGCTGGCGTTGCTGGCTTCTTTAAACACCTCAAGGTGTCGACTGGAGCAGATTCACACACATATCTAATTGATGCAGCTGGCGTGCTGACTTCTGCCAACACATTTAAGATGATCCTGACCGAGCTAGAATTACTCTCCCTGTGATGCTGCTGATTGGCGTCTCTGGTTCTTCAATCATTATCTGCCTCTGTGCTTGGTGTTCTGTAGATCTGATCCACACCCGGAGATAACCCTCCAAGCTATATTCAAACTTTTGGCTATCCTGGGGCATGTTTTAGTTGCCTAACCACCTGAATTGACCATGGACCTGTATTCTTGCCTTCTGACATCCTGGTGTGGGTTGCTGGCTGCTTAAACATGTGAAATGGATGTTGGAGCTGGAATTCTGATTAGCTGTAGTAATTGATGGATGTTCGTGGATACTTTAAGCTACTTAATACGGTTTCTGGAGATGGGTTGGCACTATTCGACATTATTACGAACAATTCAACTGACTTTTACTGGTATGTTTAGATTGTATCTTAATCTCTAATAAAGTTTTGTTGAATACCTTATACTGTTCTAAGTTTTCAACATAAATTTTTGAATTGCTGCGGGGGTTAACCTTAACAATGATTATTAATATTTTGCTAGTTTTCTGTTTGAAAATAAACTATCTGAGAAAAGTTTGTACATTTATTTTTTTTTTATTTTCTTTTTTCATTGTTATGTCGACGTGTACGGAGCAATGCTGCATTGGTTGACAATATAGTCTACTGCATCAATGCGACTACAACTAAAGATATTGGTATCATTCGTCATCTAGCCATCAAAGATCTTCGAGGATGGAAGAAAGACTCCATCAAGACTCAGCAATATGCTACGACTATTGACGGATGAGCTGTTTTATCAGGTGTAGATCAAGTGAGTGAATAATTTTTTGTGATATGAGTTTTTATATGATTCTTTTGTTTTCAGGTGTTATAAGTCATTACTACAACTGGAGATATCATGTCTGCTGGATGGGGAGCCGTAGGATCAAGGGATCGTTATATTGCCTATATCAGTAATACTCGATCATCGTTAGTTGTACATTCAGGTACAATATGTTTCATATAATTTAAATGATTTCATGTCATTTATGAATTTATATCTTTGCAGATGCAGTGCATAGAAGATGTAGATCATAAATGTTTTACTTAAAATATTATTAAGGTACACAGAGGCTTTCTTCGTTTTATGTTTTCTTTTTCTTTAGGTAAAAAATGAAACACAATGCCAGGCAGTTCCAGCAAAAAATATATTTGAAGGGATATTGTTTATAACAGAAGATTTTTATTAATCTGGCATAGCGTATTTTACGTACCGGTTTCTGCCTAAAAATCCGGTTCTAGGTTGTTGTTTTGTTAAATAGGGTAAGAAAAATGTTCCACGGTAAAAAGTTGTGATTCAAAAATATCTACAAATTTTATATTTATAGGAAAATCGACGCGCTATTCCGCCAGTATATCGTACGCGCTTCTTCTTTATATTTCTAAATAGAATCCAAACGTTTTAACATTTTCCTTACGTCTATAATAATTATATACGTTTGTATATAGCTAGCCCTTGTCTCACCAATCATATATGCCAACCCATATAATGTTAGAGTTACTTGCTTTTCAATTTTTTGAGGTTAGATATTCGTTATTATTTTATAGCTAAATATATATTGTTACAAACCTAATCTTCAGGAATTTAAATTAATAAAATACGATCGTTTTTATGTAACTCGTTACCATTTCAAATTCGATATTGAATTTTAAATGTTGGCGCCATCTAAACCGGATACACATTGAGACCAATCACGTTCAGCGCTAACTTCATTTATAGGCTTCACAACATCCGATCATGACTTTTTTAAGAGAGAAACATTGTTTAATGTAAAAACGTAAATCCGCAAAGTTTTATAGCAAATAAATTGGTATTTTAGCTGTAATAAAACGATTTTGGGGCTGTAAACTGCGAGCTATATGCATTTTCATGATTTCATGGCAAAGAAAAATTGTATTTTTTAAATAGTTACAACTTTTCTATTAACTTCTTTTTTTGTTAGAATGCCTATTAATTCGAGTTACAGCCCCAAAAAACCGTTTATTTAGCGCGATTTGGACGTGACCGCATTCTGCTGTATACATGAGGATCAAGCCCAAATAGAACGTGTCAGCTTACAATGTATAGAGGAGTTGACACAAAATTTTTAGCCGATGATTAAAAATTCTCTCAGAGTTAATCCGTGTAACACCAAAGTTTTTATATGGAAATACACGTAAAAAATCCATTAAAATCTAAACAAATTCGTAGCCCGCATTTCAAAGACGTAGAGGATCGCGATAAAAAAAAACTAGTTTTTTCAGCTTTAAGGAAAGGAGACTTCCTAAAAATTTCAGCCTGATCGCGTCGAAAAAATTGTGCGAGGATATCGCGATGGTACACATTTTTCGCACACGAAACTATTAAGGCCACTTCCGTGTCGCGTCGGCCTAACAATCTTATTTAGTTGTAACATAAGAGAATTCATTCTAACGATAAAAAATATGTATGTGATGTCTGTATAGCTCATTGTAGTAAGAGCAACTTTAATAGACACAGAAAGATTCACAAGCTAATATCTGTATACAATAAAAAACAAACGCTGTTCTCTAATAATTTGTGTTCGCGGCTCAGTTATATATCAGTTATTCAATATAGAAATACAAATAACTCGTGGCGGATTTCGCGAAGCTTTAGCCGCGTGTAAAATGATCGCTTGTAAGAGACTAAGGAATCAATCCCGCATTCAGCGCATTAGAAGAGAGCTGAATAGTCATATATATTATTTTAATAACTACTACTGCTGAAACTACTGTAAATAAATAACAAAGATATATATAACATTGCAGTAGTAGATCATTGCCCACACTTTACGGCTTATCTGGCTATTGCAGTATAACTGCATGCGTTGCAGTACTGCGGTATGTGTTAATTGAACGGCCGGCGGTTCACGGGAGTAGGCCACATTCCAGCGCGAGGAGAAATTATAATGATTTTGATATTTATATAAATGAGGGGATTATATATTTTCTTTTGAGTATGAACAGCTTGTTTTTTCTAAGTATTTTTTTTGGCATTTAAATTACGAAATACCTTGTGGCGGATTTTGATATAGACTAAGGGAATCAATTCCCTATTTATGCGCATTAGCTGATAGGTAATAAAGATGATAGGTAATATAAATTTTAATTATAAAGTTTATTTATGTCAACAAATTTATAACAGATTTATGAGTTGAACATATTTTTCTTAAATTAACACTGAAACTAAAATTGGGGGGTTGGCGAGCGAAGCGAGCAGGGGGGCGAATTTAACACGGAAAAAATAAAATATAATGATAATATTTTTAAAATAAAAATTCTACAAAAATTAAAATGGGGGGTTGGCGAGCGAAGCGAGCAGGGGGGCGGAGCCCCACTAGTATATATATATATGTTGATTAATATGTCTTTACTGTAGTTATTTTTAAAATGGTGAGTCAATTAAAGCGTTAATGACCTGATGTTGGGGAAGTTTTAACACCTCTTGAAATGGATGAAGAAAATAGAAATGTATTAGGGCAACTCTACATTTGTTATTCTATATGTATGATATGGAAAAAATTTAGCAACTCTTGAAAAGGGATAATAAAAATAGAAAGGTGTCAGGACAATTCTACGTTTGCCATTCGATGTGTATGACAGATTATCGTTCAAGCCGATTATGTATATTTTTTAATATGTCATTAATAGAGTTATATTTTTAAAATGATGAGTCAATTAAAGCGTCAATAACTTTTATTTATAGGCGTTCAAAAATCCTTCCCAATTTTATTTATGTCGTCATGATTGCCTTAGAAACACTCTGCAAAGCATAGCGATACTAAAATTTAATTAGGAAAATGTTAACTTCTATATTCAGAGTTAACCGAAAAGTAACAATAATGAATATAACAATCTGGATCGAGAACCGGTAATTATATGGAGAATTGTTATCTGGGCGTGTTATGAAAAACTTATACATACAGATCCTAGATAGATTTGAAGGTCATCTGCATAAAAAATGTGTTTTATTAAATTAAAAAATCATTAAGTAGGTCCTGTAAGTCATTAAAGTAGAGGCAGAAAAGCAGAGGGCCCAGGACGGAACCCTGTGGAACTCCCAGATTAGTTTCCAGGTAATTGGAATTACCCTGACTCTGTCAAATGACTTTCAGGGAGCGACCTTGTAAATATGATTTAAACCACATGAGTGCCGCCCTAGAAAAACCCAGCTGACGAAGCTTCTGTAGCAGTCTCGTTGGCGAGATGGTATCAAACGCCTTGCTAAAGTCGAAAAGAAGAAGCAAAGTCATTTTTCTTTTGTCCATGCTCATACGTATATCATCCGTTAGTTTTAAAAGTGCTGTCTGCGTACTGTGATGTTTGTGGAAACAAGCCTGGAGGGGGTCTAGAAGATTATTTAAATTTAAATACTCCGTGATCTGGGTGTGGGCTAACTTCTTAAGGACCTTAGAGAAGAAACAAAGCAAAGCTATCGGTCGGAAGTCAGTAACTGTTGAGGCAGTGACATTCTTACGCAGAGCAATGAGCTGCGCCCTCTTCCAGGACCCCGGGAAGACTCCACTAGCAAAAGAGGAGTTAAATATATTTACTAAAAACTCTCCAATAGTCGGTAGAGCCTTGGCAATCACCTGTTGGGAAATCCCATCCTCCCCTCTTGCCTGCGAGGAAAAATAAGATACGGCAAGGACTACGTCAGAAAAATTTATGGTTTAGAAATGAAAACCCTCCTCATCAGCAGTCATAATAAGCTCCAGTGCATCATTAATATTTTCAAGAGGTGAAGTAGAAATCCCAGCGAAGTGAGCGTTGAGCACATCTGGGGAAAAACAACGAAGTTCCTCCTCTTTTGCTTTAGGGAGGAGGCCGAGGTTGCGCATTTCCTTCCAGGTATTCTTGTTGTTATTAAGAGCGTCAGAGAGGTGTTGCTGGATATAAGAGTTACGCTCTTCTGTTAAGCGCACGTCGACCTCCTCATTTAGCCGTAGAAACTCATTAAGAAGCTCAGCCCGCCCAGAACGTTTGTACCGCCTGTGCGTAGCATTTCGCCTATCAATGAGTTGCCTAAGCTGTGGCCCAATCCACGGAGCATATCTTTTATTCGGGCAAACCTTCTTGAGGGGCGCCAATGAGTCAATAGTAGTATTAATATTATTATTTAGGGCAAGCAAAGCGCTCTTTAAGTCGGCTTCCAATGAACTCATGACTGTCCAGTCGCAGCGGGAAAGCAAGTTATTGAGTTCTACCGGACAAATGCTGCTGAGGTTCCTGCACGAGAATGTTTCACGTGGAGGAGTCACTGTGAATATGTCAATAGTGACATCTATGACACTATGCTTTCCAAAACTGGGCAACCATTCGTTCCTAAAGTCTCGCATTGTGTCATTCTGGTCAGTCATTATCAAATCAATCAATGTGTGGGATGTTGACGTTCGATGCGTCGGGCCATGCCTGACTATCTGGAGCGAGAGCTCGTCAGTGAGGCGGTGGATAGTAGTCACATCATCGGATCTTGATGTTATGTCCGCATTCAGGTCCCCCATAATTATTTTGGGGCTAAAGTCAGATGTTAGTGACCTTAGCGTGGGGAAAAGGTCAGAATCCTTCTGCATCTGTATTTTGGGGGGCCTGCAGACCACCCCTACGAGAACGGAGGGAGAGTCCCCCTTCTGTACGCTACAAAGCAAGTGCTCAGGGAGGCCAGGTTTCCCTGGGCCCTGGGTATTCGAAGATGCTAAGATAGTGACTTTATAGTCACTGCGCAAAAACAGGGCAACCCCTCCCCCATTCACGTTGCGATCCTGCTTAAAAATCGAGTAGCCCTTCACCTGGACAAGGCTGTCGTCGACGATCGGACCCAGCCAAGATTCCGCAACCCCTAAATACGTGGTAAGATGGGTTTTCCGCCAGAAATAGTCGAAGCTTGAGTTGATGTTAAGAAACCCCGCACGCAGAAAACTCCCGTTTTTCCTCCCCCCTCAAACATCCTCTAAGGTCAGTCATGAAGCCTCCTCAGGCTCATTCGCGCTTTTCCCCTTCGTACCATCCACATCGATGTTTTTGATGGGCGATTGTTTTTTGGGAACTGACCGGCACGATGGCAGTATAGCTTGCAGGTCGGCATTCGACTCAAACATGTGCGCACGCTCACCCCCCCCCCCCTTCTTCGAACCAAGAACTTACCACCCGTACGCCAGACATACTTGAAGCCCAGCCCCTGTGCTATGGACCTCACGTTTTTAAATAAAAGAAACTTGTTTTGGGGCAATAATTCATTGATAAAGATTTTATGGCCGGACATGCTGGCAGTAGCTTCAGATCCCAGTAACGCAGGGTCGATATCGCTGGTGACAAGGTAGTTATTTGCGAGCGCACGCTTGGCTCGCATCACATTCGACACTAAGTCCGGTTTAGGGAGTCGCACGATCAGCGAAGGGGATACAGTCGAACGTGAAGTCAAGTTGCCAGTTCCGCTCCTACCATTTCCAGTGTCTCGCTCCCGGGCACGCAATACACGAGAGCCCACAATGTCAGTCCTATGTATAGAGGGAAGGACAGTGCTGAGCGCTGCGAATGCAACTTTATTTAAGGGCACTTCAGCCAGCGAAACCTCATTTTTCAGAAGACCGTTTATGATAACCTCGCAGCTCTGAGCACCATCCCCACTCGGTTGAGCGGTACACTCCTGGGTGTTGTCAGGCGACTTCGAACCGCTGTACGGCGACCCGTCCGGTGAGTGTGGGCGGCAAGAACAATGGAAGTTGTCTAACATATTATGCATTTGTTGCAAGTTATCTTTAAGTATATTATTAGCATCGAGCAGCAGTCTAGTATTCGCCAGCATATTGCTAATTGCGCTGTCGCTGTCCAATAACCGTCCCTTGAGAGCAGAGACTCGGGTATTTAATTCCTCAACACCGACTGTAGCGCCCTATTTTGGCAAAGCGAATAAGGCGTTACTCGGTGTCGAGTACCTACTTACGAGAGATTTGAAATCATTTAGCTGTCGCTCAAGCATGTCAAACCGCTGAAAAAAGATTTCCATTGTGCATGTAGCGAGCGTTTTTTGGATGAACTAATGTTGCCCTCTTCAGCTGCAATCGTCGTGGAAAGTTGGACGTGGAAAGTTGGCAAAGGACTGAGCGTCGAAGAGTCTTGTAGTCCCGTCGCCTGATGAGTGGCAGCCCGCTCGGCCGAGAGTGTGGTAGGCCCCTGCAACTCTGTCACCCGGTTACCAGCAGTGCTCGGCAGCTGTTGTCCGCTCCGTCGCTGTACGCGATTCGCGACTCCAGGGAGTGGGAAGATAGGCGCTGTGTCATCTTGTGTGTTGTCGGGCGGTGGAATATTGTTTCCCACTGGAGTGGGCACGGAATGTTTCGTTCACTGCAGAGGAGACTCGCGATGTGGAGACAGAGTCTTTTGCGACGAGGCTTTTGTTTTGGCGCGTGCGCTCACCTGTACTGTTGTTTTCGTCACCGGAGAGAGTCGACTCTGCAGTAGATTTCCCCTCAGCTGAACTTGCTTAGTCTGTTGCGTCAAAGGGGCAGCTGGCTTCATCTTCTTGGGCTTCGTGGTGTTAGCCTTACGAATCACCGTGAGTGACAGCGCAGCAAGTAGATTGGGAAGGTGCTCGTTGGAGGTGTGGAGAGAGAGAGAGAGAGAGAGAGAGAGAGAGAGAGAGAGANGAGAGAGAGAGAGAGAGAGAGAGAGAGAGAGAGAGAGAGAGAGAGAGAGAGAGAGAGAGAGAGAGAGAGAGAGAGATAGAGAGAGAGAGAGAGAGAGAAAGAGCGAAAGCTATTTTTTGTTATGGCTATTGCATTGTTTTAAGAAGTCTATCGATTATTTTTAGTTGTGTTTTAGGATGTTTATGTCTTCTATTATATTGATAGTATTACCGTGATAATGCATGTGTAACATTTCTGAGAATTTCCTTGTCTGAAGTGATCTCTTTCTATCAACAATCCTCATTCCCTCGTAGTCGAAATCATGACCTGTGTTTATGTTATGGAAGGCCAGAGGGGATCGAACATCTCCCTTCCTCACGTTGTATTGGTGTTAGTACTGTCGTCTTTTCAGGAGTCATGAGGTCATTCCAATGTATGCCACGTCACCGCAGTCGATTTTATGAACGATGTTATTGATGTCTCCTGTGTCCGTCTTATCCTTGTCAAGTCTGATAAAAGAAATGATCTTGTGATAGGTTTTGTTGATTAGGGTCAAGTCATGTTTACGTTAAATGTTTTTGAGTCTAGGATTAAAATACTTCCCTACTAAAAAATCTCACATAAGATCTCAGGTGAGATCTCAGGGGAGATGGCATGTGAGATCTCTGGTGATATGTCATGTGAGATCTCAGGTGAGATGTCATGTGTGATCTCACGCTAAAATCTCATCAGAATTACATCATAAGAAAAACATAATAAATTGGCTTAAAATGTTAATTGAGATGCCGTATTGATGCTATCATTAAGATGATACATCGGAAAATGAGGGTACTAAAGGCTTTTAGAGCGAATTTCGCTATTTAATTTTTTTTTTTTTTTTAATTATATATGAGATTTTACATGAGATCTCAGCTGAGATCTCAAGTAAGATCTCAATCTCATCTCAATCTCAATCTCATAACAGCCTGTAGGAAGTTCAACTATTGCTTGTCCTACGTAAAACTTATTGCATTTTATATCAACGTTTGGTATGGAATTGAAAGTAAGCAGCTCAACAAGTCCAATACTGTACTGTTTATCCGGATCCAGCTCTATGGGAGGAAAATAATGCGTCTCGAGATTTGAGGAGGTGCCAGAAAGTCTAAGAGTCATCGACTCAACAACCATCTTGAGTAGACTAATTCAAATCACTCGTGTAGATTTCTTTTTATATAGACAGAACTGTTCCTTACAATTATGTTGATTGCAGAGAAATTTGAGACAGAGATGACCGCAGATAAAAGTAGAGAATTCCTGATACCTCTGATAATTGAAGTTTCAGAAACAGTCCTTTACCAAGTGTCAACATTTCCATTTTTTCATTGTGTTCATTGCTTTTCTACTCTTCCATTTGCTTCTTAGAAGTGTTCGCCTTATTTATTGCTTTTGCGATTCCGGCAGCTCCTCCTGCAAGTGAGCCGACTGCACTGAGACCAGCAAAAAGTGGAATAAGTGCTGGAAGAAAGCCACCTACTTAATTGGGAATAGACAATATGCGTGGAACACTAACTTTACTTTCTCCACCGATTTTTTTCACACGTTCACGAGTAGTCTTTAGCGCTAACTTAATCATAGAGCGAGAGTCATTGCCAGGAATGACAAATTTTTCTGCTAACTTGATCAATCTTTTTAGCGTTAGTTTAGGGCTACCTCGTCGTCGTCCTCCTCCTCCTCCTCCTCCTCCTCCAACACCCATACCGAGCTTAGATTTTAATTTCATAGTATTTGCTACGGTTAAAGCTGTCGCTCTCTCTTTCAAACCAGTGTCTCTAGATTTTACTCTTTTCCACGCCTTCTCTGCTAAAATTTTATCAGTTGCGTTTCTCTCTTGAATATTGTCAGAATTCTTCGAGTAGGCAATGTCGTGTTCCTTGCAAGCAGCGTCCAGAGGATTGATTCCCGGATCTCTACGAGCTAGACGTTTAGTAAGTTTAGTACCTGGACCAGGCACTGCGACGATCTGCGTCGCAGCCGCTTGGGATTTCACGTGGAAATCGAGAGCGGCAACACCGTTTCCAAGCGAGCGCGAATTCCGAGAACCCTGTGTCGCCTCTTAGTAACAACAAGGGCCCGGTTTCGTGCGATGCGTGGCGCGGGCCGGCAGCGCGGCGGCCTTCTTCTCGGAAAGCCGCCAGCTCGCCGTTGCCGGTTTCGGAGAAGAGTTCCGAGGAGTACGTCGCGTCGAGCGACGACGGATAGGCCAATCCGTGCCTCGGCCGCTCTGCGTTATAAGTCCGCGCGGACTTATCGGCCAATCGGAGGCCTTCTTCTGCGCTATGCCGTGAGGAGAGAGAGTGGGGTTTCCGCGCGCGCGAGCCTGTTCGCGCCCACGAAGCCCTCAGTCTTTATCTGGACCTTGAGGTGCTCGCACGTACCTCGAGCCCACGAGAAGAGAAAAGAGAGAGATCCTTATAGCAACGCCGAGGAGATTCCCCTGAGCTGCAACGAGGGCAACGACGAGGAGGACCCGCAGACGCCGAGGCTACGAGGAGAGAGAGCTGCCCTGGAGACCGGACCGCGACGTCGGCAGGAGCCACGCCGCCACCCAGACCCAGCCAGCGTGAGAGAGGAAGAAAGGAGAGAGAGAGCCACGAGAGAGGATCAGCCGACCCGGACCCCGAGCGCCGAGAGCAACGGATCCGAGTCAGCCTTCTTCGCGGCGTGTTTGAGGGAACGGGAAGCCTGGGTTTGACCCAATCCCGTGAGATACAGGTGAACAGGTTGAGTGTGATCGTGCGTGAGAGAGAAATAAGTGTGAGAGAGAAAGAGAGCGAGAACGTGAGTATTGTGTGCGAGAAGACGGTGTGCTTGGACGTAGTGCGGTACATCAGCGAAGTGTGCAGAGTGTGAGAGTGAGAGAGAAAGAGACAAAGAGAGAGAGTTGCGTCAGCCGTCATTAGGTGCATCAGCACCGGGACATGGCCCGCGAGAGCGTGAGCGGCCATTTGGCGCGTGGCGCCGTTAGCCACTAGGGCTTCGGCGCTGTAGAACGTATAGGGAATAAAGAAAGTATTGTGGAGAAATTGGTGTTTTCTGTGAGTTTTCCCTCATCCTCACTCGGCCCAACGTGCGCTCCCACGCGTGTGACGATCGCGGGACCTCCCCGCGGAAAAATAATAAAGCTAGAGTACGAACGTGAACTAGTGTTGCGCAGCCAGTCGACAGTGAGAGCTGATCGCTGGCGACATCGTCGCAGCACATGAAGTTCAATGGGTAACTTGTTGATCAATTTATTCACTAAGCCTGAACCTCTTTTTTCTGCATGATGCTAGCTCTTAGTGAGCTCATGCTATACTAACTGAGAAAAACTATAAATGCTTGTATTTATAATAGCTCTAGTCAGTCGTGATATGAAGTTGAAGCATGATGGATCTTAAGAAGCAATCAGCAAAATTGCCAGTGATTAATTTTGATCTTTTGACGCAGCAGCAGAAGAAACAGCAAAATCGTCATGGAAAATTATTACCCAACAGTATAAGAGCAGTATTTTGTGGTCCATCTAATTGTGGTAAAACGAATGCTCTCTTATCTCTGATCATTTATCCTAATGGTCTAACATTTGAAAATATCTACGTATACTCGAAATCTGTAAATCAACCGAAATATAAATTTTTGGAGCAACTTGTCGAGCCTTTGTAGGGAATCAGGTACTTACCCTTTAGTGAGCACGATCTTGTCGTATCACCCGTTGAAGCTCAACTAAATTCAATTTTTGTTTTTGATGATATTGCTTGTGAAAAGCAGGATAATGCCAAAGCTTTTTACTGCATGGGTAGACATAAAAGTGTAGATTGTTTTTATTTATGTCAGTCGTATGCATAAGTACCGAAACACTTAGTGCGTGATAATGTCGATAATGTCAATTTGTTGGTAATTTTTCGACAAGATGATATCAATTTAAAACATGTTTACAACGATCACGTTAATACGGATATGACATATCAACATTTAAAAAATATTTGTTCAATGTGTTGGAATGATGGCAATCATAGTTTTCTCGCCATAGACAAAGATCGTCATATTAATGATGGTCGCTATAGAAAAGGTTTTATCAGTTTGTAATAAATATACAAAATACGGGGGAAATTTAGCATTCAGTAGTGAGACTCTAACTATCAAGATGTATGATTTTAATCAACAAACTGCAGTTCTACGTGAAGTTGAGAAAGCTCGAAACGCTGTGAAAAGAAAGTACGATTTATTAAAATTACACAATTAAAAAGTAGAGAAGAATTTGAACGATTCGTTCAAGCCGATCGTGAAACCTTTCGAAAAGCTCATCAATGTAAGTGAAAGAAATTTATCTCCAGCAGCAGCATCAGTTAAAAAAGAAAAAAGAAAGAAGAGAAAATTAGAGTGGATTAGAAAAAAAGACGAAGACGATGACAATGGTGATGATGATGATCATGGTGATAATGACAACGATAATATCGGTGAATCAGCTTTTGAATCAGCTGTAGATTATTCAGATATTTCGGATCATGAAGGAACCATCACTAAAGCTGATGATTTGGATGATGAAAAAACTGATGATAGTGCTGATAAAAACGTTCAATTGTTGCTTAATGGACAAGTACAGACCTTGGATACAGTATATGGGGTGCGAAAAATGCGGAATGGTTCTCTTATGATTGGAAATAGCTCTATAAGTTTTGGAAATAAAATAGTCATAGGTGATAAAGAGTATGAAAAAACTTTAGGTCTAGTTGAGTTATTGTTTAAGAAACAATCCCGATGATACTTTAATCACTGATAATGACAAGAAAAATTATGCTAAAATTTTAAAAAATACAAATGCATACAGAAAATATTATAATGCAGAGGAAGATATTCTTGAAAATACGAGTAAGAAGTACACTGATTTTGTAAGTAAAATTCTCAAGATTGGTAAAAGTGGACGGGCTCTTATGTCATATAAGATTGCTCGTGCAAACACTCATAATGATTACATTAATTGGGATGATCCAAACAAGCTTGTTGATCGTTTAAGATTACTTTTAGCTGAAACATCCGCTGGCAATAATAATCATATTAATGAAATACAATCAATCATTGAGGAGCTTCGTGAAGCTGAAATTATTGTGTAATAATAATAATTAAGTATGAAAATGAGCATCGATGTGTTTGGACGTCGATTGGTCCATGCAGACGCAGCTCGTGGACCGCCAGGACTAGGATTCAAGCTGACTAGTAATGGAAATTTTGATTTAGAGAATCGAAAACTGTGTAATGTAGCTAATGCTATAGAGCAATATGATGCTGTAAATTTAGAGTCTGTGAAAAATTTGATAAAACAAAGAGCTGACAAAATTGTTGAAAATTTCCAACCTGTTACAATTGTGTTAAATAATATAAAATCGTTAAGTTTTATGTTAAATAAAAGTTACAAAAATTGAGTCTGAATTGGCTATTATTAATAATACGCTATTAGATTTGCAAGATAAATTACGAATTTTGAATTCTACAGTAAATAAACTTATAAATCAGCATGAAAGCAGGAGTAGTGGAGGAACTTCATAAACCTGCCAGGCGTAATTATCCACGTCGTTCTTTTCTCGTTAAAGATATTGACGAAACTTGGCAAGCAGATCTTGTTGAAATGATTCCGTATGCTAAGCAAAACAAAGGTTTCAAGTACCTGCTCACTGTCATTGACATATTTTCAAAGTATGCAAAGTCGAAGACACCATTTGAGAGAGCCTGTTTTAGAGCCACATATGCTAACCCTATCCATTTCGTGCCGTCCCGCCGGATTTCAGTTAAGTCCGCTTTTACATTGTCCTTCCACCTGCGTCTAGGTCTACCTAGAGGTCGCGACGTATTTGGCTTTCCTTTCATTATACGCGCTACCGTGCGATCATTTCCCATTCTTACAACGTGCCCTGCCCATCTTAGTCTCCGTGATTTAATTATTCTGTTTATATTCGGTGACGCGTATAAGTTATGTAGCTCGTCGTTGTGCAGTTTCCTGCACTCCCCGGTTTCCTCATCTTTCTTTGGCCCGTATATTTTTCGCAGAACTTTATTTTCGAACACTGTTGGAATTGCTAGTTTTTAAGTTTCAAAAACAAATCCTAAAAAGATGTAGAAAGCTGAGGCGGGGAAAGTAAATCCGTTTCCCGATTTATAGTTTTATGAGTGGCCCGGGTTTGTGATGCTACGCGCTGCGATGCGTCGCTCGTCTCCGATTTTATGGAGAGCTTAGCCATCTGGAGCCCGCATGCAGTTATAAAAACGGGACCACTGTTTTAGGCTTAAGCAGCAGACGGAGCAGCGGAATGCATTCCCTTGCATTACCGATAGCTTGCCGGTCACTCTAGCCCTCAGCAGCCCTCAGTCTCTGGCAGCTCCTTGTAGCGATCGGACGTGCCTATTTCTCTCTGCTCTCAGAATAAATTCAAAGTCGAAGTAAAATATTCTGAGTTTCGTTTCATTTTATTCACCCATTTCCAATAAACACCCTAAAACGGTTTTCCTCTGCTTTAGTGAGCGCCCAAGTTTCGCATCCGTACAAGATTACCGGCATTATTATAGTTCTATATATCCTAATTTTCACATTTTTAGACAGCAGTTTTGATTTTAGTAGTGTGTTCACGGCGTAGAAGCAGGCATTACCCGAATGTAGTCTCTTATTAATCTCGGCTTTGATTTCGTTTCGATCATTTATAGTTGTGTCTAAATATCTGAATTCGCTAACCTTTTCGAAACTAAAATTTCCGACTCTAAGATCCCCCTCACCTTTGCAAATGCCCAGTTTATCCATGATCATATATTTCGTTTTCGATTCGCTCACCTCTAACCCCGTTTCGCCATTATCCCCCACTATGTCCAAGTCATCTGCATATCCTAGAATCTGCGTTTTTCCGTTAAGTGTTGCACCCAGCCAGCTAGTCTGCATTTGTCTTACAACATACTCTAACGTTAAGTTAAAGAGTACCGTGGAGAGCCCATCACCCTGTTTCAAACCGTCGTGTATCATGAACGATTCAGATACATTACCGCCTACTCGTACTTTTCCCGTGTTTCCGTTCAGACATATTTGAGAGAGCTCACGAGGCAAATTATTGCAGGCCAAGAAAGGAGTATATAGATTTTACCGATTATAACATCCAGCCCTACAATACCGAGATATGTTGGTATAGTAGGAAAAATGTCTGAAAGCAAATGATAACCAGAGGTCGGAGAATATCTTCTACCATCACCAAAACTCGCTCTCAATTCAAACATATCAGATAGATTAAGAATCAGGAAATAAACATGGATCAAGATTTTAACTTTGAAGATGTAAAGCAAGTTTGAACGTGAAAAGAAAATATCAAAAACTCAATGAATCCATAATAAAAGCAAAGAACTTAATGTTGTGCGAAATATAAGAAGTAGATGCTAATTTCGAAAAACTTGAACTTATTGGGAGTTTAGTGAAAAAACCATATTATAATATGGCACACGGAAACACTGAACTTACAATATCCTCATATTACTCAATTACATGGCCATGAATTGCTATTATAATGAAAAAGTTAACATAGACGGATGGCGTATCTTTATGTGATATTCTGAGTAAAATTGTCCATGAACACACAATTAGAAGTGCGTTGATAGCTTGAGCGGTTGAAGTCAACTTTAAATTTATGTCCGGAAGTCAATAAAAATCCTCTGCGACTGTAATGTGCTGAGCTTACACGAAGTCTGAATTTGTAAATAGCTACGGAAATTATTTGTCACGAGAGCCACAGATACTATTAAAATCAGCTGCATTATTGGAGACTTTAATAATTGATATATTCGATAATATGTAGAAAACAAAGGAAATAAGCGAAAAAACTATTATGGCAGGAATACTGTAAAATAATTCTTTTAACCATGAATACATACCGAGCTTAAAGGATTACTCCGCGTCCATCTATTAAAATCTACGAATAAAGGGCACTTTGATGGATAACCTGTTTTCGCCAAAAGCTAAAAATATCACTACTAGAATCATTTAAATTAAATACAACCTTTTAATGACCATTACCCGTTTGTTCATAACCATGGGAACAACTAAAACTTAAAACAGTAAGTAGAAACATGATATCGCATACCAATGAATTATGTAAACTAAAAACTAGCGAACAGAATTGACTGGCCAATTTTGCTAACATTACAAGACTCCAACAATGCTTTAAACAATTAATAAAAATGATCATAGCTGGTCGTAGGAGCCATGTGTAGTAAAAAAGTTACAGTAGAAAAGAATAAGCTCATATCCACCTCAGGAGATAACTGGGTAACTAGTGCAATACTGGTGTCGTGTAATACAAAAAGAAAATTTGTACAAAATATCGGAAAAAAAACCGCAACATAGTAGATTTTTTGAGTACTAAAAAATGATATAAAAATTCATGAAAACATTTAATAGAGTCATAAAAGCTCGCGAAATACAAAGTTCCGAAAACAATGAGATTAAAACGAAATATAGACAACCCAAGACAGCTATGGAACAGATAATACTAAGCGTAGGCAAAAAAAATCAGGACAAAACAAGTCAATTGACCATCTAATTGTAAATAACCAAAAAATGAAGATAAGAGTACAATAGCTAACACAATGAATGAATATTTCTGTAGAAGTAGGTATTGACCTAAGTAACAAAATTCCTAATCTGGATAATGAACAACTAAAACTCCCAGAAAGAAATAACAAATCAATTTTATCTATCCACCGATAGTCTTGAAATTCTAAACTGTATAGATACAGCTTGAAAAGAAAGCTGGAGGTGTTGATAATATAAATGCAAAAAAGTAAAAACATTAGCCACAATATATAGCAAACCATTGGAACATATTTTTAACCGATATGTGTTCAACAATCCAACTGGCCAGATGCCCAAAGTGTGGCAGATATAGCTCCTATACATAAGGCTGGGATAGGTCTTGTATGTCAAATTACAGACGCTATCTCCCTTATATCAAATATAGCAAAAATTTTGAGAAAATATGTAACAATAGATTGTATAGCTTTCTAACTGAATGCCGAAATAATTCTGAACAAACAATTTGGATTCGAAAAAATAGAGGTACTACAGAGTGCTAACTAATATCAAACATTATTTATAATAGTCTAGACAAAAGCATATCCTATTATCACCACTTTCTAGATCTTGCAAAGGCTTTCGATACAGAGACCACAAATTTTGCTAGATAAACTTGAAAGATACGGAATCAGAGGTATGCACTGATTCTAATAACAGCTATCTCTCAAATAGACATACAATGTGTAAAATCCAAAAACTGCAAAAGTGAATACAAAGTAATACCCATTGGTGCCACAAGGTACCATATTGGGCCCTTTATTTTTCATACTTTAAGTGAATGATCTATTAGGAAGATATGCAGAATGATGCGATTTATGTCCTACGCTGATGACACTGTTATCATAGCATAGTGATAATACGTGGGTCATCTGCTCAGGACAAGATGAATGAATATCTTGATAAGGTGCAAGATGGTTAACATAAATAGATTATCTCTAAATGTTGTAAACACGTGTATATAACATATGGCAGCTACTGTGATAGTGTTCCTGACACTTTGCATATCAGCATAGGTGAGAATACAAAAAAAGAGTAGAAAGCCATAATCTGGGTTTATTTTGATTTTAATATGAAATGCGGAGAAACATGCGTTTATCTTGTCAATAAAAAGATATTTA
>CM053170.1:36261518-36287200 GCA_012977825.3 Pteromalus puparum | reverse complement strand
CTATAAGGATGGTCCGGCCACGGGTGCGAAGCTCCCCCGCCCGGCGCCCCTCCCCCCCAACCGGCCCCCTTTTCCCTCTCGTGGCCGAGACAGAGTTATATTTAAGTGTCATCCTACGCAAATTGTTAAACTGTTGTGTGTATCATTTGCCGGAAGTGCTGTATCATACAAGTGATTTTGTGAGACTAAATAAAGCCTTAGACTAAGTGCAGTCACTAGGAATCTGTGCCGGATCATTGGAGAACATAACAAACCTCAAAGAGAACACTAAAACGCTGAGTAACGAGGGGCGAAACTAATAATTGCACAGGTTAAATCATTTGAGAAAAAAGGAGA
The DNA here is from genome assembly GCA_012977825.3 of Pteromalus puparum. Taxonomy (NCBI): domain Eukaryota; kingdom Metazoa; phylum Arthropoda; class Insecta; order Hymenoptera; family Pteromalidae; genus Pteromalus; species Pteromalus puparum. Next base: position 36,286,864 of record CM053170.1, on the reverse strand, counting down.
TAAGGAAAGCAGGTACTAAAAGAATTCCAAGAACCTAAGTGATGAGCGAAAGTGACAATGGAAATAAAAATGAAACTCTGGATAATAGTCTGCAGCGGAAAATGCACTTTTGAGAGAATTGAATAAAGAACTCAAAGATAAAAACAAACTATTAATGTTATGCTTGAAAACAAAAGAATGATGTATCCGCTGTTAAAAGCAAAACTTTCGCAGATGTTTATATCTAATGTAAAAACCTATAAAAAACCAAAACGTGTTCCCAAAATTATATAAAAAGAAGTCAGATGAACTAACAAACTGAAAAGGTGAAATCAACTAGTGTCTCATTATTCAATCAAGGACAAAACAATTCAAACTATATGGATAGTAAAGGAAGAAAGAGAATTACTTATAAACTGTATGAATGAGATCAGTGTTAATAAAGCTTACGAGATTGCTAAAGTCGAAATTACCTGATGGTTGTGAAATAATACAGACTACAGGATATTCTTAACCCTAAAGTTAAAGTCGTCTTGGAATTGACAATTTTGAAAATGGATAATAATAAGTTAGAAGGATATCAATGAGAGGAATTTCAGAAATTCAAAGAAAAAGATGCTGTTCTCCATGCGTACAAAAATGATTAAAACTAAATTACAGACAGTGATGTTTGGAAATGCCTGCTGAATTATATCAACAAATGAGAGAAAATAAACAACAGACTCTATGTTGGCTTATCAAAATTTAAGGTTTACGATTATTGCACATGTCAAACCATGCTTTAATTGTGGCAGGTTTGGACATAATGCTATGAAATGTGAAAACGATAAAATATGCTTAAATTGTGCTGGAATCATGAAACCAGGGAGTGTGAAACAAATAAATAAATGTCCAATTGTACATTCAGCAACAACAAATTTAAGACAAAGTTCAATACAGAACACATGGCAACAGATTGCCACGAGTGGTCAAATATTGCAGGCCAGATAAGGAGTATATAGATTTTACCGATCTATACCATCCAGCCTACAATACCGGATATGTTGGTATAGTAGGAAAAATGTCTGAACGCACAATGATAACCAGACGCGTCGGAGAATATCTTCACCATTCCTCAAACTCTCTCAATTCAAACATATCAGATAGTATAAGAATCAGGAAATAAACATGGATCAAGATTTTAACTTTGAAGATGTAAAGCAAGTTTGAACGTGAAATAGAAGATATCAAAAAGTCAATGAATCCATAATAAAGCAAAGAACTTAATGTTTGTGCGTAAAATATAAGAAGTATGAGTGCTAATTTCGAAAAACTTGAACTTTATTGGGAGTTTAGTGAAAAAACCATTATATTATTTTGCCATCGGAACCACCTTGAACTTACATATCCTCAATATTACAATTACATGGCTCATGAATGCTATTATAATGAAAAGAATTAACAAAATGCGGATGGCGTATCTTTATGTATATCTGAGTAAAATTGTCATTAACACACAATTAGAAGTGGTTGATAGCCATGAGGCGTTGTAAGTCAACTATTAAAATTTATGTCCGGAAGTCCAATAAAAATCCTCTGCCGACTCTGTAAGGTGCTAGACTTACACGAAGTCTGAATTTGTAAATAGTTACGTGGACATATTTTGTCCAACGCGCACAGAACTATTAAAATACTAGCGCATTTTTGGAGACTTTCAATAATTGATATATTAGATAATATGGTAGAAAACAAAGAAATAAGCGAAAAAACTATTATGGCAGCGAAATACTTAAATAATTTTTTGAACCATGAATACATACCGAGCTTTAAAGGATTATCCCCGGTCCATCTATAAAGTCTACGATAGAAGCGCACTTTGTATGGATAAACTGTTTTCGCCAAAAGACTGAAAATAATCATACTAGAATCATTTAATTAAATACACCTTTTAATGACCATTACCCGTTTGTTCATACGCATGGAACAATTAAAACTTAAAAAAGTAAGTTAGAAAAATGATATCGCATACCCATGAATTATGGTAAACTAAAAACTTAGCGAAAGAATTGACTGGCCAATTTTGCTAACATTACAAGACTCCAACAATGCTTTAAACAATTAATAAAAAATGATCCATAGCTGGTCGTAGCAGCCATGTCGTAGTAAAAATTACAGTAAAAAGAATAGCCTCCATATCCACCCAGGAGATAACTGGGATAACTAGTGCAATACTGGTTTCGCTGTAATACAAAAGAAAATTTGTACAAAATATCGGAAAAAAAACCCAACCATCACGAAGAATTTTGTACTTAAAAAGATGAGTATAAAAATTATGAAAACATTTTAATAGAGTCATAAAAGATCGCGAAATACAAAGTTCCGAAAACAATTGAGATTAAAACGAAATATAGACAAGCATCTTCATTTTTGCAAAAATTAAAAACACTATGGATAGCAAAACTTTAATGATGATTTATAATGCATTTTTTCAAAGCTTAGTCAATTATGGCATAATAGCCTGGGGAGGAGCGTATGATAAATGTATAAATCTAATCCAAAGTATACAAAAGAAATTATTAAAGATTATAAACAAAAATAATTTTGTAACGCAAAAGAACCCACTTACTGTGAGGCAACTTTTCAAATTAGAGGCTGTTTCTTTTCATTATAATAATTTAAAAGAGACGTACTTGTCAAGCAAGAGCAATACTAGAAATAAGATAATACCACTCCCAAAAATTAACAAATCTATAAGTAAAAAAAATAGCAATTATGAGGCTATTAAGATATTTAACGATTTGACTAATGATCTCAAAAAATTAACTTATAGCAAAGTCACAATTAAGGATAGACTAAAAAGGTTTATAAGGGAAAATTATAGTTCATAAAATGATAGGAAATTTCTCTTATCTAATGTTATGTTATGTAATATTTTTTGCGTGGAAATTTATAGAAGTTTGTTTCAAACTAAAAATGTAGTTGAAATAATACTTAGTTTTAAGTTCTTTTAGTTTTTATTTTTCTTTTTTTTTCTCTTCTTATGTAACACCCCTATGTACAGGTAACTGTGTTTACCTCTATAGGATTCCTTATAGGAATATGTATGTGTTGCAATAAATAAATAAATAAATAAATAAATAAATAAATAAATATTTGTATTAATTTCACAAGTTTTTTTGGTACGCCAAGGAGCACAAGGATTTGATACATTTTGCTTCGCTTGATAGAATCATACGCTTTTATAAAATCTATGAATAACTGGTGTATTGTTTCGCAATCTTCCCATTTTTTCTCTAACAGCTGTCTTATAGTAAAAATTTGATCGCTCGTCGACCTGTTACGCCGAAATCCACAATGATAATCTCGTATTATATCTTCCGCGAAATGTGTGAGTCTGGCCTGTATTACGTTTGACAGAACTTTGTAGCAGGTAGCTAAAAGTGAGATTCCCCGATAGTTATTGCAGTCTGTCTTATCTTCCTTTTTAAAAATCGGTATGATGATGGATTCTTTCCAGTTTTCCGGCATTGTTTCATTTTTCCAAATAGAGCGTACTAGTTAAAAATGTTCGATGTTAGCGCAGTGCCCCCATATTTCAGTAGTTCAGCTGGTATAGAATCGTTTCCCGCCTTATTGTTTTTGATCGCGGCTTCTACTTCCTTATAGTTTTCATGTACGTTTAGCAGCTTATCAAAATAGCCCTTCCACAGCTTTAGCAGTTCACCTTCGCTTGTGACGAGATTCCCGCCCTCATCTTTCATTAATTGTGATCTACTCTGGAAACCCTTCCTAATAGCGTTAATTCCTTTGTACATCTCGCGCGGGTTATTTTCCTTACTATTAGTTTCTATTTTTCTAATCTGATTCTTTTGATACTCGCGTTTTTTGTTCCTGTAAATCGCCCCCACTTGCCTTCTTATTTCGTGGTACTCTTCTACGGCCCTATCGCCTCCATTGTGTACGCTGTCTAATTTGGCCTTTTTGCGCCTTTCAAACCAGAGTTCGCACTCTTCGTCAAACCATGGTTTGCTCTTTGGCTTTTTCTTTCTACCTAGCACTTTATTCGCGGCCTCTTTTATCGTTTTTTCGATATCCCCCCAAAGACTGTTCGGGTCGTCATCTACCTCCGTCGGTGCATCCGTTTCTTCGAGTACCTGAAACCGATTTCTTATTTCTACTTGATACTTAATTCGTTCTATCCCGTTCCGTAGCTTTTCAATATCGAACGTTTCTACTTTGTTCGCCCGTTTACTATTTTGCCCAGCTACTAATTTGGCTCTTAATTTGGTCACTACTAGAAAATGTTCCGAGTCGCAATCCGCCCCCCCCCCCTATAGGTTCTTACGTCAAGTACGTTCGTGTAGCGCCTCTTATCGATATGAAAGTGATCGATTTGATTTTTCGTGACTCCGTCCGGCGATGTCCACGTTACTTTGTGTATATACTTGTGCTTAAAGCACGTACTCTTTACTATAAGATCTTTTGCCGCCGCGAAATTTATGACTTTAATAAATACCGTTATCGTTGCTGGTTTCGTGCTGACTTTCCTTGCCTATAGCGGGCCTAAACATTTCCTCTTTCCCTATTTTAGCGTTGAAATCCCCCACTACTATTTTGGTGTCGTAAGACGCGAATTGGACGATTAATTGCTCCAAGGCTTCGTAATAAAGATCCTTCACTTCTTCCTCTTTGTCCTCCGTAGGACAATGTACGTTAAGAACCACGTAATTGTACCACGCTCCTTCGATGATGATATACGAGAGTCAAACATTAAATGTTTTCCACACATTTTGTGCATGTTCATAATCTCTATCAAATCTATGTGAATCATTAAGCATACTAAAAAAAGCTTCTTTTTCGGGCAATTCACACTCTTCTAGCTTGTCCCATGAGCTTATATACTCATAAGGTAAAACACCTTTTCTCGTTAATAGATCTACTTGTTCTCTGCTATGATGATTAAACTCTTTATTAACAATTTTATAGTCCTGTAGATATGATGCCAATTTTTCTAGAGAAGAAGGCATGAACCGAAATGAATCTATAAATCTAAATTTAATTTTACTATTCTCTACATGTTTTGTGAATGAAATATATTTTTCCTTTGTTAGAGGTAGTAGATCAATCTGTCCTGGAAAATGATTTGATATATCAGATATAATAAAGTAAGCGTCATAGCCATTTAAATTATGAAACACCACTGGTACTATTTTTGAATCTTGATAGTTTAGATTACATGTAGTATGTGCAGGTCCTCGATATTTTCCAGTAAGATGAAATTGATCGCGTATCTTGACATCATTATTTAAACTTTTTTTATAAATATGACACGTTTTTTAATTATAATAAACTGTTATTTCAGCTTGAGATAGAACTGGCATAGGTAAAGGATTCGCATATAAAGCACTTATTTTTAGGCACGATCGCGACACGGAAGTGCCTTATAGTTTCGTGTGCGAAAAATGTGTGAGATGCGATATCTCACGCAATTTTCGACCGATCGGGCTGAAATTTTATGAGGAGTCTCCTCTCGCACAAACTAAAAAACTATTTTTTTTATCCCGATCCTCTACATTGTTTTGAAATGCGGGCACAATTTGTTTGATTTTACATGTAATTACATGTAATTTTTAATAAGAATTTTGTTGTGATGCAATTATCTCTGAGAGACTTTAGTCAATCAGGCTAAGAAATTTTTTGGGAACTCCTCTCATGATAGTAAGGTGCCGGTCCTATTTTGGACTTGATCCTGCAGATATACGCAGAATGCGGTCATCTTAAAAAATCGCTAAAAATGGTTTTTAGCTGTAACTCGAATTCTAAGCATGCTACAAAAAGAATTAAATGGAAAAGTTGTAAATCTTTGAAAAATACAAACTTTTTATATTTACATAATCATGAAAATGCTTAGAATTCGAGTTAACAGCCCAAAATCGATTTTTTACAGCGAAAAAAACAATTATTTGCCATAAAACTTTTCTGATTTACGTTTTACATAAAAATGTTAAATGTAAAAGTTGTAAACAATTTTGAAATACAACTTTTTATCGTGGCAAAGATATTTTTCAACACTTTTTGACATTCAACATTCCTAGAAGCGATTTTTTGATACATAAATTCAATAATAACTTCGCTGCAACATACCCCATCTGACCCAGTGCGAAAAATGTGTGAGATTCGATATCTCAGCCTGCTCTGAGAAGCCTGACACGTCCCTCTAAACTATGCTATTATAATACATTTTCTAAATGAAACCCTATTACTAAATCAAATCTTGATAAAATCTTGAATCTTCTGTTAAATATCTTTAAAATCCTCTTGAAAATACTCTTGAGTTCTTCCATGTTAAATTGTTTTTTTCACCTACAAGAAAAATAGAATTTAATTAATAAAACTAGAAAACAATGACTGTATAATTTAATTACCTGTTAAAGAAAAACCAGCCTCGAAAATACATGATTATAGATACGTATAGTAGAAGTATAGTAGTGCCATAGTCTTGAATGAAGTTACGTTCCAACTCCAAGATTTTGATAGCTCAGTTATCAACACCATCAGTATCCTTAGGTTGACTCCGGTAGACGCAGTAGACCATAATCCAACAAATGCAGAAGTTTTTATACACCTATAGACATACAGAAAAATATTACAAAATCAAACTCATAAATAATTATTGAGAGATTCAGACCACTGATCTCTGCATAAAAATTTGAAACAAGGCAGCTTTTAAGTATGAATACCGTCAAACCACATGTCTCAGTCACATAATTCACATTTACAAACAGAAGATTATCATCATGAACACTGAAAAGGTATCCGCAAGCCATTAGACATCTGTTTACTGAACTTATCATAGGGGACAAAGTGTTTCAAGTTAAAACTTATTGAAGATACAATATAAATTCAACAAACAGTTCAAGTTTATTCTAATATTTCCAGAATTACCTTGTCAGATAGTATAAATCCATATCCAGATTAAAATAGTTGAAGTATCCAAGAACGCCAACCAATACTCCAAGACAGCATCAATTCAGTTGCGAGATCGTCTCAAGGTGATCCAATCAGCTGGCAACCTAGAAACGCCAACCAGCACCACCAGAGAGAGAGAGAGAGAGAGAGAGAGAGAGAGAGAGAGTACAACTCTAAAAAACAGATCACAAAATTTCACTGATTATACTGCACATAACACAATAGATATCTGTTATAAACATAATGAACACAGGAAATAGAACAAAGGAAAACCAGTCGTAGATCTTATGCGATAGTGAATCTTCATCCAAGCAGCATCTTGCAAGAAGAATGTATCAGCACATCAATAGAATGAACAGGAGCAGCATTCGCAGAAGTACTCCAATCCAAAAAAAAGGATAACCTCCAAGCAAAAACTCAAGTTTCTTGATGGAGCTACATGTCTTCCTATACTGCAGCACTCCTTCATGAACTGACACTCACACTGCTCACACATCGCATCGTCGGTGCCATTCCGGGTGCATCACTTTTGAATACCTTTTGCACTGTCTTACAAAGCAACAACCGCGAGCAGCTGATCCGCGAGCGGGATCGCGGTGAGCAGATGTTGCTTGTAAACACGTATAAGCACCATAGCAGCACTTCTGTTCTGATTTTAAAACTACATATAACATTGCTGCATCGCGCCGTCGTTTCCGTTGTTTCACTACGCACTCACTTATATCGCCGAAAAGTTAAACAGAGCAAAACATTGCGGTTAGCGGAGGCCGGGAGGCAGCTTCAAAACGTCAAAACACACACGGCAGACGGCTGCATGGGCATGTCGCCAACCGGTCGCCAGATCGATGCGCACAATGTATGCGCAGTGGTCGAGCTCGCTGCCTCGCTTCGACAGAGCCAACGAACAGCTGTTCGGCTTTGCTTAGCTGATAATAAAACTAATACTTTTTCTGTTCAAATTATGTAATAAACTATCTTTGCACAAAATTCACGACTTTAGGAACGGGATGGAATTCGGTTTGTTAAGTTAGTTAAGTTAGTTAAGCGTGACGTCACAGTCACAGTTTACATATAAATCAATGTATTTTCCACCAATAGGATAGTTCCGAATTTGGCCACCTTATGAAATTTCGCGTATATAATTTGAATTCAAGTACTATAAAAATATAATTTTTTCTAATCTTACGGAATAAAAAAGGGTTTTCAATTATTTCGTTGCAATAAGAAAATACATGTTAAAATTTATATGAATGTCTATTCGAATATCAACAATATTGAAAATCATAAGTCAAAAACTAAAATATTTGTAAAAACTTTGAAGTTATGTATGGCCAACACATTTTTTAATTGTATACGAAATAAAGTTGAATAATCAATGTTTTTTCATTGATTTTTTTTCTAATAATTAGATTAAGTAGTAAGGTTAGACAGCGAGCGCGAAGCGCGAGCGTCGGCGGTCGTGCCTTATGCGCAAAACGCGAAGCGCGAGCGTTTTGCGTGCCTTGCATCGAGAAGCGATGCAAGGCCGCGTTATGGCGCGCTAGGTTCTTCTATATTTTTTAACTGTTCAGCAAACCATCTTGAAGCTTCATGATCTCTATAAAAATCATATTTCGATAAGGAGTCATTGTAACTACATTTAAGATAGTATCCTATACTATAAATTTCATGACTTTGTACTGGTCGAGTGTTAGTTTCCACATCTTGTCTTATTGGTTTTAATAAACACTCACAGTCTGCATATATTATAAACGGTAACTTTTCGTTATAGCAATGATTTTTGAACATTATAATATTATTGTTTTCACTGGGAAGACTTATTTTACAGTTATTTAACTTTTTACTGTATTCTTCATGTCTCGCTAAATTATCATCTTTGAAAAAATAATTTAAACATTTATCACAAACAAATAGTTTTTTTTTTCTGTTTGCTTAAATCATTGCTAACAAAACGCGATAGCTGATCATCTGTTGGAAGCTGCGTGGTTTTGGAATTACCGGGTGCTGGTTGAGCGCGATTGACTTCCGTTGGCTGAGGAATCTTGATCGGTTCAGGTGTTGTGTTTTCCTTAGTGCCGTCAGGATCCTCTTGTAGCATGAACGCAGGCTTCACGCGTTGCAAAGACACTGTTTTCTGTGTGCCGTTGACTTTGATTACCAAGGTCTGGTTCTCCATGTTGCGAGATATGACCTTGTGAGGGCCAGTGTAAGGCCGAGTCAATGCGGGCTTGATTGGTTTTTCTTGTAGCCAAACGTGGGAGCAAGTTTCCATGCTTTGATGAAGGAATGGTTTAATTGCTGTTTTGTGGCTAACTGGAACTGGTCTCAGTTGGTGCATGAAGTCGCGAAATTCGTTGTAGAATATGCGAACGTTTGGCTCTTCGCTGGTGAGAGGTGAGAAATCACCAGGGATTCTTACTGATTTTTCAAAAACTAAGTGGCTGGACTGGCGTCTGTGTCTAGACGGATGCGTGTGCGCAGTCCCAGCATGACTGTTGGAAGTAGTCGGAACCATTCCTGACTGTTTCCGTGGCACATGAGAGCTGTTTTGATGTCTCGGTGGAGGCGCTCCACCATGCCGTTGGAGGCAGGATGGTATGACGTTGTGCGAATCCTGTTAATTCCGAGAATTGACAGGAGTTCGGAGAATAATCTGGACTCAAATTGAGCACCTTGATCTGTGGTGATCATTGTTGGTGCGCCATAGCGGCAAATCCAGTTGTCGTAAAATGCACGGGATACAGTTGCTGCAGTGGTGTCAGCAATTGAAATTGTCTCAGGCCATCTCGTATAGCGATCGATGATGGTGAGGAGATGTGTGTAGCCGTGGCTGTAGGCAAAAGGTCCTACGAGGTCCAAGTGGACGTGATCGAATCTTGCATCTGGAGTAATAAAATGCTTGGGCAAAAACTTGTTGTGCTTTGTCACTTTTGATTGTTGACAAGCTACGCATGTTTTGCAACAAGTGGCGATGTCGCGACTCATGTTAGGCCACACGTATTGTTGGTGTATGAGTCGAGCTGTGACTTTAACTCCAGGATGCGATTGTGAGTGGAAGTTGTCGAAAACTATCTTCTTGAGTTTCTTGGGGAGATAAGGACGGATGACATCTTCGTGGATGTCGCAATAGAATGCTGCGTGTGCTGAGCCCCAAGTAAGCTTTCGAAGCTTGAGCAGATGGTCCGCACTGTTGAGAATCTCCTTGAGTTGATCGTCCTTCTCTTGTTCTTCGCTCAGCTGTTTCGCGTCGAACCTGTGGGTCAGCGAGGAGTTCTGGATCGCTCCAGTCGAAAAGTGCAGGAGAAGTGAAAGCGTTGATTCGAGACAGGGCGTCTGTGATCAGACGTAGCTCTGCGTTTTCGCTTGGAAAAGCGGTAAAGGAGAGGTTCACGAGGTCGTCCTTGCACTTTTGGAAGGCCGCCTCGGCTTCTGAAGTCCACGAAACTGGACGTTTGTCCTTTTTTTTAGCTCCTTTTAGGAATTCGCTGAGAGGACGTTGCGTGTCTGCAGCGTGCGCCAGCAACCGTCTATAACTGTTGACGAGACCTAGGAATCTTCGAAGTTCCTCGATGGTCTGTGGCTTTGGAAATTCATTTATCACCTTGACTTTTTCTGGGCTGGGTTTGAAACCATCTGGAGTGATAAGATGGCCCAGAAAAATTAGTTCGGTAACGCCGAAACTGCATTTCTCGAGATTGACTTGCAGCTCGTACTCGTTGAGGCGACTTAGAACTATGTCAAGGTGTTTCTGATGTTCGTCCTCCGACGTGGAGGCGATGAGGATGTCGTCTAAGTAGACGAAGACAAAGTCAAGATCTCCAAGCGCTGAGTTGATGTAGCGCTGGAAGGTCTGTGAAGCATTGCGAAATCCGAACGTCATCACTGGGAACTCGTAGAGTCCGAAGGGAGTGATGATTGCCGTTTTGGGGACGTCTTCGGGGGCTACCGGAATTTGGTGGTAGTCCTGGCGTAAGTCTAGCGCCGAGAAGATTTTTTTACCGTGGCAAAAGGTCATGCAATCATGCATGTGTGGAATTGGGTAACGATCTGGGATCGTCTCCAGATTAAGTTTGCGATAATCACCGCAAGGACGCCATTCCCCGTTTTTCTTCATCACCATGTGCAAAGGGCTTGACCATGAGCTGTCTGAAGGGCGACAGATGCCCAGTTCGTACCATCTCCGTAACTCTTTCTTGGCTGCCTTGAGCTTGGCAGGTGAAAGAGGGCGAGCTCTCTGTGAGACTGGTGGACCCTTGGTGAGAATGTGGTGAAATACTCCTCGTTTTTAGTCGATCTGAACTGATCAGGACCAAAAACTTGAGGGTATTTGTTGACAATGTGTGCGTATTTGTGGCTCGGTGCCACGAAAGAAAATTACACGGGCTACACTGTCTTGACGAAGGCAGGTGCGGGCGCGAATTGATTGCCGTCTACCAGTTTCTTAAGCTTGAGATCTGGTAGTAAATGGTAATGTTTTAGGAGATCGGCTCCTATGATGGAGTGCGGGACATCTGCGATCGTGAAATTCCAAGCAAGCTTGTAAGACAGGCCTACGTCTAATTCGAGACGTTTGACGTTGACGACATCTATGGTCGAGTTGTTGACAGCATAGAGTTGGAAGTCAGTAGCCTTGCCTTGCCAGTTGCTGGGTTTTGGAATTACTGAGATGTCCGCCCCAGTGTCTATCAGGAAGACTTGATTAGAGAGTGAATCTCTTACATGGAGACGCTTCTAGGACGTCCTGACTAGGAGCACGCTTCCAGGTGCAGGGCAGTTGGCAGTTCTTTGCCTCTGTACCGTATTTGCGGTGGTCGTAGCGAAGGCTTTTGTTGTTTGAAAAGCGCGACCTAGATTTTGATCTGGCTGGGGTCGAATCTCGGTTATTTTTTGAGTTGGCTCGAGACTTGTTGTTCGATCGATTGGCTCTAGAGCGACCGTTCTGATTGATATGTTTTTGAGACTTGATAGCTACTGGGAGTTCCTCGTACCTGTCGTTGGGAACTGTAGCAGGCTGATTGCTCGATTGCAGGGCGTTCAGGTGATTGGACTGCTGAGCGAGTTCGTGGGCCATGTCTGCGCTCCTGACTAGTTCGTCCTCAGATTTGTAGTTGCAGATCATGATCTGGATCTGTGGAGGCAGTCGTGATTCCCAAACCGAGATGATGGTTTCTCTTGGGATTGAGTTCTGAGCCAAGCTTTGCATTTCGGCAAGAAGGTCAGAAGGTTTTCTAGAACCGATTTCGACGCCTTTGAATAGTCGATCGAGTTGTTGCTGAGGAGTTTCAGCATAGCGTTCTGTCAAGATTTTCTTGATTTGTTGGTATTTTTGTCCTCTTGTGAGGGCGTTGCGCTTGTATTGGATGTCAACAAGAATATTTTGTGTAAGATATCTCATGACGAAGTTAAATCGGCTTCGTCTTCGTCGACGTTGTGTGTCAAGAATAGATCTTCTAATTAGAACCAGCCCTGCGGGTTGTGTTTGTAAAAATTCCAGAAAAGCAAATGCCTGGTGCTTGCGAAGGCAGATGCATTGTGTTGTTGGTCGAGATGAGGGTTTCCCTGCGAGAGATTCGGCAGGGGTAATCTGGTTCCTAAGTTGTCCGAGTTGGTAGCTGGTAACCGATGTGTATCTGTGGGTTCGGTTGGCCTCTTGCAGTCGTGATCTCGATGCTATTGGGCCGGAGCCAGGCGTTCCAAAAACGCGTTTAGTTTAAGGTCCAGTTGCTGATTGAGCTCTATTGTCAGCTGTGTCAAATCATCCGCAGTGGCGTAGTTGACTGCAGGTGACTGCTGGTTGTTATCTTTCCGCCGTGTTCCTGCATTCAGGAATGGACGGGTTTGTTCTTGAGGCGTTCCCAGGAAATAACTGTTGCTTGTCGACGCCGTTGTTGGGACTTGAGATTGCCAGCTGTCTGTCCCCAAGTTGAAGCCGCTGTTTGCAGTGCTAGGCAGCTGGCCTGCGCCGAAATGGAAGGTGCTCTCGGTGTCGTTGAATGGCTGATTAAAATCTGGTGCAATGTTGGTCGGGTGTGAGAGCTGTGAGTCTTTCGTTGTGTTTGCAACGATCGGTGGCCCCGAGTGGTTGACGGACATCGTGAAAGGAGAGTTCGACGAAGAGACAGTCGTAAAAGCTGGAGTGCTCTGCGATGTCTCTGAATTTGCTGGCGTGAACAAGAAGGTTGGACTTGAATGACCTTGGCTCGTTGAGGTTACTGAAGTCGTTACAGCGACTTCACTCGTGTTTTTTGATTTTATCGGGGAGTGCGTGAGTGTCATTTTCGGTTTCCTAGCGTCTCTTGCGTTGCGGTTAGGAAGGGGAGGTTGAAAGATTTGCTTGCCCGATCTGAGAGTAAAGCCTAATTCACGATTGCTCATGTGCGTGGGATGCAGTGCCTAACCTGACCTTGAGTTCGGAGCAGACGTACAAAATTATTACAATGGTTGCAGTGTACCCGCATGTACAAACGGCTGCAAGGCAATGTCTGTCCGACTCGCGCACTAAGCTAACTGGAGGTTGATAGTAGGTAGTGAGAGAAAAGAAAAAGATTTTCTACCTTAATCGTTCGTCGACCTTCGATTAGAGACGAGCAGGGCCGTGTGAGTTTCACTAGACTTCCCTGTTGTGTCGTTCGCGAGGAGCTCAGTCCGGGAGACGACAACAACGAGAGATAGTTGTTGCGATTCCCAGCACGCTCGCTAGTTGTCGAGGCTGCTGTGACTGAAGCTCGATGCGTTGCTCTGGAGGTCTGCGAGGTACCACTTGCGAGGAGCGCCGTCCGGGAGTGGTAGCCGTTGACCCGGGTGCAAACGCTGATCGTCGAGCGAGAAAAGAGAGTGATGAACGCATGAAAGAGAAATTCGAGAGAATTATTAAGATTGCTAACGCGTTTCACCTCGTATTTCGTAAATTAATGAACGAAAAAAAAATCGATTAAAAAGAAATGAAAATAAAAAGAAAAGAAAAAAAAATTTTTGTTTAGACTGAGTCGCGATCTCGATAACGCAACGTGTGCGTGATGATTCGTAGAATCGTCGTTGCTCGCGTGAGCTGTTCTAAGAATTCGAAGACTCGCCGAAGCAAGATGGCGGCCTAACGGTCGAGATTCGCGCGCGCACTTCTTTGTTACCTTAGAGCGAAAATGGCGATTCCCGCGTGAATCGCCGCGCAAAACGACGTGAAGAATTCGTCGACACTGCCGAGGAGAAGTGCTGAATTGACGAGGAAGCGCCGTTGACCGAAGTGATGATGATGACAAGGCGCCGGTGTCGGTGGCTTCACGCAAAATTCGAGTGATGAAGTGCCGACAATCGCTGCGATGATGATGAAAGGCGCCGGTGTCAGTGGCTTCGCGCAAAAGAAATCCCTCGGCGAAGGCTTTCTCGTTGCACGACTTGGGAAGTCGCAAGGAAAAATGTGCGCCGGCGTGCCAGCACGCACACAATCCGTTGTCCGTTGAGTTGACCAGACTCCACGCGCCGGCGTGCCTGCGCGCGTGAAGTTCGAAAATGGCGGCGAGTTCGTGGAACTTGTTGCTCCTGCCGCTCTCGACACGTGAAAAACGTGTGTTGAGGTAGTCGGGTTGTCCAACTGAAATTTTGCGTGTGCACCGGCGTACCAGCGTGCACACGAGATGTGGCAAAGCGATGCGCGTTGTCTGACGCAATCGCCGCCTGTCTTTGTCAGCGAGTATGCTGAACAACGACGCCGCTGACGGAGAGACTTGAGAGGTGCGCTGCTCCTCGATGTCCTGTTGGCCGTTGTCGAGGAGTCCGCGTCGGGTCACCAATGTCGGGATGAGGCGGTCGGGAGGAGAAAGTACTCTTGCCTATCCTGAACTAACTTCTTTATTCTCTGGTCTCTGTCTCTCCAGCCTGACTGGTCTGGATCGTAGTCGAAGCGGTACTGAGCGAAGGGCTCGCTCGCGGCGCTGCGTAAGCCGCTCTTTCTCTCTCTCTCTCTCTCTCTCTCTCTCTCTCTCTCTCTCTCTCTCTCTCTCTCTCTCTCTCTCTCTCTCTGTGGTCGGACGTGCCGCCACCTGTCGGTGGGGTACCTGCATTCATAACGTGTAACGTTGCTTTTTCCAAAACCGATATCAGTTTAAATAATTTTTCGGATGGTTCTATCAAATATTCATGACTTCGCATTTTAATTAATGTATGATACTCAGGAGAAGTCTCATTTTCACTCAATCGTAAAGACGATAAACACTTCTCACAGCTGACGGGTTTATTTTGTTCATTTTTAACGGCAGCGAATCGAGTGGCTCCCCGAGCAATAAATCCAGCGACATAAGCTAATACGTAGTCCGATGATGAACATTCAAAGTAGTCGTGGTCATCTAAGTGCAGAGATGCATCGCAAATTCGGTCTGCGTTCAATCCCTTATCTAAGCTAGTATCAAGCTGATCGTTCCACGGCTGCTTCCTTTCGTCGATTTTGGGAATGTCTTTGATACCAATCAGTACACCAATAAGTTCACTGCTCGTTACATTAGACCCCTTTGGAGGTTTAATTAAGGAATACGTCGACACAATTTTGTGCATCTGAAGAAATATTGCAGAGTCGGGATGGTCGTTACATCCGCAGCAGTGACGCATCATTCCAAAAAGCCTTTTAAGGAAACTTTTAAGCCATAGCATGTTTGGTAAGTAATAAATTCGAAATTATTTTTTTGTCTTTGGCTTCTGCTTCCCATTCTTGTAAAAATTGTAGAAACTTTTGTATACTCTGTGAAGCAAAAATAATATTATGTAGCAAATAAAAACGTATTTTTTATTAACAATTGAAAGGAAAAGTAAAGCTTGGAAAAACTGAAATTAAAGCTCGTACGGTTTCGGAAACATAAAAGTAAATTTTGGTAGTAAAATTAATATAATATAAATAATAAATGTTGATGCTGAGAAACACGTTAATATTTTCATGTTAAATGCCTGCATTTCGTAAATTTATGCAATGTGTTTTTATGTCAAATTTGGAATGCTCCAACATTCTATGTAAGCTTAGAAGCTTGTAGGCCGTTGGTGTCTTGACCTTGCGCAATCGTGAGCGCTTTTATTTTGCGAACAAAATGAACTCGGCTACCATAATCGGAGAACGCGAGGACCGGCGCGAGAACAAGCTAGACGTTAATATGTATACTAAAAACGAGCGCGAGGTAATATCTTTTATCAACACTGGAGCTTGCACGTCGTATCGTATGAAAACTCTGTGCTTATCTCGTCGCCACATAGCTTTAACTTTAACTGAGGTCTTGCTGCTTGAAGTATAATTAGCTGAGTATCACAAAGAACAACGATATTCGTCAACGAGCTTCTTCAAAAACGCAATGATATCTGCAAGCACATTGCATTTACGACAGAAGAATTATCTGCAAGCTCGCGGATAAAATAGTACGTTCTTATCGTCGTTCGTTTAAGGAATTACATATAAATAGGAGATATGCGTTTTTATAACTGCTGTGCGTTTTATCATATATGCGTTTTATCGTATGATTCGACATTATGCATAGCATACCTCCCACATTGCGTTCCCCGGCTTCAGAGCATTTTCAGGCGTTCTACTATTCATCGCTGTTATGAAAGATTTGACTCTGTTGCAAAACTAAATGGTTCCGTCACAAAACTGTATGAAAGAGTTATAATAGTGTTAAATACTGTAAATTACGTAACCCATGTGTAAGCTTTTTAATATACCTGAAAAGCTAAAGCCACATCAATTTTGCTTCCTCCTAGAGGAAGCTTTGTAATAGTGAAATTTTTGACTCTCTCAAAAATAGGTTAGAAATCCATTTTTAGGTTTGTACAGTTCGAATCACGAGTTTTTACAAAATGTCCGTATGGATGTGTGTGTGTGTGTGTGTGTGAGTGTATGTATACCGCAATATTTTCGAATCCAGGCTACGAATGTCTACAAAATTTGGCATGTATATCCATTTTCGAATTCTGAATTCGGGAAAAGAAGTTATTTTTAATTTTGCCAGACAGTTATTGTTGTATGTTTGTTTTCTCAATTTTTAAAAATTATTTTAGGCGTTTTTTGTAACATTTGATCGTTACAAACGGTAAAAATATTGGAGCATTCGAAAGATAATTGAATTACCTTTCTTGTCTCGTTTGGTCCTCCAGATCGACCGCACCGTTCGGCAGCAGCAGTGAAAAAGGTGATACCCAAAATTTTGTGAGACACTCCTACAAGTATCTTATCACCCCGCCCCGCATCCTGACATCCCTCCCCTACAAGTATCTGGACACCCCGCCCCACATCCTGACACCTCTACACTATACGAATGGCAGGAAGGTAACAAGAATTAAGAAATGTAAACACAAAAATATTTTAAAGTAAATAATATTATTGCTTCCTCCTCAAGAGAAAACTTTGTAATAGTAAAATTTTCAGTTTTGCTAATACTTCGTGGAAACGCATTTGGAGGTGTTTGGAGTACGAATCATATGTTTTTAGAAAATGTCCGTGCGGATGGCTGTGTGTGTGTGTGTGTGTGTGTGTTTTGTGTGTGTTTTGTGTGTATGTACGTTACCGCCCATAATTTTGTCCGACCATTGCGACTGATCGTAAATAATTATCGACATGCAACTTTTTTTCTAATCTCTTGTGATCTTAGGTCATTTCTTTGTTATTATTGATTCTGAACTTCTTATGGCCATATTATACGCCATTTTCTCTATTTTTGAAAAAATATTTTTGATTTTTTGTAACTGCTCATGATTACTATACAATATACTCCAACAATAGCTGTACATCTACGACCAGTTAGAATCCATAAACACTTTGTTACTTTTCTCCGCCAGATGGTTTCTAGAATTGACTGATCCTTGTTGCATCTTTTTATGATATAAAGGTAATTTTGTAAACATTTATTAACTCAAAAATGAATATTTAATGTTTTTGAAAATTCATGACATAAGAAACAAAGATATCTACTAGTTTGTAAAAATTTAAGCAATTTTGGCGACTAGTTTTTGAGATAAAACAATCAAACAACTAAAAAATGGTTTTTTTTATGTCGTACGATTGCGGGAGTAAAAAGGTTTAAATTGAGTTGAAATTTTAGGAAAAGATTGATCTTTTGATCACTTCGGCTAGGTTCTTTTTGTAGCTTATGAAACCTTTTAGTTTAAAAGATATTAAGATTCAAATTCTTCAACTCTCACCCTGTATACTCTGTATGACCGAACATTATTATTTTTGTTAAACCATATAATTTGATAATTAAAGCTTAGTATATTTTGAGAGTTTTCATGGTTTTATAAAATGTCCGTGCAGATGGTTTTGTCTGTGTGTGTGTGTGTGTGTGCGTGCGTGCGTACTAAGATTGGACGTGCATATGTTTTCTGATTTTGAATTCGAGTAAACCTATCCTTTTAGTATCGAATAGTAGCGAATATTTAAATTAAAGAATGAGTTGATTGTCGCATGTAATTATCTTCCACTAGCAGAATAGGAGGAAGCTAAGTGCCAATGACTTGGCAGCGGTTTTTAATATGTGATCTATACAATACAATAACTACAATACAATAACTACATTTTTGTATTAATTACCAAATTTATTGAGTGAGTGCATGACTTGCTGATTTAGTTTTGTGCCCTACATAAGAAGAAATTACGTCCAAAATAGATACTCGGCTTATTACCGATCGATTCCAGTCAAATAGGATAATTTTGAAGCCTTGTTTTCTTTGAAGTTGCATTGTCTAAAAAATAATTTATTATTTTTTTATAAATGTAACGCTGGAATTACAAGAAAAGTCATATATTGCATTCAAAGTCATATAGTACACTTTATGGACTTACTACAACTGGATGATGAATATTTACATGATAAATATTATCTTTATCTTCCTCGGACACTATTTTAATCCGATTCATAGTAATTGTAACTGCAAATAATTTAGATGGATAAATTTCATACTTTTTTCGCATATGAAAACAATATGAGCCTGTCACTGATTACTCCTTTCTATTTAAATCATATTTCTACAAGTTCTATACATATCTATACAATTCTTTAAGACTAATGGAACTAATTATGAATTATTGCAATCCTGTATTTCTTCTAATAATATAATGTATACATCTTTACTACACCTTGGCCAATTACTTTTGGATACGTTTATATCGTCTACTCTATACCACGCATTATTTAATTTTATCATATTTGTGTAATGCCCTGAATTAATGCATAAGCCATGATGAAAAATAGCATTTGAAACTTTATAGATTTTGTTATCGATGTACAAATTTGAAGATATATTTTTTATTTTACATTCAGTGATTTTTTGTATTATTTGTGATGCATTCATTTTGAATAACATTAATTGTAGAATAATAATTTTATTGTTGGTAGTACTTAATTTTGTTTTATGTCGTAATTTAGTTTGACAATCATTACAATTCATATCTACTGTTTTATAATTATTTATATTATCATTGATGATTTCTTGTAAATCGAAAGTTTTTCTTGTATCAGGTATTGATAGTGTCATTATAATGTTATTAGTACTTGCTTGTCTACTAATATTACATTTTGGACATAATATTTCAGTTATTAGTTCATGTTCTATGACAAATTTTAATAATTGAGATTTATTACTAATATCCATAATAAATTCAGCTACATCTTGATGAACGGTTACTGCATATTTCTCATGTATAATTTTTCTAAATTTTAAAACGTCCTGGATCCTCTTATTTAATGAAAAATGAGTTTTTAATATTCAGAATCGCCTATAAAAAGTAGATTGCTCCCGCTTGAGCAAAGCAATAAGTAAAATACTATTACGTAATTGAATATTTTTGTAAGAAGAAGAATGCGAATATTTAAATCAGTAAAAGACGAAGTGTTTGTCCCATGTAATTATCATCCATTACCAGAATAGGAGGAAGCTAAGTGCCAATGACTTGGCAGCGATTTTTTGATAGTACTGAGGTTTAATGTGTTGTTCTGTGAGCTTATAATTAATCGACATGTTATACGCCGATGGATTCTCAATTTGTAGGAGGGCATACCAATGATTAAGAGACACATATAGCGTTTCGCAAGCATTTGATTAAATGAGGGAAATCAGAAAAAAACCACAATCGCCGATGTGGGACTACGATATGTTCGACGCTTACATTCACTTCAGTAACTCCAAACTTGTCCCACATATTTCTGTTCCACGATGCGCCGTCATTTGTGATGCCATCTACCCTCAATCCAGCCCGTTCAGCAATAATTATAGCCTCAGTCATTATCTGGTGGAGAACTGTGCCATTTGCACTTCCTTTACTGAGAAAGCATCCTAATGTTTGTACCCACTTCCCTTTAAAAGGTTGAAATATTACGACCAGAGCATGGTCACCTTTAACATTTTTTGGTGCTCTGGCGTGTATTTCCCTAAATCTGTAAAGCCTTCAACTTTTAGATTTTGTTGATTAAATGCAACAGTCTTTGATAGCTTCATTTCATCAACGAGCAATAGTCCTATAAGTAATGTATAAAATAAAAAAACACATGTATCTTGCAGTTCATTTCAATATTAAATAGTGATAATGTTAAAATTTACCGTGCACATCACTGGGTTCCATGCTAGCAGTTTTGATTTTTAGTATTTTAAATATACTCCCATTGAATCCTTTGATGCATTTCAAATACCGATTCAGACTTTCGCAGCTCGGCAAACATAAAAACCGCTGCCAATTCTTTAGTACGTAGCTTCCTTCAACCTTATGTATCGCTTTAATATCTAAATTGTTTTTACTTCATATATAATTCTATAAAGTTTTTATACTTTTTCGTTTGATGGATAAAATTATTTCGAAATAATTATATTACATAATCAATGCGTAACTGAAAATATTGTTTTTAACGATTTAATAAAACAAAAAACAGAAAAAAACTAGCCAAGGTATAGATTAAAATCCATCAAATAGAAGCTAAGATCTAAGCGATGCAGTTTTCAGTTATATAGAGTATACAATATACAGGGTGAGAAAACGAAATTTTGAAGCTTAATATCTTTGAAACCATTTGGTTTCATAAACAGCCCAAAGAAAGGGATTAAGGTGCTATACGCTAGGTAAGGACCGCCGACAGCATCAAATCTTATTTTTAACGAATTAATAAAACAAAAACAGCAAAAAACGAGTCTAAGTATAGATTAAAATCCATTAATGGAAACTGAGATCGAAGCGATACAGTTTTCAGTTATATAGAGTATACAGGGTAAGAAAACAAAATTTTGAAGCTTAATATCTTTAAAACTAACTGGTATCATAAACAACCCAAAGAAAGAGATAAAGGTGCTATATAATGCTAACTAAATCCAAAATTTTAAATTGATTATTGCCTTTTTACTCCAGTTATCGCATCACGTAGAAAAAACGACTCATAGTATACAGGGTGAAAAAACAAAAGTTTGAAGCTCAATATCTTTGAAACTAACTGGTTTTATAAAAATCCCAAAGAAAGGGATCATTGTGCTATATAATGCTAACTAAATCCAAAATTTGAACTTGATTATTGCCTTTTTACTCCAGTTATCGCGTCACGTAGAAAAACGATTTTTTTCAGTTTTTGATGTTTTTCTCAGGATCTGCCCCATGAAATGACTTAAAATTTAAGTGGTATATAGTTCTAATTACCTTCAATAATCATATATTTTTTTAGAATGATTCGCTATTTAGTTTTTGAGTTATAACGATTTAAAAAAATTGCACTGTATGGTGTATAATAAAAGAACGACGAACGATAATATAAATTTTTCACGGTAAAAACATAGGCAATTTTATTCTCTTTCAGGTACATATTAAGCAATTTACTTTTATTAACTTTTCCGATAACTTTGTTGGCAAAAACTGAAATCTCAAAACGAAAAAATCACTATAAAAAAACGCGTATATAAATTGTAAAAACGGACTTTCGTCCCACTATCTTCTAGCAAAAACAAAGAAAATGAAACTTGGTGGGTTTAAATCCACCAAGTAGAAGCTGCGAAATAGGCGTATACATACGCACACACACACACACACACACACACACACACACACACATACATCCGTACGGACATTTTCTAAAAACACCATTTTTCGACTAAAAATTCGTCAAAACACACTTCTCACATGTTTTTACACAAACTCCAAAAATTACTATTACAAGGCTTCCTTAGGAAGGAAGCAATATTATGACTTCGGAGATGGCTATACTTTTTGCGACTTTTTATATGAAGAAGGAGGCATTCGTAAATCCACTGATTTGTGTATCTAATACCTCTCATATCCTGTACTTTTGACGCATTGAAACATGCCCTCACAGCTAACTGTTGATTTTCAGCTAATTTTAAGCAAGCTTGCTCAAGTGCTTCTGCATTCGCCTTAGCACACTCCTTCTTAACGTCATTCACTTCCTTCTTCAACCGCTCGACCTGCGTTTAATTAATATCTTTGGTATCCCTATTTTTATGCATACGAAAACACGCTTACTTTTTTTTTAGTCGAGTCGATTTCCGTTTTATGTTTTTTAGCTTCAATACCAACATATATTTTTTTCTTTCGAATTTTGCGTAATTTGTCAAGTTCAGACATTCTTTTCTTCAGCTTCAATCGCATTGCACTGCATTCTGTACATCGTACTGCCTTGGGACCTGGTGAACATTTTAAGCCGAGCTTGAAGCTTTTTCTTAACACATATCCACGACAGTTATCTGCCCTACACAAACAGTATATGCAATTAAGATTAAGAATACTTATGGAATAAATAATAATAATAATAAATTAAAATATGCATTACTTGTTCGTTCCATTTATTTTCTGACAAACAAAAACATGTATGGAAACGTATGAGACAAGTGCAGAAATATCTTCAATCGACTCAACGTTATTCATCTCGTCTATGCTTACCAATATTTCCTGAACGTAAATCTAATAAAAAATATTTATTTTAAATGCGCTTCATAATTATCTTCGTATTGATTTTGTATGCAATATACATAATACATACTTTTGCAGTCATATCCGTTAAAAGTATAATATGTTTCTCAATGCCCGAGTATTCTTCTTTCCATTGAGTAAACATAATACATCTTACTCCGGTAGAAATTACTTGTGGGACCCAATTACCAGATAAGACGACTGACTGAGAGTTTTGCATTATCATATCACATATTTCTAAAAATGTATTTTCTCGCAAATCAAGTGTAGAAAACTGCATCTTCTCGTTCTCACTATTCTTTGTTGACGTAGTAGAGTCAACTTGTACCATTCGAGCTTTCTTCATGAAGCTTGCGGGTGAATCGTTGTCAGGAATGCTTCTCTTTTTATTGTAAACCTTAGGGACTGATCTCTTGAAGAACGATTGCAAGGTACTTGAAAAATTTACATATTTTTATTGAAAAAATAAAATCTATCAAAGAAATACCTCGATTAAAGGTAAATATATAGTATTGTTCATTATTAACTATATTCCGTCATACTTTTATTATTACTGAGTGCCTTATTGTTAATAAATAGCTTCGATATAATCGGAAAGAAACTGCATAATAGTGAAAAAGGGTTTCAAGAAAACCGGAGTTTACACTGCCAGGGTAGTTCGAGTGTACTTGGCAGCAATCACATATCGAGGTATAAGTAGATAACTTAGCGATTTTATTATGAGAGATCAAAAAAATATATTCAAAATCAATACTTTATTTAAATGACGTACCTATTTCTTGCTGTGAATCAGAATCATTGTCAGATATAACTAGAACATTTTCGAACTGTGAGCTTTCAGGAAAAATACAAGACACAGCCCCTTGTTTTAGCAATGGTTTTTCTCTTTCTACACTTTGCTTCGTACCATCTGGGAATATTTGATATTTGATATTTGATAATTACTGACCAGAAATAAAATACAGAAATAAAATACATACTCTGCATTCCTGCAAAGATAAACAAAGTTATCTGACCGCAGGCCTGGCATTTAGTTACAAACTTAGGTTAGGAACACTGCCGACATAGCTACCGAAAGTCATACAAACCGACTTATCAACATTCAATGACAGCTTATTTACCGCAAGCCATTTGTGTATTTGTAACAAATAATTATTCATGTTATCTTGGGCTTTCCCCAGCATTCTCCTGTAGCAATTATAGCAGTATCATCTGCATACGACAGAATAGCCTCCATAGGTATCTCCTGTAGCAAATCATTTATGTATAAGATAAACAACAGTGGACCAAGTATCGTACCTTGTGGAACCCCGGTGTTTATTAATAGGTTATCGCTCACACAACCATCAATTTTTACATTTTGATATCTGTTACTAAGGTAACTAGAGAGCAGTATCAAAGCTTGACCCCTAATTCCCATGCAGTACAGTTTATCCAATAAGATACTATGGTTCACCGTATCAAAAACCTTAGCCAGGTCAAGAAATGTGACTATGGTAGGAATACTCTTGTCAATATTGTTATATAACGAGTTCATTAAGCAGCTTAGTGCATTTTTGGTGCCCTTTTTTTAACAAAGCCAAATTGGTGATCAGAGATTATGCTAGTTTCAGTCACAAAATCATAAAGTCTACTGTGTATTATTTTCTGAAAAATTTTCGCTACATTTGATATTAATGAAATAGGCCGATAGTTTGTGATTTTACTTTTTTCACCTGATTTGTAGACTGGGACAATTTCAGCCTTCTTCAGTGCGTTAGGCCATATACCTGTTTCAATGCTTAAATTTATAATGTAAGTGATTGCTTCAGCTATATAGTTACTAATTAATGTCAAGGTTTTAGAGTTTATATTGTCAACTCCACCACTTCTAACTTTTAATGCATTGATTACAGATATTACCTCTATCGTGTTCGTTGGATTAATGAAAATTGTAATAGGGTTCATCGCCGGTAGTTTGAGTTCCACATTATCCGGTTTTTCAATTCGTATACTTAACTCACGCTGTGCGTCCAGAGCGGACGGGTGGGTGCCTATCACCACTACACGGCGCGTCCTCAGGTTGCGGATAGAGGAACGGCCCCTGAGAAAGAGGTTAGCTGCGAATAAATCGAATAAGCAGCCGCGGACAGCCGATAGGCCCGGGCGTGGGTGTGATGAGCCCACACTGGCGATCGAACGCATTCATCTAGAAACACTACGCAAGCACCACAACAACGAACACTCAACAATATTTCTTATTTCACTTTTAATTATTATTATTATTTACAAACGAATAAAACCAGGAATTAAAAGACATACATTCGTAATGCTCTGCTACTAACGCTAAGAAACCGGAAACGATTACAAAAATAAATATAGACTGCTGTCCAGAAATGAAAGATAAGGATAATAAGTAATGACTATAATAATGCAGTAACCTGCGGGAGATGACCAGAACATGGGACGCATTACAACTGAAAGACAGAAAAAAAACCGGTTTAGAAGGTGTCTC
>CM053170.1:36244176-36258582 GCA_012977825.3 Pteromalus puparum | reverse complement strand
GTTCGAAAATAAGGTTCTGCGAAAAATATACGGGCCAAAGAAAGATGAGGAAACCGGGGAGTGGAGGAAACTGCACAACGACGAGCTACATAACCTATACGCGTCACCGAATATAAACAGAATAATTAAATCGCGAAGACTAAGATGGGCAGGGCACGTTGCAAGAATGGGAAATGATCGCACGGCAGCGCGTATAATGAAAGGAAAGCCAAATACATCGCGACCTCTAGGTAGACCTAGACGCAGGTGGGAGGACAATGTAAAAGCGGACTTAACTGAAATCGGACGGGACGGCGCGAAATGGATAGGGTTAGCACAAAATAGGGATACATGGAAGGCTTGCGTAGATGAGGCGACGAACTTTCGAGTTCGAAATGCCACTTAAAAAAAAAAAAAAATACTTAACTCACGACCTATTTCACAGAAACAACTGTTCATATTATTCGCAATTTCAGTTTTATTAGTTACTTCCCTATCACTAATTTTTACATGATTTATGGTTTCTCTGGATTTCTTGTTTCCAATTTTACTATTAATGACTTGCAATAGCTTTTTTGGATTATTAATATTGCTTTGAACCTGTTTTTAATCGTGTTTAATTTTAGCATCCTTAATAACTTTGTCTAGTACTTTAGCATATTTTTTGTACTGTAATTTAAGTTGATCATTATTTATATCCAGTTGCCATAAATCATACAAAAACTCTTTGGTTTCACATGATTTTATTATTGCACTTGTGATCCAGCTCTTTCTTGACCTTGTTTCTTTTTTTTTTTTTTATTATTAGTTGCTAGGTCTATGCAATCTTTGATCTCATTTACTAGTACATCCGTCGCCAAGTTAGGATCCTGAATCGACAATAGTCGTCTCCAGTTTTTATTTCTAGCAATGCTTATTAATTTTTTTATAATTTACAAAGTTTTCCGGTTGTTTTGCTTTTTCCTTGATCTTGTTTAACGCAATAAATATTGGGTAATGATCTGTTATTGAAAGTTTTATTTTGTATGTAGTTGTTTTTAAATTGTTTGTTTTGATAAAAATATTGTCGATACAGGAACCCTTAGCGATACCAACTGGCGGCTTGGTAATACCAACAAAGCCAGGGATGTACTCTTTCTCAAAGAAATTACATAAGAATTCCTGACTGTAATTATCATATTCTAGTAAGTCAATATTGAAATCACCTATTACTAGGTGATTTTTAACACTTTTATTCGCAATTAAAAATTTATTTATCTCTAGAACAAATTCAGATTTTGGAATCCCATGTGACCTATAAACCGCTGACACCTCAAGATTACTTTGGTTACTTAGCTTAATACTCGTATTTACAATCTTAATCCTACCCGTTTCAATCACATCTGTGTTTTGGTCTAATATAACATTTACAAAGACTATGACGCCATCATTTTTGTTTATCGAACTATGGTTATAATAACACTTATATTCATAGTCAGATCCTTTTAATTCGTATTTTTTATAATTAAACTGTTGAAAAGTTTCCGTGCAGACAACAATAGATGGTTTTATAGCCAAACTTTCAATTAGTATTTTTACTTTATCAAAATTAGCATTCATGCTTCTGACATTTATATGCATGATCGTATCATTTTTACTACTACTGATTTTATTAAAAATATCAACACTACTACATGTTTTTTCATTTTGAAAAGAATCATTTTGGATTATATCTAAGTAATCAAAAGTAGCCATTATAACCTATTTATTGTTATCTTTGACTTTCTTATCTTTGCGAGCCGCCGGTGGAGTAGTGTACTGGTCCAGTTGTTGCTTCTGTTTTTGGAGTGCTTGTTGGTTTCTTGTGACAACCCTCACAATCTAAGGTTTGTCTAGTTTCAGTTGCTGTGGAGTATTTTGTTTTTCATTCGGATTCATCTTGCTTGGTTCTTCTAGTTCCTTGTTACCCATGTTATCATCCGCCGGTACCTGCTGTTTTGTAGATTTCCTCCTATTGTACATGTCTAATGATGGTAATGAAGGGCTCATCGGATAGTCCGTTGAGTCAATGAACTTTCCAATTTTCTTTTTCAGAATAGAGCAAAGGTTAGTGTCATATGCAGTATGTTTTGTTTCAAGTTTTGTGGAATACTTGGCATTACTAAATGCACAGTTTGTACACTTAACGGTTTCACTTGTACACTCACTTGTATTATGACTTTCAGCACATTTCAAGCATACGGTTCCATTGTGGCACTTCTTTTTACTGTGTTCAAACCTGCCACACTTATTGCACGGTCCAATGTTTATCAAATCGTAGACTTTACAATTTTGATAGCCTACATACACTCTATTTCTATTGTCTCTTACATATTTATATACTTCAGCAGGCACTTCCATCAACACAGTGCACTGTTTACTGAATTTGCTGGTGTACATGTGCAGCACTTTACCTTTTCTTGTGAAGTCATTGAAATTTCTGGTGTTGATATCTTTTTCTATTTCTTCCAAATCCATATTAGTGTGGTTGTCTATACCTATAATTTTTATCTTCGGATTATGAAGTTCATGCTTTTTCACATTGCACAGACCTTTCAATTTTTCTTTAAGTACACTTTCAGTTAGTGCGACACTATCTTCACTCGTACAAATAATAATAACTTCATCTTTCCCATTTATAAATATGTTCTTTGTTTGGTATACACTTTTGTGCTGTTAAACAATCTATTACCGATTTACCTATTTCTTTAATATCAACTTCACTGTTTTCACAAACTCCATCTCAGTGTCACTTATACTTGATTCTAAACTGTATAGATCGGCAGTTTTAGATTCAATCTCAGCCAGTATTTCTCTTCTTATTTCTTCAGTGGTCTTAGATTTTATCTGTGCAATTAGTACTCTTTCTGGTTCAGTCAGGCTTTTCTCCTCGATTTTACAGGTTATGTTCTTCTCTGTGTGCTCGGGGCAGATTATAAGGTGTTTCCCCAGGTGTTTATAATTGTCCGATATCTCATCGAGACAGTTGACGTGGAAAGCCTCATCACAGATGATGCACACCACTGTTTCCACTTTTTGTTCCGTATGACATGCAAAAAATGCGGGACGCTGATCAGGAGGCTTGCGTCTTAGCGCCATGTTGGATGACGATGATATATATGTATATATATATATATATATATATATATATTATAACGGGGCTGCTCTGCTCGGTGTCGATAGCCGCGCAGACGTTAGCTGCGTGCAGTGCAGCTACCGGAGCGGAGAGACAACCGCGTAATAATCGAGACCAAGTCTCGTTTCCTTGGGTATTATCGAGTTCGTAGGTGGACCGGCCAAGGGCGTATTTCGGCTAGCTGCAGTTTACTCGCACGTGCACCGTGAAGCGATGCACGTGACCGCGGAGGCGGCGGAGAACTTAGTAGGAGTAAGGACCGGTGTTCAATCAAGACACACTGGGTAGCGTAGAAAATGTAGCGTATATTGTTCAATCGAAAAGTAAGTACACGGGCACACATACGGGTGTGCGAGACGCAAACGAACGGTGTAGTTAGAGACCGGGAGGGCACTGGTGAAAGAGAGAGATGCAGAGCTGACACTTACGGTTGACGAGAGTCGGCTCAAGCCCCAGGACGTCTCCTTCGAAGGCGAGTGGCTGGAATCGCTCGGAAGCCTTGGACGCAGCGGAGTCGCACAGGAACCTCGAACAAGGCGCAGTCGCTGTCGGACCCTCTGGGTTGCAGTCATAAAACGGGAGCCTTCGCACGTCGCTCTCACAAAGCTATCGGTCTTTTTCGTGTCGAGAAGTCGCGCGCACGATGCTTACTGTCTGCGAGTCTAAACGAATCTGTCTCTCTCTCCGCGAGACGCGGCACGCGCGCGAGGCTCTCTCTCTCTCTCTCTCCACTTACCGTGCTTTCTCCCGCTCCACTCTGCCGTTCGCCTGTAACAGAGCTGTAATACATTATTATACATCATGATATTTATGCTGGGGAGGTTATGACGAATTAACATTGTTCCTCGTCATAATATATATATATATATATATATATATATATATATATAATAACCTAGTCAAATATGGATTCTTCACATAACTTTTTATAAAAGTAATATGTTGTGGTTTAGCTTTAGGGACTTATTTTGTATGTAATTCCAGTTAGAATAAACCGTCCGGTAAGTTAAAAAAATATATATATATGTATATATGTATATTCACTCAATATTTGACAGCCTGCTCGTTTATTCACGAAGATCGCAATATCGTCAAATGACGAATTATTTTCGCGCTTTCTCTCCCTCTCATTACTACAGTATTCTTGATACGCACAATCTTTTTTTATGTTTTGTCGTCCGGCTCGTTGCTGCAATTGCCGACGTTCTAACCTCTCTTGCCGGGTCGCTTTAGATACCACCTGTTAGGTTAGGACAGTATATACACACATATAGATACGTTGATAGATTACGACTATATATATACATATGTATATATACATATAGAATACAGAATTATCAAGAAATATACACGCGCTTGAAATGTTAAAACTTATATGAAAATTTAAAATAATTAAAACCTTCTTTTTTCTTGTAATCGGAGTTTTTTTATTTGAACTTCTTTGTTCTTTTCTTCATCATGTCTTATTAGACGTTTCCTTGTAACTGGAGCCATTTAAATACTAAAAAAGCAATGATTAGGGCATTATTAATGTATTAATAATACTTACTGTATTATATGTTACGGAAGCGTAATTATTATAAACAATTCTTTGCACATATATTCGAAAATACTTACTATTTACTCGAGAAAAACGCCCTATATGTTTAAATACATTGTTGCTAAGTAGTAGTTTACTAGCGTTACGGAACTGACAGGTTGTGCTTTTTTTCGAAATTTCTGATGAAAAATCAGCTCTCACTTCCAAAATTTTGAATTTTGGAACCATTCTACGGTTGGATTTCATAAATAGTAGTATATAGTTTGAAATTCTACCGATAAGCGGCGCTATATGATACACTAGAACGCTTTTAACTTAAGGTAATGTAGAGGGTACCTTTTTAATGCAAAAACGGGCGTCAAAGAGTAAGCGCCCAGCTTTAATATTAAATAATTAATTTTAATCCCAAAACCATGAAAAATATATTGTAGTAGGTCTATAGTTCATACTATATATGATGGAATTTTATTTACATGTCGTACTTTTATCTGCATCGGCCTTTTAGATTGAAATCCGTGTTGGAGACAGGTTACGGAACTGAAATTTGAGGCCTATTATATTGCGTAGTTTTAAATATAAGCCTGCATATTCGGTTATAACTATTGGTAAATATAGTTAGTTATGACAAACATACAGAAAACCGCTTGTGCGATTTTTTTTCAAATGTGTAAACGCCTGGGAAGCAGGCGCGCAGAATGAGTCATTTACGGCAGAATCACCCATATATGTCGAGATTCATATTGTTGTATGGATAATATTGTGAATTTAAGAAAAGTTTCACATTACTTATCTCACAATGATCAAATCTACTGGCATTTGCAGTTCTTTCAGCTTTTTTCTTTGTTTGTAGTCCAAGAATTACAAAACGTGGTTTGTCCAGTTGATTTGAAGTTTTCACTGTCCAGACGTGTTTATTCGTGCTTGGGAGAAGAGGATATTCAAATATCTCCCAAGAACGAAAACACATAGAGATGGGATTATCTTTACCAATGAAATTCAATAGCTGAATTTTTTGTTTATCAGATGCAATTACATATGGCATTAACCATTCTATCTAAGATATTTTTCACAATCTTCATAAGTAGTTACACCAGCTGTCGTAGTTCCTTCCTGGATTATTGAGTTCAAGACGCTTCTCGATCTTGTAAGAATGAGCTCATGCTTCATGTTAACTATAAATTTTGTATAGTCTTCTGCAAAGCCCATGATCATACTCAGCGGAATCGCAACGTCAAGTTTCCCTTTTCATCGAAAAACGATTTGTCGTCCTCTTCATTGCCAAGCCAGCCTGCAATAGACTCATCGAATACGACACCTGATTGAATGCTTAGAATTTCGTCCATTTTTCTGGAAGCAGCAAAGAATTATACACGGGAAATTTTTCCACGAACTTTTAGTCCTAGGCTTTTCAGAAACTGAATGCTCTTCCGTGTTAACGGTTTGAGTTTCTTCGGTCGATTAATGACTCNTGTAAACGATGCCCATTATACAGATTTGATGTGAAGTCTAATAGTGATTTCCTCTCCTCGAAAATTCACTAAATTTCCATCCTGATCTACTATTCGAATTTGTAGATGATCTATGCACTTGACAGTGAGTGGTAGATATATCACATGAGACGGAACTTCTAAGATTTTGTATCCTGGAGGCACTCTGGGAAAAAACTCATGGATTGTATGAACTTTTTTATTATTGATATAAGCACCTGCAGTAATATTACACTCAACTCTAAGTGCATTGATTCTCAATATTTTTACAGGTAAATGAGAGCTGTATTGAATTTTCTCTTTGAGAATGCGAGGAGCAAAGCCAAGGAGACGACCTATGGAATCGTGAGGTCTGAGATCTATCAGATGACTGCAGTGAATTTCACTTCTGAGAGTATTGTTGTTAGCTTTCAAAGAAAATTCAATTCCTTTGGATTTCAAAGTTTCTTGTAAAAATTGATTGATAGCATCAATCTCATAACTGCCAGTAGCGATTGTAATAATATCTTTGTTGCTCAAATAAAGTTTATTATTTGAAAAGTCAACATTGGGAATAGAGTTGAATGTTAAAAGTTCAACTAATCCCAAGACAAAATTCTTATGCTGCGGTAGTTCAATCGAAGGAAAATATTGTGCTTCTAAGACAGATGAGTTTCCTGAAAGACTTAGAGTGAATCTATCTTCCATGACTGATGGGGTGATAATGAATCCATTTGTCTGCGAGCACCTCCTTTAGTTTCCCAGCCAGGAAGTAGAGACAAAGATGGCCACATATGAATAAGTCAAAATTTTGATATCTTTTGTAATTGTATTTCACTTCTTTCACGTTTTAATACATCATGAGATCCTTGGGAGGTTTGAGATCACCAAAACTATCAAAATAAAGCACTTCAGAACCTTGATTGCGATAACAAACCCAGTGAGCACCTCTATTTTGATAGTCATCCAAGTTAACCACTGCAGATTCATTATACCATGGACCATTAGGAGGCAAATTATTTCTCATGAAAACACCTCGGAAATCTGAGATTTTCATCATATGAGCATATTTTTTTTTTAGATCGTAGTCAGTCAGTGGACGATTCGGCAAAGATAAATCGAAGTTTTTTTTTCTATTCACTTGATTGCCACGACCGATATGAGGTGACATGAATAATCCCATTCCAGTTTTATAGGGCTTAAGATGGAGTCCTTTGCCTAAAGCAATAGCTTCCATGGTCTTATTATGCCTCTTACTCTCTTCATGATTTTTCTGCGCGGCTTTAGCATCATTAACAGCTTTAGCTATTCCAGCAGCACCTCCTGGTAGAGCACCAGTTGCACTGAGTCCTGCAAATAGTGGAATGAGAAAAGGAAGAACTCCTCCAATTTTCGATGGAAGCGGTAGAACTCGAGGAATGATAACTTTTTTCTTTCCTCCTGCACTCTTAACAGTTTGACGTGCACCCTTCAAGGCTGATTGAATAACCTTGCGAGAAGATTTACTTGCAGTCATTGATTTTTTAGCTGCAGTCACTAACTTATTAAATTTCAGTCCCATTCCAGGTTTTCCTTTTAATTTCATAGCACTGTTAACCGCCAAAGCAAATGCTTTTTCAGCAAGACTAGCATCTTTGGCTCTGACACGTTGCGAAGCTTTATCAGCAAGCTTCTTGTCAGCTGCTCTACGATCTCCGTTTTTATCAGAGTATGCTATGTCATGTTCTTTACACGCCTGATCTAGCGGATTAATTCCAGGATCTCCTCTTTTCATTAGCTTTTTCAATTTGGTTCCGGGACCGCAGTATTGATATCCGGGAAGATGCATTTCAAAGGGTAAGTTATTGATAACTTTATCAAGCAGTCCATTGCCTTTCGGCCCTTTCTGAGATTTGTGAATGATCATCTCTCTTCGAGTGTTGATTTACAACTGACGATCAAGGTATAAAACAAGCGTTTATATTTCAAGAGCTCAATGTTGAATCTGACTCTGATACGTGAACATGGATTTTACTGAGCAGAATGTCAAACTACCCGTCGGGAACTTCGATTTTGGAAAAGAGAAGAGACTGAAGCGACATGGTGAATTACTGCTAGATAGTATACAAGCAGTATTCTGCGGGCCATCAAATTGTGGAAAAACAAATAGTTTATTGGCTTTAATTACACATCCCAATGGTCTTAGGTTCGAGAATTTGTACGTATACTCAAAATCCTTGAATCAGCCAAAGTATCAATTTCTGAAGAATGTCTTGGAGCCGATTGAAGGAGTATCATATCTTTCGTTCAGTGAGCATGAATCCGTAGTATCTCCAGATGAAGCACTTCCAAATTCAATTATGATAATTGATGATGTCGCTTGTGAGAAGCAGGATAACGTCCGAGCATTTTTCTGCATGGGGAGACATAAAATTGTAGACAGTTTCTATCTATGTCAGTCTTATGCTCATATAGGGTAACATCTCATTAGAGATAATGTTAATTTGTTAGTGATTTATCGTCAAGACGATGTGAATCTAAAACATATCTATGAAGATCATGTGAATACCGATTTAACTTTCAATGAATTTCGAAATTTATGTTCTGAATGTTGGAAGAATGATAAGTATGGATTCATTGTTATTGACAAAGATAGAGCGATGCATGAGGGTAGATACAGAAAAGGATTTTACTATTTTGCAATAAAAAAGGAATTATGAGTGTAAAACTTACAGTACAGTTGTAGACATCATCTCGACAGCATGTCAGACTTCAAGAAAAAGAAGAATATTCTCAGCGAGCTCTGGCGAGCTCGTGAGGCTATTAAAAGAAAATACACTCTATTTTTTTGTTTTTTAAGTGGCATTTCGAACTCGAAAGTTCATCGCCTCATCTACGCAAGCCTTCCACGTATCCCTATTTTGTGCTAACCCTATCCATTTCGCGCCGTCCCGTCCGATTTCAGTTAAGTCCGCTTTTACATTGTCGTCCCACCTGGGTCTAGGTCTACCTAGAGGTCGCGATGTATTTGGCTTTCTTTTCATTATACGCGCTGCCGTGCGAATATTTCCCATTCTTGCAACGTGCCCTGCCCATCTTAGTCTTCGCGATTTAATTATTCTGTTTATATTCGGTGACGCGTATAGGTTATGTAGCTCGTCGTTGCGCAGTTTCCTCCACTCCCCGGTTTCCTCATCTTTCTTTGGCCCGTATATTTTTCGCAGAACCTTATTTTCGAACACCCTAAAACGGTTTTTCTCCGCTTAGTTAAGCGCCCAAGTTTCGCACCCGTACAGGATTCCGGCATTATTATAGTCCTATATATCCTTACTTTTACATTTCTAGACAGCAGTTTTGATTTTAGTAATCTATTCACGGCGTAGTAGCAAGCATTACCGAATGAAGTCTCTTGTTAATCTCGGCTTTAATTTCGTTTCGATCATTTATGGTTGTGCCTAAATATCTGATTCGCTCCTCTAACCCGTGTCCTCAGCCGCCTTTATGAGAATTTCCGCGTTTCTCGCTACCGCTGCACCGTTATCCCTAGTATGTCCAAGTCATCCGCATACCTAGAATTTGTGTTTTCCGTTAAGGGTTGCACTAGCCGCTAGTCTGCATTTTTCTAACAACATATTCTTAGCGTTAAGTTAAAGAGTACTGTAGAGAGACCGTCACCTTGTTTCAAACCGTCGCGTATCATGAATGATTCGGATACGTTACCGCCTACTCGGACCTTTCCGTGCTTCCGTTCAGACATATTTAAATTAATTTCACGAGTTTTTTTGGTACTCCGAGGAGCACCAGGATTTGATACATTTTGCTTCGTTTGATAGAGTCATACGCTTTTTAAAGTCTATAAATATTGGTGTATTGTTTCGCAATGTTCCCATTTTTCTCTAACAACTGTCTTATAGTAAACATTTGATCGCACGTCGAACTGTTACGCCGCGAATCCACACTGATATCTCCTTATTATATCGT
This sequence comes from Pteromalus puparum, assembly GCA_012977825.3. Classification (NCBI taxonomy): domain Eukaryota; kingdom Metazoa; phylum Arthropoda; class Insecta; order Hymenoptera; family Pteromalidae; genus Pteromalus; species Pteromalus puparum. The sequence continues at coordinate 36,248,483 of CM053170.1, read as the reverse complement.
TCCGCAAGGCGTGAGTCTGGCCTTGTATTACGTTGGATAGAACTTTTAGCAGGTAGCTAAAACGTGAGATTCATCCCGGTAGTTATGCAATCTTGTACTTATCTCCCTTTTTGAAAATCGGTATTTAATGATAGATTCCTTCCAGTTTTTCCGGTATCTTTCATTTTTCCAAATATGCACAACTAGTGTCAATAATTTGAAATGTAAGCGCGGGTGCCCCGTATTTAAGTAGTTCAGCTGGTATTAGAATCGTTTCCGCGCCTTATTGTTTTTATTTTTTGATCGCCGGCCTCTCTACTCTTTGTTAGGTCGTTCTTCCATATATGGAGTTCCGCAGTGTGATTTCCGCCTCCGTTTTCTCGCAGTTGTTCATGTCTGTTACGTAACTTCATCAAAACATCCTTTCCACAGCTTTAGCAGTTCTCCGGCTTCTCTTCTTACCAGCCCTATCGCCTCCATTGTGTTTACGCCTTGTCTAATTTGGCCTCATTTTGCGCCTTTCAAACCCAGAGTTCGCACTCTTCGTCAACCATGGTTTGCTCTTTGTTTCTTTTTGCTACCTCTAGCAACCTTATTCGCGGCCTTTTTATTGCTTTTTCGATATGTCCCCCAAAAGACTTTCGGGTCTCATCTACCTCCGTCGAGTGCATCCGTTTCTCGACTAACTGAAAACGTTTCCTTATTTCTACTTGATACTTCTTCGTTCTATCCCGTTTCGCTAGCTTTTCAATATTCGACGTTTCTACTTTGCTCGGCCCGTTTTACTATTTTGGCCCAGCTACTTATTTGGCTCATTAATTTGGCCCTACTTAGAAAATGATCGCGAGTCGCAATCGCCCCCCTTAAGCGTTCTTACGTCAGCAGTTCGTTGCTGGCGCCTCTTTCGAATAAGAAAGTGATCGATTGATTTGTTCGTTGGCCTCCGCCGCGATTCCACGTTACTTTTTGTATATCCTTGTGCTGTCACGTACTCGTTACTATAAGATCTTTTGCCGCCGCGAATTATATGACTCTAATACGTTACTTGCTGCGTTTCGTTCAGACTGATTCCTGCCTATACTGGGCCTAAACCATTTCTCTTTCCCTATTTTACGTTGAAATCCCCCCTACTATTTTGATTCGTAAGACGCGAATGGTCGATTATTGCTCCAAGGGCTTCGTAATTAAGATCCTTCACCTCTTCCTCTTTTGTCCTCCGCTAGGACAATGCACGTTATAACCACCGCAATTTAACACGCTCCTCTCGATGCCGGATTATACGAGATTCTGTCGTTACGAATTTGAAACTTTAATACGGGTGACTAATTCTTTTGCTATACAATTCGTACCTAGAATGTCCGCTTCGCGCCCCCGTTAAAGGTGACAGTTTCGTTTCCTAAACTACCGCTATCTTGGCACCGAGTTTCTTGGTATAGCTTACTCAGGTCTAGATTGTACCCGCCAGCTTCTTTTTACGCTTTCCCGGACGCGCCTGCTCTGTATAAACTCCGCACATTCCACGTTCCTACCTTTAAGTCCCTATTGATTTGCGTTTGGTTTTCGTTTTTTTGAGCCATGATAGTAAGTGGAAACCCTACGGTTTTGGATCCTGTTTCGTATCGCACGTGAATTCATCCGTTCTAGAGGTGATAACTCCCATACCTCTCTAGCAACTGGTTATTGAGAGGCTTCCGACTTTGATAAGGTCGGAGTCAGCTCATCGTCGGACACAATACCGGAATCACGCTCGTATTCCTAACGCCCCCTGCAAGGCAGCGCGGCCTAGCTCTGCTTCGTTAGCCTGTACGACCACGTGGGTGGCGAAATCTTCTACACATCCCCTTCGGAGCAGTTGTCTTCGGCTCCCGCATTCTCACGACGCAGGACTTTTGTAATGCGCGGTGTCAGTGGTGATACGCACCCACCCGTCCGCTCTGGACGCACAGGAAATACACTCTATAGAACAGAAATATTTTGATTTGGAAAAAGTCATTGTCATACTCTAAAACCAGTCATCGAACCACTAAAGAACTTGTTGACCTGAAAAGTTGAAAGCTACAGCAGCATCCATCAATCACATTTTGGATTACACACCGAGGATGCTAAAACAATGAGAAAACGGAAGTAACATTGATCGATCAATGTATTTGCTAACGACTCTAAATAATAATAATAATAATTCAAGTTTCTTCGAGATGATGAGATGGTGAAGATGTAGCTGATGATTTGAGTCAATGCGTACACAAATAACCATTCTTCTTTTATAATTGCCTCTGGAGACGCCATGAATAATCCTCAAGACTTTGTTCGCCAACTTGGGAAAACTTCACTGGGAAAAAATCCCATTGCCGTAAGGCCTCGGTGGACATTTATGCCGAGGGTTATCTCTACCGGGGCGGCGGCGAGGACCGCAGTGGAAAGTGTAAGGGATAGTATCTACACAATCTGTAGCGTAGTCGCGGTGGAGTATATGTATCTCAGTCGAAGCAAACAGCTGACGACTAGAGACTATGGCGTTATTAGGATAGGAAATACGGAGGAGGGCAGTTGAACCGCCACTAATTTCATTTTAGGACACGGAGAGGAATAAGTCCAAGACTGGCAGGTCGAAAATCAGTTAGGATTTTTCGTTCCTCTGCTGCGCGCTCAGGGCTTCCGTTTTGACCCGTGAGAGAATGTTTCTTTTATCGCCGCGAGAAAGATCTTTGGAAATGTCAACCTCCCTTTAGTATACCTCCCGGCTCTCGGGGCTACGAGTCCTCGGCACGTCGTGATAGATTTTTTGTCGGGTTATCGCGGCGATAAAAAGGTTCTTGCGGCCAAATGTCCATAGGGAGACGCGAAATCAGCGGGGGCGAGTGAACCCGCCCACTAATTTGATCTTTAGGAGCCGGAAAGGCAACAAGTGGCAAGGAGTCGAAAATCCTATAAATTCATTTTCCCTCTCTAGCCTGTAGCGCGCTCAGGGCCCGTTCGTCCCTCTATCTATAGTGCTCTGGGAAGGGGTTAGCAGAAAAAAGAGGATGACACATTGCGATGGACAGAGCGAATACGGGAGGCGAGGGCATTAAACCACACTAATTTTTTTCAGGCGTGACCGAGAGAAGGAAAAGAATGGGACTTTTAACACTACGGTTACTGGCTCAAAATAATAAACTAAATTCACATAGACCCCATGTGGTAGATCGATGTTTTTTAAGTCGCTTAAATCAAATGTGGGGTCGTTGTCTCTACATTTTTTTAAAACTTTGTACCGGACTTTTGTCAATTTGACCTGAAATGACCTTGACCTGGAGGTGCCGCGTGATAGGATAAACGGACCGCCGCGATTCGCGAATTCAGCGACCAAAATATAAACATACACATGGCGTTTTTCGCTGATTTTTTTACGCGACTTTCGTCAATTTGACCTCTAAATGACCTTGACCCTGACGTGATAGAGCAAGCGCGACCCGGATCGGATTCAGTAACCAAAAAAACATATAATTCACACGGGGTCTGTAAATAACATTTTTTTCGAACAACTGAGAGCCAGAAAGGTACTTTTTATACAAATTTCTTATATTAGTGGCGTGATTTCGAGGGTGTAAATGGGGTGCAAGCTAAAAACGCGATAAATTTTCCCTTAATCTATTATTCCTTAAGCTTTGCAATTCTTTTTTTTTTTTTCATCTTTTTCTAAGAGGCGCTACTTAATTTTATCCATGCCAAAGTCAAAATAAAACATAGTGCGCCATCTCGGCGTGTTACCAAATTTTTGATTATCTGATATTTTTAATCAATTTTACAGTTTTTTTTCTTTTTTTTACACTTTCGATCTACGCTTGACATTTTAGGATTTATCGTTGCTAAGCTGCCCTGAACCTCAAATAACGTTTTGTTTTAATTCAATTTTTGCTTGATTTTCGACACTCGCTAGCAATAATGTTAATTCTCAACATTTTTTAACAACAACAAGAGTAGAAGGGTTGTTCGATTCAAGAAAAAAAAAAATATACCAGTCCCCAGAAAATTGGTGCGCTCCTTAAATCGATCATAACTAAAAACGCGCTGCCAATCTTGGCACTTGCTTCCTTCCTATTCGCTTTTTGTTTTATTGTTTTAAATGTAATAGTAAGATTGTGCCCTAATGCCAACACCGACCGTTGCCACTTACTCTTTTCCCATGAGTGGGAGGTATTTAATGCATTTGGTGCATGCATTTTTGGCATCATTAGCGTGGATTATTCGTTATTTGACGCACGTCAAATACGAATACTGACAATGTATACGTCATTGTTAATTCTATTAGCATGCACAAATGTACTAAAGAAAATAGTCGAGGAAAA
>CM053170.1:36223788-36244151 GCA_012977825.3 Pteromalus puparum | reverse complement strand
AGTGTGGATTTCGCCTCCCGTTTCCTCGCAGTTTTCATGTACGTTTAGTAACTTATCAAAATATCCTTTCCACAGCTTTAGCAGTTCTACGGCCTTCTCTTCTACAGCCCTATCGCCTCCATTGTGTACGCTGTCTAATTTGGCCTTTTTGCGCCTTTCAAACCAGAGTTCGCACTCTTCGTCAAACCATGGTTTGCTCTTTGGCTTTTTCTTTCTACCTAGCACTTTATTCGCGGCCTGTTTTATCGCTTTTTCGATATCCCCCCAAAGACTGTTCGGGTCGTCATCTACCTCCGTCGGTGCATCCGTTTCTTCGAGTACCTGAAACCGATTCCTTATTTCTACTTGATACTTAATTCGTTCTATCCCGTTCCGTAGCTTTTCAATATCGAACGTTTCTACTTTGCTCGCCCGTTTACTATTTTGCCCAGCTACTAATTTGGCTCTTAATTTGGCCACTACTAGAAAATGATCCGAGTCGCAATCCGCCCCCCTATAGGTTCTTACGTCAAGCACGTTCGTGTGGCGCCTCTTATCGATAAGAAAGTGATCGATTTGATTTTTCGTGGCTCCGTCCGGCGATGTCCACGTTACTTTGTGTATATCCTTGTGCTTGAAGCACGTACTCTTTACTATAAGATCTTTTGCCGCCGCGAAATTTATGACTCTAATACCGTTATCGTTGCTGGTTTCGTGCAGACTTTCCTTGCCTATAGTGGGCCTAAACATTTCCTCTTTCCCTATTTTAGCGTTGAAATCCCCCACTACTATTTTGGTGTCGTAAGACGCGAACTGGTCGATTAATTGCTCCAAGGCTTCGTAATAAAGATCCTTCACCTCTTCCTCTTTGTCCTCCGTAGGACAATGCACGTTAATAACCACGTAATTGTACCACGCTCCTTCGATGACGATATACGAGAGTCTGTCGTTTACGAATTTGAAACTTTTAACCGCGTGTATAATTCTTTTGCTAATCAGAAATCCGGTACCTAGGGAATGTCCGCTCGCGCCCCCGTACATAAAGGTGAAGTTTTCGTTTCCTAACATACCGCTATCTTGCCACCGAGTTTCTTGTATAGCTACTAAGTCTAGATTGTACCCGCCAGCTTCTTTTAAGATTTCCCGGTACGCGCCTGCTCTGTATAAACTGCGCACATTCCACGTTCCTACCTTTAAGTCCCTATTGATTTTGGTTTGGTTTTGGTTTTTTTGAGCCATGGTAGTAAGTGAAACCCACGCGTTTTGGATCCTGTTTCCGATCGCAGGTGAATCATCCGTTCTAGAGGTGATAACTCCCATACCTCTCTAGAACTAAGTATGAGAGCTTTCCGACTTTGATAAGGACGGAGTCAGCTCATCGTCGGACACACTACGGAATCACGCTCGTATCCTAACGCCCCCCTGCAAGGCAGCGCGCCTACGCTGGCTTCGTTGCCGTGTAAGACCAGGTGGCGAATCATTCTACACATCCCCTTTCGGAGCAGTTGTCGTCGCTCCCGCATTCTCCACGACAGCAGGATTTTTGTAATGCGCCGTGTAGTGGTGATAGGCACCCACCCGTCCGCTCTGGACGCACAGGAAAATACACTCTATTAAAACAGGAAATATATGATTTTGAAAAAGTCATTGGTGATACTCTAAAACCAGTCATCGAACCACTAAAGAAACTTGTTGACATGAAAAGTGAAAGCCTACAGCAGCATCCATCTAATCACATTTTGGATACACACAGGAGTAAAAAAATGAGAAAACGAATAAAATTTGATCGATCAAGTATGCTAAACGATCTAAATAATAATAATAATAATTCAAGTTTATTCGATGATGATGATGGTGAAGATGTAGATGATGATTTTGAGTCAATGCGTGACACAATAACCAATTCTTCTTTTAAATCTGCTCATGGAAGACATGAATCATCTCAAGACTTTTTCGCGAACTTGGGAAAACTTCACTTGGGAAAAAATCTCCATTGCGTAAAGGCCTAGGGAGAACATTTATGCGAGGGTTATCGTCTACGCGAGGACCGCATGGAAAGTGTAAGGGATAGTATCTACACAATCTGTAGGCGTAGTCGGTGGAATATATTATCTCAGTCGAAGAAACAGCTGACACTAGAACTATGGTTAATTAGAGATAGGAAATACGGAGGAGGGGCATGAACCCGCCACTAATTTATTTTTAGGACACGGAGAAGGGAATAAGTCGCAAAGGAGTCGAAAATCATATAGAGTATTTTCCCTCTCTAGCGCGCTCAGGGCCCGTTTTGACCGTGAGAGATTTTTCTTTTATCGCGCGAGAAAAAGATCTTAGGAAAATGTCAACCTCCCTATAGTATACTCCCTTGCTTTGACCGTGAGAGATTTTTCTCTTATCGCGCGATAAAAAGGATCTTGGGCAAATGTCCATAGGGAGACAGGAAATACGGAGGAGGGGCATGAACCCGCCACTAATTTATTTTTAGGACACGGAGAAGGGAACAAGTGGCAAAGGAGTCGAAAATCATATAAAGTATTTTCCCTCTCTAGCCGTGTAGCGCGCTCAGGGCCCGTTCGCTCCCTCTATCTATAGTGCTCTGGAGAAGGGGTGATGCAGAAAAAAGAGGATGACACATTGGATTGGACAGAGGGAATACGGAGGAGGGGCATAAACCCACCACTAATTTATTTTCAGGGTGCGGAGAAGGAAAGAATGGGACTTATACACACTACGGTTACTGGCTCAAAATAATAAACTAAATTCACATAGACCCTGTGGTAGATCGATGTTTTTTAAGTCGCTTAATCCAAATGTGGGGTCCGTTGGTCTCTACATTTTTTTAAAATTTTACGGACTTTTGTCAATTTGACCTGTAAATGACCTTGACCCTGACGTGATAGGGATAAACGGACCCCGGATTCGGATTCAGCGACCCAAAAAAACATACACATGCGTTTTCGCTGATTTTTTTACGGACTTTCGTCAATTTGACCTCTAAATGACCTTGACCCTGACGTGATAGAGACAAGCGGACCCCGGATTCGGATTCAGTAACCCAAAAAACATATAAATTCACCCACGGGGTCTGTAAAAACAATTTTTTTCAAACAAGAGAGCAGAAAATGTACATTTTTATACAAATTTCTTATATTAGGGGTGAATTTCGAGGGTGTAAATGGGGTGCAAGTGAAACGCGACTAATTTTCCCTTAATCTATTATCCTTAAGCTTTGCAATTCTTTTTTTTTCTTTTTTCATCTTTATTCTAAGAGGCGCTACTTAATTTTATCCATGCCAAAGTCAAAATAAAACATAGTGCGCCATCTCCGCGTGTTAACCAAATTTTTGATTATTGATATTTTTAACTCAATTTTACAGTTTTTTTTCTTTTTTTTTACAGGCTTTCGATCTACCGCTTGACATTTAGGATTTATCGTTGCTAAGCTGCACCATAACCTCAAATTAACGTTGTGTTTAATTCAATTTTTGCTTATTTTCGACACTCGTACAAAAATGTTAATTCTCAACATTTTTTAACAACAACAAGAGTAGAAGGGTTTGATTAAGAAAAAAAAAAATATACCAGTCCACAGAAAAATTGGTTAAAATCGATCATAAATAAAAACCGCTGCCAAGTCCTTGGCACTTAGCTTCCTCCTATTCCGCTTTTTGTTATTGTTTTAAATGTAATAGTAGATTGTGCTAATGCCACACGAGTTGCACTTACTACTTTTCCATGAGTGGGAGGTATAATGCATTTTGGTGCATGCATTTTTGTGCATCAATTAGCCGTGGATTATTCGTTATTTGACGCACGTCAAATACGAATAATGACAATGTATAGTCATTGTTAATTCTATTAGCATCACAAATGTACTAAAGAAAAAGTCAGGAAAATCCACGATGTGCATGCTGCTGAGAGCAGTTGTTTGATGTCCCAAGGATTAGTGCGCTTGGAAAATATTTTGCGCGCATCATCCAAAATTTGAAACCTTTATTATATTTATTACAAGTTGTATATTTATTATAAGGCTATAAGCAACAAAATTTTTATTTTTTAACATTTAAGAAATTTTGTATTCAAATTAAATTAATGAAAAAAATGTTGGTGCTCACAGCCGTGTTATCATCCTGATGGTAACACCAGTACTGGCCCTCATTATATGAAATTTATAAATTTTACTTATTTTAAACAACTTATAATAAATATAATAAAGGTTACAAATTTTGGATGATTATCAGCTGATTATCATTAACATTGTATCTCTTATAAGCGCATATTTATAACTATCAGCTTTAATAAAAATATTAAGCTGAAATCAGCTGATAATCAGCTGACGTTTTGAAGCTCATTTCAGTACTCCCACAGTCGTCTTTTAGAACCTCGTAATCGTTTTCTGTATTCCCACAGTCGCCTTTTTGACCCTCGTAATCATTTGACATTTGTGACATTTTGTTGACATTTGTGAATGTTTTGGCGGCTGTGGGTATGTAGAAAACGATTGCAAATGGTCATAAAATAGTCCAAATCTTGAAAGAAAATGTACTCAAATTCAGAATTAGAAAACATATATGCATGTCCAATCTTATTACGATGGATCACTTGATTCCAGATTATAACGGTGTACGTACGCACGCACGCACGCGCACACACACACACAATCATCTGCACGGACATTTTATAAAACCATGAAAGCTCTCAAAATATACAATACTAAGCTTTAATTATCAAATTATATGGTTTAACAAAAATAATAATATTCAGTCACACAAGGTATACAGGGTGAGAGTTGAAGAATTTGAATCTTAATCTTTTAAACTGAACGGTTTCATAAGCTACAAAAAGAACCTAGCCGAAGTGATCAAAAGATCAATCTTTTCGTAAAATTTCAACTCAATTTAAACCTTTTTACTCCCGTAATCGAACGACATAAAAAAAAACATTTTTTTTAGTTTTTGATTTTTATCTCAAAAACTAGTCGCCAAAATTGCTTAAAATTTTTACAACTAGTAGATATTGTTGTTTTTTATTGTCATGAATTTTTTCAAAACATTTAACTATTTATTTTTTGAGTTATATATGTTTATCGAAAAATTACCTTTTATATCATAAAAAATGAACAGATCAGTCAATCTAGAAAATCTTGCGGGAAAAAGGAGACAATTTCATGTTCTTTTAGATACACTATTGTTGAATATATTGTATAAATCATATCATTAAAAAAAAGCAAAAATATTTTTTCAAAAATAGAAAAATGGCTATAATATGGCCATAAAATGGTCAGAATCATAAAACAAAAAATGACCTAAATTCAGAATTAAAAAAATATATGCATGTCAAATTTTATTACGATCCGTCGCATGGTTCCAAAATTATGGTGGTACACACACACACACACACACACACACACACAAACGTATGATTCGTACTCCAAACACCTCCAAATGCGTTTCCACGAAGTATTAGCAAAAATGAAAATTTTACTATACAAAGCTTCCTCTTGAGGAGGAAGCAAAAGTTGCAAGAGCTGAAAATTGAATTGGCTATTTTGGCGAAAATTGCGTTTTTTTCTATTTTCTAAAATCAAGATCTCATTTCTGTCTGGCTATTTTCTATAAAACCAACGTAAAAGCCGGTTCACATTCTGTACGAAGAATAGTGGTAGATAAGACGCTGATTATGCATAGAAGTTTATCTACATGAATTTCGAGTATTCAAACTTCCCGTTTTCATATTTTTCGACCTTTATTGCTATTTTGAAGTCTTCTTTCCCACTCATTTTTTATCGATCAAGACTAACTAAAATTGATATTTCTCCGCTTTTCAAGAGAAACAATTTCATTTTAAGCTAAATTTTAAAAATCAGGTATACTTAAGAACATTTTAATTACAATTAAATCTTGAAGTAGGAAGGGGGATGTCTATCCAAACAGACACCCTCTGTGTCTGGTGCCAATTCTGGGATGAGGTTCAAACGATGGGGTGGCAATATTGAAAATGTTTAAAGGTTAGGCTTATGTCATTTTTACCGTCCAGGCAATTGGATAAAGCCTTTAATTATTATCACAGACGCACATGCCTGGAAACGCGAGCTTGTGTGAGGAGTCAGCGATAAGAGTCTGTCCGTTACATTATAAACAAGAAGAAGAAGAAGCAGAAGAAGAAGAAATTTACACTTGTAGCGTTTAATGTTTACTGCGCATACGCTTGCCCGTTCAAGGACTTAAGAAGTGGGAAAGTCTGCACGCCGCAGAATTTTTTTTATTAGATTGAATATTCTGAACAACATTAAGTTTGTTTGAGAAAAAAGTATAATTTTTTATAAATTCAAAAATAAATTCTTTTTCAAATGCAATACGTAATTTGAGTAGTTTCTACATGAGTTCAAACATTTATAAACAAATTTACAACATATTTAAAGAATTATCAAAACTCGACAAATATTAATAAAACTCAATTCAATACCACAACATCTCAGACCACAAAAAAATTTGTCAAATTTGACGAAACTAAGTTAGAGCGTTTCAATATATCTTCTACATAATATTAAAATTCTTTAATATTGATAATTTTGACTTTTGTAAACATCCCTACCTTATGTAGATATATCTTGTGAAAATAATTTTTTTTTAAATTATTGTAATCTTTGTATATCAACACATAGATTCATCACAAAAATTAAATTTTTAAATGATTAGTTTTTATAAACATTAACGGTAAATATAAGCTTAAAATTCGTACGTACGTACGTACGTACAAACATGAATAACTTTTAATTGATGTGGAAAAATGCAATTCTTTTTTGATACACTAATCGTACAAGATTATATGTATAAAAATGCCAAATAGAAATTATCAGATGTGGTCCAGATTTCAGGATGCTGGGGATAATCATGATAAGAAATATGAAAGGGATATGATATATATATGTATACAACAATAATTTAGTAAATAAGTTGATATTTCTGGTTTTTATAAGATATATACATATAGTGCACTTATTCGTAGACGATGTCTTGTTATCCTGGGAGTCGTCCTGACACCTGGACATCGTCTCCGAGATGTATGGGATATTCGACGGTAATTTCAATCGATATCTAATAGTATCATTTGTAGACGATGTCTTGTCATCCTAGGAGTCGTCCTGACACCTGGACATCGTCTACGAGAAGTGTAGGATATTTGACGGTAATTTCAATCGATATCTGGTGCTTTTATCTGTAGATGGCATTTCGCCATTGTGAAGGTTTTCTTGAACATAAAGTACATATTTTATTTCAAATTATAATAATTTATGATAAAATTTTAGATTATAGTATAAATAAAAATTGCTCTCTGCGTTTGACAGGGTTGAGACTGTCGTAATTATTAGATATAAATGTTCTAATAAAAACGCCCGGATTTCAATTTTTTATTATACCATTTAATAGTTTTTTTATTTTATTTCATTATTTTATGTACTATGTATTACATAAGTAATTGACGTAAATAATGGTAGTTTTACTCTTGTATTATCTGTTTTTCTTATTAAATTTTAACGTGAAACATAATTTAAAATAAGAAAATATTAAAAATTATTATATTTTTAAATAACTATGCCGAACTATTTGTATATTGATATCAATATTTAGACTTTTTAATGGCGATAACTCAGCCAACCAATATATATATTCAGTCTCTATAATGGCGATAACTCAGCCAAACGATTAAAAGTATATATAAAATTTATTTTATTCTATTTATTTTTCAACAATTTTATTAATTTGAAAAAATTTCCGAATATACTATGTTTTTCGTATATATTTCCGTATCAATATTTAGTTTTCTCCGTTTTTTTTAATGTTTAATAAATCGTCATTGTGTTCATAAATAGACTCTTTACTTAGAAATAACTTTAAGTTGTGTCTTGATGTCGCTCTTGATAGAGACCATGACTGAATACTGGAGTTCGTAAATAAATTCCAACATTGTCAAAAGATTGTCCTTGAGATTTGTTTATAGTCATAGCAAAACTTAATCTAATCGGAAATTGTCTTCTTATCATACGAAATGGTATTTCTTCTAATGATGGACTTAGATCGATTCGTGGTAATAAGACGATTATACCAGAATACTTACCAGTTATGATTTCCCCGACTAATAAATATTTTTTAACATCTTTAATTATCATTCTCGTTCCATTGCAAAGACCACCATTGATATCTAAATTTCTCAAACAACTAACTATGGCCCCTTTTTTTAAGATTAATTTATGTGGTGGTAATCCATTTGGTGTCAATTAATTTAAAAATTCAGTTGGTATTGAGTTTATAAGATTGTCATCATTTTCACTTTCGGTTTTATCATCACTATAAAAGACAAATTTTTTTCCATCAATTTTTTCAACAATATTTTCATTAATTTTTAATCTATCAGAATTTAACGGTGATAAAATTACTTTGTTTTTTAACGATAAATCATTTGGATCAATTTTATGACCAAAAATTTCTGTGATCAGATCGTTATTACAAATCAATTCTTTAGGAATCTTTTTAACATTATTTTGTAATTCAAATTTTGTTGCGTTTTTATTTTCTCCCACATCAAGAAGCCAATTTTTAAATTCGTAATCTTTATTTGGCAATCTTAAATTCTCATTTAATGATAATTTCATGAAAAATGACCATAATTTACTTCTTTTTACACATGATTCCATTATTTTTGTTCGATTACCATGACGTACTATAGGAAGTGTTTGTCTAAAGTCACCAGATGTAACAATAATTTTTCCACCAAAAGGATTATTATTACTACATAAATCTCGTAAAAATGTATCAATTGCTTCGAAAGCATGTTTAGATACCATTGATATTTCATCCCAAATTATAATTCTAACATTTTTTAAAAATATTCCATATTTCGAATTGGGAGAAATATTACATGTTGTTTGTTCATTAATATTTAATGGTAATTTAAACGTACTATGAACGGTTTTACTATTGATTAACAAATTTGCAGCAATACCAGTCCATGCTATTGTTAGAAAAGTTATATTTAATGATATCAAATATTTAATAATAACATTGTGTAAATAACTTTGGCCACTTCCTCCCGGACCATCAACAAAATATAATTTATTACCAACATTGTCAATTGTGTCTTTTATAATTAAATCAAATATTTGTTTTTGATCGACAGGATATTTATCAAAGATTCCATGGTTTCATTGCCGACATAAGTTTCAATAAATTCATTATCATCAATATGATTACATGGTATATCATCATGTTCTTTGTGCATCAAATTCTCGTCATAATCTTTTATGTTAAAATCATTTAATTTCATTCCATGTATTAACAAAACATTTTGAATATTTTTTAGTGCTCTATTTTCAGCTTTAACTTTTTCAAGTTTTGTATTCATAAAATGAGTTTTATATTTATTATACAATTCTGACGCATTGTGTATTTTGAAAGACTAATATATATGCAAATAATTCACACATAGATTTTGGAAATTTGACCAACGCAGCTTCTTCCAGACATTTATCCCATTCTGCATCGTTACTTATGAGACCTCTTGTTACACATGCTTCTTCGTATGTATCACAAACAATTCCATTTACAGTACGTATATCTCTATACGATTTTGTGCCACGTACATGTAATAATAAAAGACGTAAGAAAAATGTTTCACGTTTTTTTGGATTCACAAAATACATTCTACTTATAATATGTTTAAACAATTTTTTCCTTCTATTCCATTTTTTTGTTTTTCATTAAAAGCGTAATGATATGGAATTTCATGATATAAATATTCAGATGCATCATCATCGTCTTCGTTTAATTTAAACCAAGCAGTTAATGTTGTCACTACATTTTTAATAATTCGCTTATTTTCTTGTCCTTCTATAAAATATACATATTGTTCGTTTTCATCATGGACAGCTAATTTATAAATCAAAATGCGATACATCTTTTGGTACAATATTTTTTGTCCTCACTCATACATACACAATTTTTGTTCTGTGAACCGCATGGTCCATATCCATGGTCCATATTATATAATTTGGGATATTTATTTTCATCTGGTATTTCAGCACTTATAATTGTATCAATCTGATCGGTATTTCGAAATTTATAATCTGGATACAACCATATTAACATATGAATATGTGGTAAGCCACGTTTTTGAAATTCTATAACATATACATAACCTTTAACCTTACCAAATATATTATTTTTTGTAAGTTCATTTTTCAACACCTTTATTTTTTCATGAAAAACTCGTGAAATTAAATCCGGCCGATCTAGAGTGGTTTCATAAGGTAATAAATAATTTTGGATTTTCTTCCAATTAGGATTACAAGTCATCGTTAAAAAAATATCTGGCTTACCATCAACTTGTAATTGTGTCATCGAATCTAAATAATTTTGTTGTATGGCTCTAGGACTTCCTATGTAAGTTGATGGTAATATTACCATTCTTCCAATTTTAGAATTGTCAAGATTGGCTCGATTAGACACATAAGCCATTAATCCTTTGTACATATCCGTACGTAATCGACATCGACAATAAACTGCTGTGATAAATTTTTTAAATTCAAACATGGATTAAATTCATCGCGAATACTCAATCTATATGAATAATATTGTAATGTAGATATGTTAGTCTTATTATTTTTGTCTTTCAAATGTTTCATATAAGGTTGCCATCCTGATTCACCAAAAGGAAACATTAAAGGATAGATCATCGGATCAAGATGTCTACTAAGAATATTTATTCTTTGTGGTTTATCTGATTTTGGATATATAGAAATGTCACGATCTACAGGTGGGGCGCCATTATTACCTACATACACAACGGCAACTTCATTACATGTAGCAAAATATGATTTATTTTTAGTACAATCGTCACGAGTTAATAACATTACTATTTGTTGAGGTGCTGTATTATCATTGTGTGCTTTTGTATTTTCTTCCTCCTCTACTCTATACATAATTTTATAGGCTTCAGCATAAGGATTATTACTAGATATGAATTTTTCTAAATATTGTATTAAACTTATACCAATTTTATCAGTTTTACACTCGTTTATTCTATATTTATTTGCAATTTCATTGTCTATAATATATAACTGCCCATATTTTGGATTATCGGTATCATTAGGATGTAATGAGTATGAATTATAATACACTTGACCACATATTTTGAATACTTGTGGTCCAACTGTATTAAAATGTATTAATTTAGATCCGAAACTTGCAAAAGCTAAAGAATTATTATAAATTCGTATATTTTTTCTATAATTATTACTTTTGGAATTTTTATTAAATAATAAATTTTTTAATTCGACTGGGTATGTTGTATCATCAAGATGAATTTTATTCTTATGACAACAATTAATATATGTTTTATTATCTGTTGTTTTTTCTTCTTTAAAATGTTTCGCATTACAAAATGGACATTTATTATCTAAATTTCCTATAAAATTTGTCATAATAATGTTTTTTGGTTAATGGCATATTTATTACATCAAGATTTTCTTTTATTGTATTTGTATCTTTCAAATTGTTGTTTATATATTTTCTTTTTCTTTCACTTATTTTTACACAATTTTCTTGTTCTATATCATCTTGTAGAATAATCTCTTTTTTTGTTTTTCTATACTCACGTAATCTGTTTGCTTCTTTTGCCTTTGAAACAGATGTTGCATTCGCTCTATTATGACGTGATCTTATTGTTTCATTAACTTTTGACTCGTTTGTCATATTTTTTCTGTATTCACGTAATCTAATTATTTCATTTTTTTTAATCAGATGTTGCATTTACTCTATTCGACCGTGACCTGCATTTTTCTTTAAATTTTAAATCCGATGACATGTTTTCTCTATATTTGCGTAATCTTTTTGTTTCATTTACTTTCGAATTGGATGTTTTGTTCATTCTATTTTTACGTGATCTTAATACTTCTTTAGTTTTTAATTCTAATGATATATTTTTCCTATATTCGCGCATTCTTACTGCTTCATTAGATTTTGATTCTATTGACATATTTTTTCTGTATTTACGTACTCTTATTGCTTCATTTACTTTTGAATTCAATTTTACATTAGCTCTATTCTTACGCGATCTTAAGGCTTCCATTGCTTTTGATTTCAATGACATATTTTTCCTATATTCACATAATCTTATTGCTTCTTTAGATTTTGAATTCATAAGAGTTTGTTTTTCATCGGACCATTTTGATTCTATTACTTTTAAATCATCGTATATATTTTGATTATAATTACAATTTCTTTTTTTATTACTATATAGTATATCATTCTGTGTGTGAGTATATGATTTATTTTTACGTTTTCTTTGTACTTTAATAAATCCAATTTCATCGTCACTTCTTTTTTCAATATTAGATTTATTCGATGGATGATCTTTTCGAGTAATAGTAGTTAAATCTCTGTATTCTATTGTTGGTCTTAAATCTCTTGTAAAATTGTTATATCTTCTAGGATAAGATGTTATATCTACAATCATAAATGATTGAATTTGCTTATGTTGAAATATATATTGATTTCTATCATAATTATAAGAAATTGAGAGAAAATTTAAATTCTGATTAAAATTAGGAAATATTTCTGATGTTTTTGTTTTAAATATCTTTTCAAGATGCTGCCTCATGACAAATTCATCATATACGATATTACACGGACATATACCAAAACAAATTGAAACAGCGTTTGCAATTGCAAACAAACCACAATTATATCTTTCTTGTTGGTATTGTACTTTTTCGACAATTACTTTTAAAGACGTATTTCTAGGAAATAATCTACTAATATACTGTAAATGGTCATTGTTAAGACCTGCATTTATGGTATCATAAACATAAATGAATTCTTTATCGTACCATATACAAATCCAATGCCCAGCTGCATGTGTTCCACTAAATAAAATTTGTATAAACTCTTCTCCTTCATTTCTTTCTCTAATTTCACTTAATATTTGGCTTAATAAGGTAGATTGCATATTAAATGCCGGAATCAATTTCATAAATTCAACCAATTTCATAGTTCAACATTCTAGGATTATCATTTCCATTTTTTTAAAGAATTCTAAACATATTTTCATCCATTTTTTAAATCTTGTCGACTGTAATAAATGAATAAATAAATAAATAAATAAATATATATATATATATATNAAATTTATTATGTAATTAGTCAAATATGTACATATATATTTTATTTTGATATTTTAAACAATACATCATTTATGTCATTAAATGTTTAATTTTATTTGCAATACAATATAATAGTTTACTACATTAATTTCATCAAATATGTATTTATTTTCAAAATTATTTGTACAAAAGATACTTAAAATAAAATAAAATCATTATTATTAAATATTTGATATGAAAATATAATTTTCTTGAAGATATTAATTAACTAACAATATATATATATATATATATATACATATATATACGTATACACACACACACACACACCACACACACACACACACACACACACACACACACACACACACACACACACACACATAAACATACAAACTTATCACTATTATAATAATTTAAATGACAATAGATTAACATTATTTCAACAATTATAGTTGATCACAATTTCACATCTTATATATTAAGGGGGTCTCCAACCCAATTTTTACTGACCGAGTCGATAGAACGAGTACTCGGTAGAAAATTGCTTGAAACTAAATAAATACGGTGAATTATCAAAAACCAAAACATAGTTGCCCTTCGTCTCGGAATCATCTACCACAATGCAAAGTTTCAAGTCAATATTTAAATGCGTTAACAAATGGCATTTGAACAAAAACCAGTAGCTGCAGCGTGTGCATGTTGAAAATTTCGTTCAAATGCCATTTTTATATGCGTTGACAGATCGACTTGAAACTTTGCACATAGATATAAAATGATGAGAGAAAGGGCAACTATGTCTTGGTTTTCCATAATTTGAACAAAAAAAAAATAGTTTTATTATCATCCAAGCGACGCCGAACAGCTGTTCGTTGCTCTGTCCGCGGCTCTGGCGAAGTGAGTACGACGACTGCGCATACATTGTGCGCGTCGATCTGGGGACCTACTGGCGTCTGCGGCGACACGTTCACGCAGCCGCCAGTCGCCAGCCATGCCTTGTGTTTTGACGTTTTGAAGCTGCATCCCGGCCTTCGCTCGTTCGGTTCAACTTCAAGTTATTCAAAGGTATTAATTGTATAAGTGCAGCACGTCGACGCGATACAGCAGTGTTAGTGTGCTAATCAAAAGCGCATATGTTTTCAAGCAGCCTCCGCTCAGCGCGATCTCGCTCGCGGATCTGCTGCTCACGGCGAGACTCGCCAGTGCTTCGTTTACTTCTAATGCAGTGCGAGAAGTATATAAAAGTGATGCTCCGGAATATCAGCTACGATGCAGTGTGTGAGTGTCAGTCCGTCAAGGAGTGCTGCAGTAGAGGAAAATACGCAACTCCAGCAAGAAACTTGACTTTTTGCGCTTGGAGGTTATCCCTTGTTTTGGTGTCTGCTTCTGTTGCTGCTGCTGGTGCTCTTGCTGCTTCCACTTCTGCGTATACATTCAACTTTCAAGATGCATTCTAGATGTGAATCGACTATCACTGTTTGTGCTGCTACTTCTACGGCTGTGCTGATACCTTCCTCCGACATACTGTCTGAATGAAGATTCGTCGACACTCAAAATTCATAAGTATTTCTTGTGTTATGTGCAGAGAAATCAGTGATTACGTCGTTTTATTATGTGTAGATGACTCTATAGCTGATTTACACTGTCTGTGCATTATAGGTTGGCATTGACGGCTACAAACAAGATGACTCTGGAGCTGGATAAAAACTGTCTGCTGCTACTGATGCTGGTTGGCGTTTCGAGAGGCTTCAGTTATCTGGAGACGACTCTGAAACTAGGTTCACGCTCTTTGGTGGTAATGGCTGGCGTTGCTGAAGGCTCCAATCAGCTGAGGAGGTCCTTGGAACCATGTTCACACTCACTGGTGGTACTGGCTGGCATTGCTGGAGGCTTCGAACATCTGAGGACGACCATGGAACCAAGTTCACGCTCTCTGGTGCTACTGGGTGGGGTTGCTGGAGGCTTCAGTCATCTGAGGATGACCTTGGAACCAGATTCACGCTGTTTGTTGGACAGGTTAGCGTTGCAGGCCCATTTCAATCATCAGAAGACAACCCTGGAGCTGAAATCACGCTGTTTGCTGGCCTGGTTAGCTTTGCTGGCCTGTTTCAATCATCTGTAGACGACCCTGAAGTTGGAAGTTGCTGGTATACATTCTACAGCTGTACATCAAGGATCTACATTAGGTCCTCGACCAGGGTCTGCTGTTACTAGTACGGAGTCCAGTACTGCTGCAGTTACTGGTCCACAGTGTACTGCAGCTGCATATTCAGGGGCCACTGCTGCGACTGCTGTGTGTGCAGCTTTTGCTGCTTATATTCATACAACTTTTGCTGCTGCTGCTACTCGAGCTTGGTCAACTGCTGCTGCTGCAATACAAGCAACTCCTGCAACAGCTGTATGTTCAGGATTCCCTACTGGTCCTCGACCAAGATCAACTTGCTGCTTATACTAGTACATCTCCTTTTATACGGCTAATTAAGTAGCTTCTGACGCTTCTTGTTCCTTCCAAAGCTTTTTGCAGGCCACAATTTTGTCTCAAGTCTATATGATGATATAGCACATCTATATAAATTTAAGTTTTTAAGATTTGTGTGGTTAAAAATTGTATATCTCAAACCTCATGTAACATATACTTGAAACTTGATATGCAAGCCTGTGTTATGTATTTCAAGATATTTATACAGTGTAGTGACTTAAGTGTAACCAAAAGATCTATTTTGTTCGAAAACACTTGCGCTAAAAGCGTATAATTAGAACAAACTAGATCTTCTGGTTACACTTAAGTCACTATACTGTATAAATATGTTGAAATATATAACAGGGGCTTGCATACCAAGTTTCAAGTTTAAACATTGCATCACTTGTACATAAACTCAATTTTTTTTTAAATTTCTTTGACTAAAATTGCATATCTCAAAAGTGGTGCATTGTATACACTTGAAACTTGATATAATAAGCCCTCGTAATGTATTTCACTATATTTCAGCAGTTTGATGCACTTACTACAATCAGATGATCTACTTTGTTCGAAAACACTTGCGCTAAAAGCGACAATTTAGAACAAACTAGATCTTCTGGTTACGCTTAAGTCACTAAACTGTATAAATTTGTTGAAAGACATAACAAGGGCTTTTATACCAAGTTTCAACTTTATACAATGCATTATTTATACATAAACTCATTTTTTTTCAAATTTCTGGGAAAAAAAATTGCACATCTCAAAAGTAGTTTTTTGTCATAAGAAAAGCGTGTATTCGAAACACGTGTGTATATGCGAAATACACGTAATTATTTATTAATTTTTATAATATAAAAAGCGTGTATTCGAAACACGCGTGTATATGCGAAATGCACAGTTATTTTATTGTAAAAAATGCGTGTAGTCGAAACACGTGTGATGTATATACGAAATACAGATCATTATGTATAGGCATTTTTCGTTATATGAAATCTGCGTGTACGGCAACACGCAGTGTCAGTTTAGATATTGCAAATTTTTGTAGTGGTTGACGCCAGATGGCGCCAGAGGTTATTATAAGCACTACCTGCACTACCGGCCGCAAGGTCGGTAAAATCGCAGAAATGTTAAGTTAAAAATATATTAACAACTAAGATAAATTATTGACAACATCATATTCCTTAATAGAAAATTGTGGCTAAAGTTATCATAATATGTTGTACTTTATGTTCAGTAGGCATAGTATGTCACATATATGGATTTATAACCTAAAATCAAACACTATATACCTCATATATAAAAGTATATACAACAAACAAACATGATTCCTATAAAAATTCTAACCGTTTAGCAGCTGGAAATAAGCTTATTGTTGCAAAATTAGTGAACGAAAGCTTACGATTTAAGCTTACAAAAGACTATCAACGCAACATTTTTTAAGAGAAAATAAGCTGATAACCTGATTTTGAAATTAAAAATTTAAATATCAGATTTTAAATAGTTTAAGATTAATTAAATATTAATATGATATTGGTTATACAAAAAATAGTCAGAACTAAATTCAAATCCTCAAGGTGGTTATATTGCATTAATTGATGAACATTTTTGTAGATATAAGAAACATAACCTAACATCAGTGGTTACAACTGTCACTGAGTATGCCTAAATCAAAATCTATCATTATACTAATGTACTGGTGCTAAATGTCTGAATCTTCATATATATATTTGTTAAACTATGTAGATTTAAGTTGTCATGTCAGATTTTACATAAGTCTTAGTTGGATTATCACCCGAGTCCTATTATAAACCTGTTTTGTATTTTTGGCGAGTGATATTTCTTAATGAAATTGATACAAAGAATTTAACTAAAAAAAATAACAGTTTTTACTTAACAGTCTTTATTCGACATTTATCATACAAATTATTATATAAGTTTACAAAAAATAAAAAATAAATTATTATGACATTTAATTTAATTATATAATTTAAAAAATATTATCGAATGATGATCGTTATTATTCTTATGAAACATATTTATGCAACCAAATATAATCTATAAATCTTCCATAATATATTTTACAACAAAATATGTTATCGCGAGCGTGTTTTGCTAGTTTTACTATTACAAAGCTTCCTCTAGGAGGAAGCAAAAAGCTCGCTTGTTTCGTTCCGCTAAAACTTTATAGAAATATGTTTTGAGATGTTTGAAGTTCGAATCGCGTATTTTAGAAAATGTCCGTATGGATGTGTGTGTGTGTGTGTGTGTGCGTATGTGTGTGTGGATGTGTGTGGATGTGTGTGTGGTGTGTGCGTGTGTGTGTGTGTGCGTTCGTATCGACTCTAGCTCAGCTTCTACTTAGTGGATTTCAAATCACCAAGTCTCATTTTCTTTGTTTTTACGAATACTCGGCGAGATAACAGTCCGTTTTTACATTTTCTTGACCCGTTTTCTTTTAAATCGATTTTTTAGTTTTGAGATTTTAGTTTTTTCTGATAAAGTTATTGGAAAAGTTAATGAAGGTTAATTGCTTAATATGTACATAAAAGAGAATAAAATTACCTATCTTTTTACCGCGGAAAATGTATAAAGTGGAATTTTTTGAAATCGTTATAACTTGAAAACTAAATGTCAAACCTTTCTATAAAATACATGATTATTGAAGGTTATTAGAACCATACACCACTTTAATTTTAAGTCATTTTATGGGGCAGATCCTGAAAAAAACTTAAAAAACTGTTACGTCATAACATTTTTATTTCAAGAAAAATATGTATTTTTAAATATCGGTGGCAGCAGTGGATCTAGCGTCTCTCTCACGCAACTGCGTTTACGCGCTGTATACAATAGCTCTGTTGAATCGGTCAACTGGCAGCGTGCGGAGCTCCCTCGCATCTCTACGATTTCGAAAGCAAAATCGTCAATCACATTTGTGTGATATCTTATTCGCCCACCGGGCTGATAGATTATTGAGTAATCATCTTATTAAACTTGTACGCCTCTAGGCGGAGTGATTCAACTTAATCATATACACTGTGTAATTCGAGCGTGAGTGAGACGTCGTCGGTTTATAACAATTTTTGAATATCAATTTGTAGTGTTTTTCATTATTTTCATTGTATTCAGTTTTTCTCCAAAGTATAAATAAACAGGGGTTTTTATGCCGCAAGGCTTTTTCCCTTATATCATTTGTTTTCATTTTCAAACCTTAAAACTTATTATAAATATTTATCAAAAATTTTAACTAGGCTATTTAACCACCTAAGGTTAGATAAGCCAATATTATTCAAAAACTGAAAAAAGTCGTTTTTCTGCGTGACGCGATAACTGGAGTAAAAAAGCATGAATCAAGTTCAAATTTTAGATTTAGTTAGCATTATATAGCACTTCGATCCCTATGTTTGGGTTGTTCACGAAACTAATTAGTTTCAAAGATATTGAGCTTCAAAAATTTTTTTTCTCACTGTGTATACTATGAATCGTTTTTTTTTTACGTGACGCGATAACTGGAGTAAAAAGGTAATAAATCAATTTAAAATTTTGGATTTAGTCAGCTTTATATAGCATCGTGTTCTCTCTTTTTGGGTTGTTTATGATACCAGTTAGTTTCAAAGATATTAAGCTTTAACATATAATTCATTAAATAATATGCATTTATCAATAATTAAAAAATAATTTTCAATAAAAGTGAAAATAAAGTGGATTAGGCTTTTCGCATAATATTGGGCATAATATTACTTCCTTTATCCTGTTGCAACAAAAACATGTCATTAATATAAATCAGGTGGAAACTATAACTTTTCCACTTCATTCGTAATTAGTTTAGAAAATATTATGCGATTGGGGATACCACTTGAAACAAAGTTTTATATCATCCATTCTAGCACTTCTATATGTAACTTTCATTAAATAGTGAGATTTAAAACATTGTTTTAAGGGAATGTAAATGTTCGAGAAGTAATACGCAAGAAGTATGGAGGAGGCTATAGCCGTTTATTCTCTCGATAGGTGTTATCGATGCGGGGACTCGGGTGGAACTGAACTGCACAGGAGCGGTGTCTTGACGCCGGGGGTTCGGGAGTGGGGAGAAAGCGTCGCCTAGCGTGGAGACGTCTGGTGACTGGAGCGGCAACTGACTCCAGTCCGTGTCGATCAGGCAATCTGGTGTCGGATGGTAAGGGAGCAGGGAGGCCGGATCCAACATCCCGCCCGCCTCGTTCCTTGAACGAAACTGAAACAAAAAAATGGAAGAGGGGCGATGTCCGCCCGCCATGGGGAGGATGTCGCCGTGAGTAGTTGCAGTCCGATCCGCCCGCCGTGAGGGGCTGGCTGGCTCGGGGTCCTGGGTCTTGACTGGCAGCTGGACGAGCTTGGTGATCGGTCGCGTGTAGGAGCTGTCCGCCGTTCGGATGGTGGCGACGCGCACCAACCCGTCTTGTCCAGGATGGACGGCGGTGACACGTCCGAGTGGCCATCTGCCATTAGGCTTGAGTAGTGGAGGGTCGATGATGATGACCAGGTCTCCAACTTCAAGATTTGGGCGAGGTCTGGTCCACTTAGCCCGTTGTTGGAGCGTGTTCAAGTACTCGCGACTCCAGCGGGACTAGAAGAGGTCTCGGAGGCCCTTCACCAATTTCCAGTGTGTTTCGTGGTCCAAGGGTGATTGGGCTGCGGATGGTTGTGGCGTGGAGGCGAGTGATCTGCCGACGAGGAAGTGCCCTGGCGTCAGATTCTCGATGTCGTCCGGGTCGCCAGAGAGGGGGG
>CM053170.1:36213758-36223782 GCA_012977825.3 Pteromalus puparum | reverse complement strand
GGACTCTCTGTCTTATTCTAATATATAGCGTTCTCTCTCTAGACCGAGCATACGGCTCCTTCCCTCTATAGTTGTATTAGTGTAGAAAGTGCGTATGCCCTTTCTACACTACGGCGTTAAAGCGAACTTTAAACATTTCGAAGATGTTTCAGCGCCTACAAAAAAGCTATTGGCTACTTGTGTATGTGGATCCATTCAGTTAATTTAATCATTTTTTTTTTTTTAAACAAAAAAATAATTAATATACTCTTCTATCAGACAAAATTTGGAAAAGCAATGTGTGATTTTTTCAGAATCATCAGTTCTAATCGCATACTAAATTTCAGCTCATATATATAGATATGTGCTAAATTTCCGTGAGGACTAAAATTGAAAGAAAAGGTATTTCAAAAATCAGATATATAAAAAATTAAAACTAGTCAGGCCTCTGGCTTCAAAATTTAACCCTTTAATTGAGCCCAGCTGATGAGGAGCTGAGCCAGGTGGCTGTGGCCGCATATGATGATCGGGTGTCTCTCGTGGGTCGGAAGGATGGAGTTGCCGAGTCTGCCGCCAACTCGTAGCAGGCCGGTGTCATCGAGGAAGGGCATGAGTGTCTTCAGGGCGCTGTCTCGGAGCACCAGCTGGCCTCGTCTGAGTCTTTCGATGTCGGTTTTGAAGTCTACTCCTTGGCTGAGTTTGGCACAGGCTAGGTACTCCTGATGCAGCTCGTTGGCGCTCACGGGTGCTCGATATCGTGGCCCGCTAGTGTCGGTTCGGCGGCGAGCTGTTCGCCGGCAGCGTGCCATGAACTTGAGGAGTTGGTTCAGGTTTGAAAACTGGTCTATGGGGTGTATGTCGGCTCGCGCCTCCTGGGTGGCCATACACCTTAGGCTGGTTGGCACGGTTGCCCGGCTTGGTGGCGGTTCGGTGAGTGTTGGGCTGGGCCAGTCATTTCCTTTCAGCCAGGCGGGTCCTTCCCACCAGAGGTTGTGTTCAGCGAGTCCTTGCACGTCCGTCCCTCGGGTTGCTACGTTCGCTGGATTAT
The DNA here is from genome assembly GCA_012977825.3 of Pteromalus puparum. Lineage (NCBI taxonomy): Eukaryota > Metazoa > Arthropoda > Insecta > Hymenoptera > Pteromalidae > Pteromalus > Pteromalus puparum. The sequence continues at coordinate 36,222,755 of CM053170.1, read as the reverse complement.
CATTCGTTCGGACGTAGTGCCACTGTGCGTCTGGGACGAGTTAGTGGATGTGCGCGACGTAATCGTCTACGAAGTTGTTCCCAGTAGGGCCTTAGGAACGGAGCCAGTGGAGGACCACTTGTGAGTCCCCCCAGAGGTGACAGCTGGTGAGGGGAATGGCAAAGCTTGTGGCTACGAAGCGAAGGAGTTTGGCAGCTAGAAGAGCGGCCCTCAACTCTAGGCGAGGGATCGTCATCCTGGTGGCTGCTCTCTTCGGCGGGGCGAGGCTTCTGATGGGTGACAACATGGTTTTTGCCCAGAGGAGGCTGGTCGCCGGAGTGCCACCATCGCAGTCATAGGTCTTGGAGTAGAGGGCCGCAGCCGCTGCTCGACGACTTGCGTCTGCAAAGGCGTGCAGCTTGATCTTCCGTGCCCGGGCGTGTTAGATCCACCGCGGGATGGTGATCTTATGGACGTATTTCATGGTGTTCTGAAATGCTGTCCACCTGCGAGCCCAGAGCTCGGGCACTGTTGTGTCCCAATCGAGCTTGGCTCGCCACAGGTCCTGAATCAGCATCTTGGCTACCACCGTGACTGGGGCGAGGCTAAATTTCCGTGAGGACTAAAATTGAAAGAAAAGGTATTTCAAAAATCAGATATATAAAAAATTAAAACTAGTCAGGCCTCTGGCTTCAAAATTTAACGAGTTCTAAGTTAGGATATAGATGAATTGCATGCAGAATTTTAGCTCCTCATGTAGATCCGTTCCTGAGTTATCATTGGAACAGGATTTGGTTCACTGATGTGTAAAGGGGCAAACCGCGCCCTCTCTCACTCCGAGCGTATAGAGCACATAAGCAACGAGTGTCGAGAGAGAGGGAAGGAGCAGTTTTCTCATCGGAATTGCAACGAGCCGGTTTCTCTCGAGATGCCCGTGCACGAGTTTACGTACATTTTTCTCGGAATCCAGCGGGGGCATAATTCATTAGGCGAAAAAAAGCCGCGGGTAATTGCATTTTTTTTTATTACAGAGACGCCGTCAATTTTATTCCAAGGCGTGCATACTCGTTATTTAGTTACACCGACTGTGATTCAATATGGCCCTCCGAAAAGCTCTCACCCTTGAATCAATCGATTTCAATTGCAAAATTCGAGCCCAGTAGAGGCAGAGGAGCCAGTCGAGCAAACGCAATATCAAAAAGCAATATCATTTGAAATAACACAGTCCGAGCCGTCGTCGCGTCTCTCTCCGGAGAATTTCCAACGGCTTCACATATCCCCGGGATGGAAAAAGAACTCGTCGCTCTGCACACACACACAGACATATATGAGGAAATTCGAAAAACGCATCGCGCGCGCGCACCGCCCCCATACATATGGAGCTTTCGCTCTGTGCTCGGCGAGCGAATAATATCAGCTCGTCTCTCTCTCTCCTTCTCGCGAGAACGCGTATTTTTCCTTTGGCCCCGCTGAATTATTATACGATTCATGTTTCGAATTGACTCACAAAATACAAAAGCGGAAGGAGAGAAATGTTATTGTACCGGGGGATCAGCTAGCGCGCACACGTGGAAAGAGCTGCGACTACGGCTCGCGCGGCGGGATGGACGATGGGATACGTGTGTATAACGGCGTGAGAGGTAAAACCCATGTATTTTTGAGCTTTTCCGCCTCTATATTGCGTTGCGTGTGTGTGCTCGAGCAGACTGCTGTTTTTAATATTTTCTTGTTATGTGAGTTTCCAAGAATGACAGTTAATCGGCAATAGCTCCTTCGAATCTCATATTAATTACTCGTCGACTTTTTGCACCGAGTCTAATATCATGCATTATTTATTTTTCGCGAAACTCCGTGCGATCACGACTACATCAACGGCCGCGCGCGGTGTTTCGCAATAATTTTCTCTATTTGGAAAATCGACTTATGCTGCAGTGTGCCCCGTCGTGTCGCAATTGTGTATACACCTTGATAGGCTTATTCTATATATTTTCGACTTATGCATTCTCGGCAGTTTCTCCATCGAGCTCGAAAAAATTCTTGCGCAAGATAGCCGATAGAACAAAAAAAAGCACATCATCTCGGCAGCCTCGAGATTGGCTCCGGCACGGAGGCATAAATACCGCGGCGAAGTGCAATAATCCGGCTAATTTGACAGAGAGGAACGTCGAGAGAGCTTTGAGAGACGGGCAGCAGTCGGAGAGCAAGCTCGCGCTACCAACATTTAGGAATCCAATATCGAGAATTAAGGGAGCGCGCAGAGACGAAAGAGTCCGGTAATTCGAGGCTACCACTCTTTCCGGTAAAGAGAGACGCGACGGCTCTCACGCGATGATTACGTATTATAGGAAAAGTTCGAATTTCAAAGGAGACACTGCAGCCAGCTTCGCGCGCAGGGAATTTAATTAGAGCGTGTTTGCCAAAGTATCGGGTTCGGAAAACGCCGATGGCTCTCGTTAATGCGACTCGGTTGTTCTTTTACAAGGACACGCGCAAGCGCGTGCGTGTATATTGGAATTCTAAGGACACAACGCGAAATCAGTTGCCGCATACGGCCGTCAGTCAAAAATGTTCGTCCCTCGGAAATTTCTCTATTCCTGCTGGAGACCGAGGAAGAAACTACCGAGAAAATACCTAAGACCTTTTTGCAAAGGTCCTCCCCGCGTACACGTACACAGTACACGTCCCTCTACGGGGAACCAATAAAAATGCCCGGCATTCTCTTTATCTAACGGCCCGTCTTTCATCTCTCGACGATCCTTCGTTTCTTATTCTCTCTCTTCTCTCTAGACTCCGGAGGATCGTCTGTGCTGCTGTACACAGGGCTAACCAAATATTTGGCGAGGACCACCCGCGAGAGCTTTAAAACTGCCGGGCAGCGCTACAAGCTCTTTTGTATCAATTCCGGCGCTGCCGAGCTATTGTCCTCCCCCCCGACCGACGAGAGCAAACTTTATTTTGGCTAAAGCGTCAACATGTCTCTCGAAAGCTCGTCTTCGGTAAACACGCGCGAATTCCGAGTCGGTTGATTTTTTACGGGGGGATTATCATTGATGTAGCTCGGAGGGACTCGGAGAGTAATTGAGTTGCGCGGCTCTATTTGACTTTAATTTCTACCGAAGCGAAGATGAAGCGTCCGTGTTTGCACCGACGCAATCTCGAGTCTTCTATGAATAAACTATCCTCAGCTCTCGGTACGAGCTTCCAAGAACGCTCGAATAATACGACAATCGGGTGTCCTTAGCTGTGGGGAGAGACAAAAAAAAACCGCAGAGGTCTCCGGGGTGTAGTTGCGGTTTCGAAACTTTCTTCAAACTCGAGCGAGAAAATACGAGCCGCCACCGCATCCTTCGGTTTATTACTCACTCCGCCGCGCAGCTTTTCCACGGAATTCTCTCTCTCGGCGCACTGATTGATTCCTCGTTAATTAGAGGCGGAGAGCAGCGTGTCCTGTATGTATATACCATGCGAGAGAGAGAGAGAAAGAGAGTAAAAAGGCTATACCGGCCGGTCGGACGACTCACTCGTTTTTTGCGTTTTATTCGATTGCCGTGTAGCGCGCGCGCGGTTCTTTTACATTGTTAATCCTTTTATTTTTTACATATTTTCGAGAGGACGATATCACGTGCTCTCTCGCGGCGAGTAGTCCGAACGTATGTTGATGCGACATTCCCTTCATTGGAATACTCGAGCCGGCAAAAAGAAAGGGCAGCGGCGCTTCCCGGTAAAAATATCAATCATTAAATTCCTCGGACTTTGTTTACGCACAGCGCGTATATTCCCCGCGGATTCCTTCAAAATTGGCCGTGCATAAAACCTCGGCTACTCATCTCTCTCCCATTAACGAGCTAGTCGGCCCTTCTCTAATGCATATTTTTCTCGTCGCCCCGCGCGCGCGCGCGCGCTCGGTTTTAATTTCTCCGAGCGCGCGAGGCATTCCGCAGCTTTTTCTTCGCGAGAGTGGCTCATCTCTCGCGCGCAAGCTCCCATGAATATTCATGGCGCAGAGGCGGGAATCGATCCGAGAATCCTCTGCGCCCGGAATTCGATTTCTTCGACCGAGCCTGGTGTGTTGTGTTCCGCGAACTCTGCGAAAAAAGAGAAGCCAATGAAAATTCATCGGACCTCGGCTTGTTCGTTTTCCTGCGAGAGAGCAAGAGAGAGGGGAAGAGGCTTACGACTTCATTTTCACCTTGGCCGAGCCGCTCTTTTTGCCGAACCGCCGGCTGATGGCTGACGGCCGATGCTTAGGAGCGTGGAACGGGTATAGATGATGCGCGGCAAAGAGATGAGAGGAAAAATTGAATCGTGAGAGATGCTGCAGAGGTGGGAAATTTTACGTGGGCGCGCAGTGTTTACTAGGGTTTCTCTCGAGGATTTTCGGAGATTGATGTTATCATCCCCTTTTTTATAGAACCTAGGAGCGTACGATTAGAACTACCCAGCGTATTTCCTCCGAGCTGAGAGCTGCGTGTGCACAGCAATCGATTAGCATTCAAACGACGACTCTTCTTTCTTTCCTCCTCCTCGTCCCGCTGCGAGCAAATCCACGAGCTTGCATTGCAAATCCGCGCACGTACTTGTCCAGGGTGCAATTAGCGACTTAACTCTCGGGCAGAATTTAAATTTTAATTGATTTATTTATTAACGCGCCCGCGAGAGAGAGAGAGAGAAAGAGTCCCTTCCTCCGCTGGCGTCTCAATGTCGGATTCTTACTTTCGAAGAAACTCAAAGCTCGATCCGTTTAATTTTCATCCTCCACACAAGCACACACACACACAGACACAGACGGACATCTCGAATAATAATAATAAAAGACAGCAGTGGCAGCGGCAGCCGGAGATTCTTCTGGCGGCGCGTCGACGAGGAGAAATGCAAGAGAGGCTGCGCCGCCGTTCACATCTTAACGAGCGAATCGGCCGCGATTAAGTCGGCAAAAAACTATATTACCGGCGATTATGATTCCGCGAAGGGAACAATGCAAGCGCGCGGGAGAGAAAAAGGGAAAACACGCGCGCGCTCTTTCTTGCCGACGTTTCCGCGGAAAAAATACCGAGCACGCGCGCGGGGATAGACAAACAGTCGAGAGATCGAGAGCGCTTTTTTTTTCGCTCTTGGCCCGCAGCACGCGACTGCTGGCCTACTTCGGAGTAAGCGTCGGAGGGATCGAGTGAATATCCTACGGTTTTTTTCACTGGCTTTATCGCTCGATTTGAAAATTTTCTACAGGCTATATAATCTAAGACACTCCGGTGTCCAACAATTAACGTCGTGTTTGAAGGGAAAAAGGGGAAGGCGAGAGCAGTGGTGGTGGTAGTAGTAGTAGTCGGGCGGGTAAACGAAGAAATCATTGAAACGAGACCTTGTTATATCCTCCACCTCTCTCCCTCACTGCCGAGAAGAACAATGCGCCGAGCTTCAAAGCGACACAAATTACATCTCGAAGCGGGAATTAAGTGAGCACGCTCGACTGCTCGCTCTCGCTCTCTTCTCCGGCGAGGGCTGTATTAGATCGAACTCGAGAAGCGCACGAGCTGCGCGAGAGAGAGAGAGAGAGAGAGAGAGAGAGAGAGAGAGAGAGAGAGAGAGAGAGAGAATGAGGATCGGAGAAAGATTTTTGCAGCAGCAGCGACGACCCCTTCGCTTCCTCTTCTTGTAGCGCTGCCGCGCGCTGCCTGGAAATAATCATTGCAGTGCCCGAGCGACTTACTCCCGAAACGCAATTAACTTCGAAAATACATTGTACACAGATCCCCGCACAAAGCGAGCCCGTAATAAGCGCACTCCTTTCGAGCGGTAATAATGTTATAACGCCGGGGTACTGCTGCTCTCTTTTTCGATGCGCGATCTCGGAAAGCTCGTTTCCTTTTTAATGAACAAACAGAGAGAGAGAGAGAGAGAGAGAGAGAGAGGGAGCCCGAGAGCTGCACCCCGCCCCTCGCCAGTCAAATGCGAGATGACTGAATTTTTCTCCGCTCGCTTCTTCCGAGAAAACCCGCGGCTAAGAGCGCAATAGTCGTAATACACGCGAAGCTTTTCGGAATTGTCGCGCAAAGTTTGAATAATCGCGACGTGGAAAAAGCCCGACGCCAGTCGCATCAATGGCTCGCGAATTGAAAGCGCTTCGCGCAGCTGCATCGAGCACTCGATCATCGGCTTTTTATTCCTCCTCTCTCGCGGCGCGCTCATTCAATTCGCTAACGAGCGGCCTTGGTGATTAGCCGAGCGGAGAGGGATGGATTCCTTGCCTTCTCTCCCGGCATTCACCCTCTCATTACCGGTTGACCCCGGTAATTTCACGGAACAGTCGGTCTAAATTAGCTGGACGCTTCGTACGGCACGCGGACATACAGCCAGCGAGGGAAAAGTCCTCGATCGGCAGAAACTTTGTCGCAGGCTTGTATAAGAGCTGGAAATTAACGAGCCCGGGCGTTGATCGAGAAGCCATTGTATCCGAGAAAGTTTATTCGCGAAAAATCTCGACGATAACCGAACCCCAGAATTACGCGATTTTGGAGGTCCGTTTCGAGGCTATTTTTCGACCCATAGCAGGGCTTCTGGCAGGGCTCACACTACGGGATTTTCTTCGATTTTTGGTCCCCATTATACCAAGCCTATTAGTTCTAGATTTCTGAGAAAACGGTCCGAGGTATCGAAAAAGCCCGAAAAGTCGAGTCCAAATATACGCGATTCTCGAGGTTCGTTTCGAGGCGTTTTTTCTTTTACATTATTTGAGTAAAAAAAAAGGCATAAAGGAATAGTTTATAGTGTTTTATTAAATGTTGTGAAATAGTATGTCTCTTTCGTATATGCTTTTTCGACCGTCGTAATCGCGAATTTTCACTGCTCGCGCGGGGCATTTTAGTTACCACCGCTACCTCGAGAAACACGCACCATTTCTTTAAGTTCACAGATCTCGCACTCGAGCGCGTAACGAGCCACTTTTCTCACAATAATGTGAGGCAAAGTATTATAAAACGCCTTGTCGATTTTTGCCTCCTGTTCAAGCATATGGCGATAGTAGGGTTGTCCGAAATTAACCGATACGGAAGCTCTAATAATAATTCTCATATGCTCGGAAAACATGTTGAGACCGTGCTGCTCGAATATGCTCTCCAATTCGCGGTTCCGCGTGAGCGGTACTGTCTGGCACTGACATTTCGTCAAGAGATCCAAAATTGTGTAGTTTCCGATGAACCTCGTTGAATTTGCCTTACGGATTTGTTCGACGCAGTCTTGGTAATAATTCCACAGCTTCGGGTGTCCCTTGATGCGTCCTTCGTGTTTCGATGAGATCGACGTCGGCATGGAAACCTTCTTCAGCGCCATCATTCTCAGCATCAGTCGGACGCTTAAGTTGGAATGACTTCTCGATGCAGCTGTCTCGATCGGCTTTTGCTCACCGCCGTATCCAAGGGGGTCCAGCCACGCGAGTCTCGAGCATTCAAGTCGGCGCCGCGTTCCGTTACCAAAGCGATGAATCTCTCGTTCCACAAGGTGGGATGTATCTCAAGAAGAGCTTGGAGGGTGGTCGTTTTCTCGTCAAAAGAACTGAGATCAGTATCTCTTAAGTTATTTAATGTCACTCCGAGGTGCTCGTTGTCATTGACACCTGAGTGTTCGAGCAGCTCGGCTGATTTTTGGCAACGCATTAAGACCGTGATCCACAAGATTGAAAGTTTCTTTACATCTGGAAGATCTAGGATTCCTGTGCTGAGGTCGGGATTTAGCCCTAAAATTTGTTTAAATATGGAATCTTGATTTGGATGCTCTGAGGATTGAAAAAGAGCTTCCGCATCTGGCCGCTGCGTCTGGTGAGAGAGCACTTGTGGAAGATCGTTCGAAGCGTTCGATGCAGCATCTCGCCAAAGTCTCTGACGACCTCATTGTCGTACGGATCTGATGGGTGGAAAATCAAATGATACCCAATAAGCGATTTACTAAAAAACTAAAAGACTTGTTCACACGCTGGATTTTCTGAAAAATCAACTCACAACTAGGTTCAACTCTACAGATCTATTGGTTCTTCAATATTGCATTCGATTTTCTATGGCGCGGTTTGTCTGCGCTCTCTCGTGACTCTCTCGAAACTGAGGTCCCAACGCTTCTATAGGGGGTGGAGGAGATGCCGTCTGTTTCTCCCTCCCTTGACTAATACTCCTAGGTATATGCGTCAGCGATGTTATGTCGAGACTGTGCACAATTACCGACTGATCAAAACTGCAAGTCCGCCATGTTGATTTACGAAATAAAAAAAGGGCATTCGAGCTAGAGCGCTTTATCTCAGATAATATTTCTTTTTTTTTAATTTTTTAGTGTTTAAGAAAAAGAACATTTTCATACAGATCTAAACAGAGATAAACCTATTGTACGTATCACGCTCGGGGGATATCGCTCAAGCTTAACAATTTCGCAAAATTCCGAAAGAGCGTTCCTTCGCCTCGGCATTTTATTGTGATTTTCCGAATTACCGAGGTGTAACGAGACAGGCACAAGAAAAGAGAGAGCAGTAAAAGCAAACAAAGTCATCGCGAGAGCTACGGCGTTAATAAGAAAAACCGAGAGAGCGAAGAAGCGAGAAGTGAAAGAGGGCGGAGTAGGCGTGTGCAGCGCGCGGCCTCGGCGTTATACGAGCGGCCGTCGTGACGTTTTTCGCACACTTGTCCAGCCCGTCTTCTAGCCGCGACGACCAGATGCGCGGAATATAATAAACCGCGTCCATAAAAGGGACGGAGAGGCGCGTCGTGTGTATTATATGGTTAATCGGAAATTTAATCCGAGTTATTGTTTGCGATATATCGGAGCGGAAAAGAACCGACGATAATAGGAGAAACGTAGAAAAAAAGTTATTCGAAAGTTCGCGCACATGTATGATCAGGCGGATTAGCGCTGATCTCCGCTTCTCGCGATTACCGGCCGCTACGTGATCGGAAATCGACTCGGTTAAAATCTCCCTTCATATTATACGTTCCCTAACGAGGCGCTTATTTATTTACCGAGTTGCAACATCGTTATTATATC
>CM053170.1:36071687-36161897 GCA_012977825.3 Pteromalus puparum | reverse complement strand
CGACAAAAAAGTATAAAGAAATTATTCCAGTAGATAACCGTATGGTCGTTCCTTACAATAGCTTCCTACTGCAAAAATATAAATGTCATATAAATGTAGAATATTGTGCATCTATTAAAAGTATTAAATATATATTTGATTACATACATAAGGGTGGAGATAGAGCATTATGCAAAATTAAAAAAATGGATGATAAAAAAAAATGATGAACCAGGTGCTGTAGTTCATGATGAAATTACTCAATTTATTAATGGAAGATATTTAAGCGGAATGGAAGCAGCTTGGCGACTACAAGAATTTCCATTATGTGGTAAAAGCCATACTGTTACACGTTTAGCAGTTCATACAAAAGATCAACAAAACATTATTTTTGAAGAACATAAAGAGTCCGAAGCATCACGCAACACAGAAACCACATTAACAGCATGGTTTAAATTAAATAAAATAGATAATTTTGCGAAAAAAAAAAATATATTGAAATTCCGCAACATTACAAATTTGATCAAAAAACAAAATCTTGAATAAAACGATCGCGAAATTATAAATATGGTGCCATTTGACGATTAAATGTAGTATCTCCAAAAGATAGTGAGATTCTTTCTGAAGTTGATACTAAACAGAATAAAAGGTGCTACTTCTTTTGAAGATTTACGAACTTATAAAAATACACTGTATCAAACTTATAAAGAAGCAGCACTAGCTATGGGTTTAGTAGCTGATGACTCTTGTGTTTATAATATTTTTGAAGAAGCTTGTCAAATAATGTTACCATTTCAATTACGTAAATTTTTTGCTTGGTTCATATTAGCAGAAAACATCCAAGGAAATACAATTTGGAATAGGTTTAAAAATTTTTTTACTGAAGATTTTAAAATAAATAAAGAAAATAATGCTTTATCTCATATCCAAAGTATATTAGAAACAGAAGAAAGGTGTTGTAAGGATTTTAGTTTACCAGAACCTGACAATCTTATTCTCAATGATGATTATCTTCTCAATGATTATATATTCTTCCGAAAATATAATTCAAAGTGCCACTATTTTCAAACAAATGGTAAATCAATTAAATGAAGATCAACACTCTATTTTCACAGAACTTATTAATAGCAAAACTAACATTTATTTTATTGATGGTCCTGGAGGTTCAGGAAAGACTTTCTTATACAAAACTTTAATACACTATTATATCTCATTGAACAAACAAGTCTTGTCAATGGCTTGGACTGGTATCGCTTCTATATTATTACCAAAGGGAATGACAAGTCATAGAACTTTTAGATTACCTTTAGATTTGGATAAGATAGATACTGCTTTTTTAAAATTAGAATCAGATAAAAGAAAATTAAGATTGGCTGATTTAATTATTTGGGATGAAGCATCTATGATTCCGAAAAAGGCTTTAGAAATCATAGATCGAACCTTGCAAGATGTATGCTGTAATAAAATACCTTTTGGAGGAAAATTAATCATATTAGGAGGTGATTTTAGACAAATTCTTCCAGTAATAAAACATGGTTATAGAAATTCTATCGTTGAGGAAACAATTAAATATTCCAAATTATGGCCTCTTTTCAAAGTTTTAAAATTAAAGAAAAATATTCGTTCTAATGATAGAGAATTCTCAACATTATTATTAGATTTAGGAGAAGGTAAAATGAATCCTTTCAAAATACCTCAATTTTGGAAAACTGATAATGTTTGTGAAAAAATTTATAGCAATATTAATCAAAATATATCTATAAATTCTGTAATTTTAGCTCCTCATAATGAAGTATTGGACTTATACTAGTCCTGGAGTGACTTGGGATTAAATGAGTAACACTGAATTTAATCTAGAATACTTTATTCAGTCAAGCTTACCCTCGAGCTTACTTAGTACACAAGAACTAATAACGATCGAACTTAATAGACAAAGAATGCAGTAACAAAAGCTAGCGCGGACGCGTCTTCCTCTCATGAGTTCACACGGAGAAGTGAGCGCCGCCGCCGCAGCAGCGACGTCGACGCTGGCCGTAGTTGGACGGTGAGAGGGGGAAGAGCAGACCCAACGTGCTCTCTGCGCATAGCGTTCTGCCCTCGCTCCAACTCTGCTCGCTTATGCTCATCATGAAGATATTAAAATCATTAATAATAAAGTATTAAAAATATTATATGGTGATACATGGACATATTACAGCATAGATCACGCAACACATATAGGTGCAGATCAAACTGACGAAAATATTCATCTAAATTATCCAATTGAAATGTTAAATGAAATTAGAGAAGGTCTTCCACCTCATAAATTAGACTTTAAAATAAATGCAACAGTTATATTCATTCGAAATTTGAGTATAATAGATGGTCTATGCAATGGGACTCGTTTGAAAATCATTAAATTATATCAATACAATATTGAAGCAGAAATAATTACAGGAGAGAATATTGGAAATAAAGTCTTTATACCGAGAATCACCTTAAATACTGGAGACAATTCTTCGGTGGAGTAGATAAAATAAATAGTAAGACCTTAAAGGTTATTAGTAATTATATCGCGTTACCACTAACGCATATTTTTAATCTCTGTATTGAGAAAGCGATATGGCCAGATGCTTTAAAAAAGGCACAAATCGTTCCGGTACATAAAGTAGGAGATAAACATAACATCAACAACTACAGGCCAATATCGCTTATATCAAATATTGCAAAGATCATTGAAAGAATCTTATCCAACGGATTATATAAATTTGTACAAAAACATAATACAATATCGAAACATCAGTTTGGATTCAGAAAGAATGTTGGTTCCAAGGATGCGTTAAACTACGTAACCGAAGTAGTATATAATAGTCGATAAGAATATACCAACAATTGTTACTTTCCTAAATTTGTTCAAAGCATTCGATACTGTAGACCACAAACTATTGCTGAAAAAACTCTATTGTATAGGAATAAGGGGGCTGGCTTTGGATCTACTTTCTAGTTACCTTAAAAATAGATATCAGACAGTGAAAATAGAGAACAGTGAAAGCGATAGTATATTAATAATTACCGGTGCCCCCAGGGTACTATCTTAGGACCACTGCTTTTTGTACTTTACATAAATAATGTTTTAAAAGATATTCTATTGGACTCTATACTATCGTATGCAGACGATGCCGCTATAATAGAGCTAGAATGCCTATAGTGTTCTCTACTGGTTCTTTTTTTTTAATTTTTTTATTACAAATATTTGCATGACTGATAGAATAATTTTATAAGTTTGACGGTGTGAAGTGCACAGGCAGTCTTGTAGATTGGATTATGGTTCGTGCAAACTGTGACGCACTTGAAAGATGTTGGATGTTGTAGACGAATTTCATCAAACAGATGACAAATGCGATTGTTCACGAATTTAGTTTTAGCTGGTGCTGTTGAACCACTTTTGAGTTTCAATTTTCCACATACATGGATAGAACTACGTGATGGTGAGATACATAGATCTTGATGTTGGATAGAAATACGAATTTCATCACTCCTATCAAAGCTTAATGATGAGTATGGTTGATGGGCGTGTACCTCGTAATGAGCAATAATGCTTAGAATTTCGTCCATTTTTCTGGAAGCAGCAAAGAATTATACACGTGAATTTTTTCCACGAACTTTTAGTCCTAGGCTTTTCAGAAACTGAATGCTCTTCCGTGTTAACGGTTTGAGTTTCTTCGGTCGACTGATGACGCGTTGACATGGTTGCTGACTTATTATGCTCTAGAATTGTAAACGATGCCCATTATACAGATTTGATGTGAAGTCTAATAGTAATTTCCTCTCCTCGAAAATTCACTAAATTTCCATCCTGATCTACAATTCAAATTTGTAGATGATCTATGTACTTGACACTGAGTGGTAGATATATCACATGAGACGGAACTTCTAAGATTTTGTATCCTGGAGGCACTCTGGGAAAGAACTCATGGATTGTATGAACTTTTTTATTATTGATATAAGCACCTGCAGTAATATTACATTCAACTCTGAGTGCATTGATTCTCAATATTTTCACACGTAAATCAGATCTGTGTTGAATGTTCTCTTTGAGAATGCGAGGAGCGAAGTCAAGGAGACGGCCTATTGAATCGTGAGGTGTGAGATCTATCAGATGACTGCAGAGAATTTCACTTCTGAGAGTATTGTTGTTAGCTTTCAAAGAAAATTCAATTCCTTTGGATTTTAAAGTTTCTTGTAAAAATTGATTGATAGCATCAACCTCATAACTGCCAGTAGGGATTGTAATATCTTTTTTGCTCAAATGAAGTTTATTATTTGAAAAGTCGACATTAGGAATAGAGTTGAATGTTGTTGTAACACCCCACACCGCTCCGCAGAGTCATCAATAAAAAAAAAACACTACAAAAAATTAAAGTCTCGCGACTTGTTTTTTAGAAAAAGCACGCAAAAATAAGCGTACTCTCCCACTCTTGCAAGAGCTACGGGCCACAGCTGAGCAGCCAGCCAACAACAACAGCAGCGCCATCAGGCAGTAGCGGCGGCAGCGGGACCTACGACGCGGCAGCAGCAGCAGCAAGCACGTATATCTATATATACAGCGTAGCGAGCGGTGCGGCGTGCACAGTGTGAGAGTGGGAGCTACGACGCAGCAGCGGCGCGGCGCGCGCAGCTCCGTACGCTTGTGTGAATGGGTTTTGTACATAGGTGTGAATGTGAGTGTGATATTTTTATGTAAGCGTTTTTTCGGCGGTGCGATCCCCGCTCTCTCCGCAGCCTTTATAAGGACCCTCGCGGCCTAGAGCCAGTCACTAGCTCCAGCGCAACTTAAGCGAGGACTAGTCCTACCAAGAGCAACTATTACGCCTTGGTAGATAAACTTAGAATATTTTCTCACTTTTGAAGGACTTATAAAATTTTCTAGTCAAGCAAAGATATCGCAATTTAAGCGTATCAGTCTTAGACTTAGAAAAATTTCAGTTCCTTTCAAAAGAATTAGAGAAATTTTCGAATATTCTTATATTTGTTAAATTATCTAGTCAAGCAAGATAACGCAATTTACCGCGTATCTGCTTTAGACTCTAATAGAAAATTCGTTTATTACCACCCACTTGTAACTTTCGAAATAAACAGATAACGCAAAGTTAAGCGTATCTGCGTAAACTATCCTATGTCAAAATAAGACTTCGATCACCGATATATATATAGATATATATATATATATATATATACGTTTGTAAAAATCAAAAAGAGAGATATTTATTTAATTTTGTGATAGAAAATATATGCAACATTACACGCAATATTTTCGCATTTAATATCTTATTGAATATATTTATTTTTGTTAAAATGAACTAAAGTTTATTATTGTGATGAATACACTCCACTACCTCGTATCCCGGACCTGTAATATACTTATTATTATATTTATTTAATTTATTAATGATATTTAAAATCATAATAAAATCACTTTATTTGGCCTGCCGTCACAATTACGACGCAGAGCAGTAAATTTGCACGACTTTTATAAATAAAAATCAATAACTTTTATTTCAATAGAAGCACCCAGGACCAAGAAAAGTCGTGACCGTTTCAATGTTGAAAGTTCAACTAATCCCAAGACAAAATTCTTATGCTGTGGTATCGAAGGAAAATATTGTGCTTCTAAGACAGATGAGTTTCCTGAGAGACTCAGAATGAAATTATCTTCCATGACTGATCGGATGATCATGAATCCATTCGTCTGCGAGCACCTCTTTTATAGTCTCCCAGCTAAGAAGTGGAGACAAAGGTGGCCACATATGAATGAGTCAAAATTTTGATATCTTTTGTAATTTTATTTTACTTCTTTCACGTTAAAATACATCATGAGATCCTTGGGAGGTTTTAGATCACCAAAACTATCAAAATAAAGCACTTCAAAACCTTGCTTGCGATAACAAACCCAGTGAGTACCTCTATTTTGATAGTCATCCAAGTTAACCACTGCAGATTCATTATACCACGGACCATTGGGAGGCAGATTATTTCTTATGAAAACACCTCGGAAATCTGAGACTTTCATTATACGAGAATATTTCATTAGATCGTAATCAGTCAGTGGACGATTTGGCAAAGTTAAATCAAAGTTTTTTTTTTCTATTCACTTGATTACCACGACCGATATGAGGTGACATAAATAATTCCATCCCAGTTTTATAGGGCTTAAGATGAAGTCCTTTGCCTAAAGCAATAGCTTCCATGGTCGTATTATGCCTCTTACTTTCTTCATTATCTTTTTGCGCGGCTTTAGCATCATTAACAGCTTTAGTTATTCCAGCAGCACCTCCTGCTATAGCACCTGTCGCACTGAGTCCTGCAAATAGTGGAATGAGAAAAGAAAGAACTCCGCCAATTTCCGATGGAAGCGGTAGAACTCGTGGAATGATAACTTTTTTCTTTCCTCCTACACTCTTAACAGTTTGACGTGCACCCTTCAAGGCTGATTGAATAACCTTGCGAGAAGATTTACTTGCGGTCATTGATTTTTTAGCCGCAGTCACTAACTTATTAAATTTCCGTCCCATTCCAGTTTTTCATTTTAATTTCATAGCACTGTTAACCGCTAAAGCAAATGCTTTTTCAGCAAGACTAGCATCCTTGGCTCTGATACGTTGCGAAGTTTTGTCGGCAAGCTTCTTGTCAGCTGCTTTACGATCTCCGTTTTTATCAGAGTATGCTATGTCATGTTCTTTACATGCCTGATCAAGCGGATTGATTCCAGAATCTCCTCTTTTCATTCGCTTTTTCAATTTGGTTCCGGGACCGCAGTATTGATATCCGGAAAGATTTATTTTAACAGGTAAGTTATTGATAACTTTATCAAGCAGTTCATTGCCTTTCGCCCCTTTCTGAGATTTGTGAATTATCATCTCTCTTCGAGTGTTGATTTACAACTGACCATCAAGGTATAAAACAAGCGTTTATATTTCAAGAGCTCAATGTTGAATCTGACTCTGATACGTGAACATGGATTTTACTGAGCAGAATGTCAAACTACCCGTCGGGAACTTCGATTTTGGAAAAGAGAAGAGAAAGAAGCGACGTGGTGAATTTATTTAATTACTGCCAGATAGTATACGAGCAGTATTCTGCGGGCCATCAAATTGTGGAAAAACAAATAGTTTATTGGCTTTAATTACACATCCCAATGGTCTTAGGTTCGAGAATTTGTACGTATACTCAAAATCCTTGAATCAGCCAAAGTATCAATTTCTCAAGAATGTCTTGGAGCCGATTGAAGGAGTATCATATCATCCGTTCAGTGAGCATGAATCTGTAGTATCTCCAGATAAAGCCCTTCAAAATTCAATTATGATATTTGATGATGTCGCTTGTGAGAAGCAGGATAACGTCAGAGCATTTTTCTGCATGGGAAGACATAAAAATGTAGACAGTTTCTATCTTTGTCAATTGTATGCTCAGATAGGGAAACATCGCATTAGATATAATGTTAATTTGTTAGTGATTTATCGTCAAGACGATGTAAATTTGCAACATGTCTATGAAGATCATGTAAATACCGATTTAACTTTCAATGAATTTCAAAATTTATGTTCTGAATGTTGGAAGAATGATAAGTATGGATTCATTGTTATTGACAAAGATAGAGCGATGAATGAGGGTAAATACTAGATATATTTTCAAAGTATGCATGGGCCGTCCCTGTCAAGTCAAAGAGTGGTAATGATGTTACTGCAGCTATGAAGTCGATATTGAAACAAGAACGAGTACCGAAAAATCTACAAACTGACCAAGGAAAAGAATTTTACAATTCAAATTTCCAAAATCTCATGAAAAAGCACAAGATAAACCTATACTCATTACATAGTAATCTTCATGCAAGCATATGTGAAAAATTCAATAGAACATTAAAAAATGCAATGTGGATAGAATTCAGCAAACAAGGAAGCTACAAATGGTTGAATATTCTACCTAACTTGCTCAAACCATACAATTCGAGAAAACATCGGATGACAGGAATCGAGTCTGAAAATGTTAACCAGGCAAATGAGAGAGAGGTCAAGAGACGTTTTCCTAATGAAAAGTCACCAGCAAAAAAACCGAAATTTAAAGTAGAAGATAAAGTACGAATAAGTAATATCAAGAATATTTTTCGAAAAGGTTATACACCAAACTGGTCTACTAAAATTTTCACAATAACGCGAGTTGTAAATACAAATCCGATAACTTACCACCTCAAAGATTATTATGATAAACCAGTCTCCGGCGGCTTTTATGAAACGGAAATTCACAAAACTATTTATCCTGAAATTTATCTCGTAGAAAAAGTTTTGAAGAAGAAGAAGAGCACAATAGTTGGATAAATAAAAATGAGATTATTTAAATTATCTAGGATGTAAGTCAATTATTATTGTATTTTCTATTATAAATGTGTAAATTATAGGATGTAGTATAAATAAAAAAAAAGCACAAATGTTTAAGTTTATCAATGTATTTATTTTTGTATTATGACTATTAGGTACAATATTCAATATGAAAAAAAATAGCTTAAAAGAAGCATTGTGCGTATTTTCATTATTATCTTGTGCTTTGTCAGCAAGATTCAAACTTAAAAGAAGTTTCACCATGATATACTACAAATAAACTAAGTTTATTAGCAGTGTTGGAGAGTGTGTTGAAAAACTCCTGATCTTTTAGAATGGCTGATGAAATCTTCTCAGGCAGGAAGATTTCAAAGCTTTCATCGAGTTCGGCTACAACCTTCGTACCATATCTTGTCTTCACCTCTTTCAATGCTGTGACCATATACTTGTAATCTTTTTCCGAGTCTGACACTGTCTTCCTTGGCAAAAAGTCACGCTCAGCAATCTTATTGAGTGTAGAGAGATCCATTCTAAAAAAGAAAATGAGAGTTCATGTTAGAGAAATTTTCACAATGACAAGACTGGAGAAAGATAGAAATAAAACTCACTTATAAGGTTAGGTGAGTCTTAGTTTCTTTCCACAAGGTTGGCTGTTCTCGATCTCTTCGATTGCTCGAATGTGCTCCAAGTGATGCTGCGTATGTTGATATAGCGCATTCCCCACCACAATTTCTGCCCCTTCCATAGCCTCTTGTAATACACCCCTCTCTCCTTTTCAGGACGTATCTTATCCAATGGTGAATCCCAGTCTTGCATGTTCTCTTCCATCATTCGTTTTCATACTTTTCATAATTTTTCTTCATACTTTTTGATACTTTTTGATACTTTTTGATACTTTTTTAATACTTTTTGATACTTTTCGATACTTTTTGATACTATTTGATGCTTTTTGATACTATTTGATACTTTTTGAAACTTTTTGATACTATTTGATACTTTTTGATACTAATGATTTATTAATTTCTTTTTTAATCGAAATAAAAGTCCTTAAATGCAAAAGTAGCAAGATAAATCAAAAGTAGATACAATACAGCTAAATGCATTTAAGAAAGAGATATGCATTTAATAATTATTACATCTGCACTTTTTTATTTTTTTTTATGCGTGCTGACCGTCTAAGTACTTGAGATAGTCGAGATGGAAGTGTTAGTGGTGGAGATAGAGATCGAGGCGAGTCCATCTGCTCTAGGCAAGGACACGGCTGGCGGCTGCATCTCCGGCAGCGAAAACCATAGCAGAGCCAACAATCGTCCCAGAGATCGAGACCAAAGTTGACAGCTTGACATGAAGAGCATTTTGCTCCTCATGGCACCTCCGTACCATCGGTAAGCCTTTCTAGGAAGGCTTACCGAGGCTCTTTTTCCTCTCTTCTTGCAGATAGGAAAAACGTCGCTGCTTCTCCTCATTGCGCACCACGTACGCTCTGGCTGTGATAACTATGTCTGCGCACTCAGTGCCGTGATACTCGTGGAGCTCTAGCTGCAGTGTGAGACGATTATATGCCTCTATATTGGAGGGTATAGTCTCGATCAACTGGCTTGCTTCGTGAAATAGAGCAACAAGCTCTGAATTTGTCACTTTGTCAAGATCTGCTGGAATCACCAGTCCTGTCTTGAAACTTTTCATCATCTTTAATAGTTTGTAAACGATCCGCTTTGCAATGAGCGTACCTGAAAATATGATGTTTTGTGATCAAGATTATAAATTGAAAATTCATCAATTAATATCTTTCATTTATATAATATATTACCTTTTTGTAGAAATTTATCTCAAAACAAATGAAAAGTTTCAGATGGCTTCCTGCCTTTTGAGCACTGATATGATGAGTAATGAAAAACTGGGGATGGTTCTTGAACTGATTTACTTGTAGAACAATCTGAAATGAAGCTGAAACTGACCGTCTACAGCAAGCTCCGTGGTATTTATTTAGAAATTTTCCTTAACTTTTTGTAAAAATCATATGATTGGAGGAAAACTTTCCTCTCAAATTCTCAAAAACACATCCCTTGCAGTGCTTTTTAGCCAATCCTAGGCGAGTCAGTAAAATTTTCTCTCACATACTCTAGAAGATATATACTGTGCTCGAAGAGGAGACAGCCGGCAGGCAGTAGCGTGCGGCAATGTGTGCGGCTGTATTATGCACCCTCTCTCTCTCTCTCTCTCTCTCTCTCTCTCTCTCTCTCTCTCTCTCTCTCTCTCTCTCTCTCTCTCTCTCTCTCCCTCAGAGAACAGCGTACGACTACAGAACATAAAATATCGTACATCGCTACAAGTCTATAGCGCGTTATGAATATGTAAATATTACTGCAGTCTAAAAGCCAAGCCGCGTAAGTGTCAGTTTTGACGGATGGAAATCTTCGGCTGGTGTACACCTTTCCAGAAAAGAATGAGGCATGAAACAAAAGCCTCGCGACTTGTGCATGTCTACAGTATTTTCTCTGTGCTCGGTGCGGGTCTATGCGTCACGCATGCATTTTTCACCACTGAGAGCGAAACAAAAAGGGACTGATGTCATAATGATAATAAGACCCATCATTCCTAATTGGCTTGATAATCCTCCGACTCCTAATGGACCGCATGGAAAGTGTAAGGGATAGTACCTACGCAATCTGTAGGTGTAGTCGTTGGAATATATTATCTCAGTCGAAGAAACAACTGCCGCTAGAACTATGGTTAATTAGAGACAGGAAATACGGAGGAGGGGTATGAACCCACCACTAATTTATTTTTAGGATACGGAGAAGGGGAGAAAGGGACTTATACACACTACGGTTACTGGCTTACTCTGGGAGGGGGGTGAATTCTCGATCGCTTGGAGAGAGAAGGGGGGGGGGATCTAAAAATTCCTCTATCTAAAATACATGCTTCGGATTCTAGCTCACCTTGAGAGAGGGGAGAATTCCCGATCGCTAAAAACAACAATGTCACTTTCCAATTTTCTGAAAAAACTCATGTCCACCTCCCTTTAGTATACTCTCTTTTTTGACCAGGAGAGATTTTCCTCTTCTCGCGCGAGAAAAGATCTTGGGAAAAAATCTCTCTCTGAAATTTTCTTATCTAGAAAAAATTTACGCGAGAGAGACACCTGTGCACACGGTTAGTAAAATATATAATTACCAGCCTTTGCGTTCACCCTCAAAATCCCAATCAGTTATCTCTACGGATGAGTTTTAAAACAGGAGGATTGTGAGATTTTCCTCTTCTCGCGTGAGAAAAGATCTTGGGAAAAAATCTCTCATCGAGCAGAGTTGTCCGAAAAGTCATTTACACGCAGTTTGTAGTCTCCAATGCATAAAGGCCTAGGGGAAAAAAAATACCTGTGCGAAGGTTGCCGCCCATACCAGCGCGAGGGTTACCGTCTATACCTGCGCGAGGACCGCATGGAAAATGTAAGGGATAGTACCTACGCAATCTGTACATGTAGTTGGTGAAATATATTATCATGGTCGAAGAAAAAAAAACAGTTAGCAGCTATAAACATCAGCGTGAGATAATTTGTATCTATCCGAAAGTCATTTACTCGCAGTCTGTAGTATGCATAATATCTCCAATACGTAAGGACGAAAGAAAAAAAACACCTGTGCGGGGGTTGCCGTCTATACCTGCGCGAGGACCGCAATGTCTCGCTGCTTATGGGAAAAAATGCAAGATTCTGATCTTTTCTTCTCAGAAGAAACAAAAGCTAGCAGGTGCAGGTGGCAAAGGAGATGAAAATCATATAGAGTATTTTCTCTCTCTAGCCAAGTAGCGCGCTCAGGGCCCGCTCGCTCCCTCTATCTATAGTGCTCTGGAGAATGGGTGATGCAGGAAAAAAAAGAGGAGGATACACTACGGTTCATTGGTCAGAGGGAATACGGAGGAGGGCATAAACCCACCACTAATTTATTTTTAGGGTGCGGAGAAGGCACGAATGGGACTTATACACACTACGGTTACTGGCTCACTCTGAGAGTGGGGTGAATTCTCGATCGCTTGGAGAGGGAAGGGAGGGATCTAAAAATGCCTCTATCTAAAATACATGCCACGGATTCTAGCTCACCTTGAGAGAGGGAAGGATTCTCGATCGCTAGGCGAGGGAAGGGAGGGATCGACAATCTCTCCATCTAAAATATACAGCACGGGTTTTGACTCACTTGGAGAGAAGAGGGGGTGAGCTAGAACCCGTGTGAGCCAGTATGCATATAGCCTATCTACTCTTAATGAACAATTATAGTGGTCGCTGTATACGGTATAAACGTGGGACATTACACTTTCGAAGCTCTGAACACCACTACGACGATCTCAAAACGCAATACCTAGCTTCTACGAGTATTACTAAATATAAGAGTCGAATTATACCTAAGAACAACAAAAGAGTCAGCGATAAAAATAGCTATACTAAAGCTATCCTTACCTATAATGCGCTGCCAAACAAGTTGAAGATAATAGACATAAAAAAAATTTAGGTTTAAATTCATTTGCACTTGAGATTCTGGAAAAAGGTAGATATTTTATGTGGTTTGGCTAAGTTTATTGGGCAGCTATCAAATCCCTATGGTTCTTAAGATATCAAGGTTTGAATTTTTTTTGAACATTTTTGATTTTGAAAATTATTTGCTGTTAAAATTTTATACCATTTCATTGAGCAGTTCTCAAGTAAAGAGCTGAAATGTAAAAACTTATTTTTCTCAAAAATTTTTCTTCCTCGTATAGGAGTGTCGTTACACGTTATTAAAGTCCCTTTGTCGAGGGACGACAAAAGCAGCAGCATTTTTTTTATACAAATAATTAATCTGAAGGTCATTTACGCATATTTAAATATATAGTGTGCATGAAGCACATCAGAAGAACGTTAGCCCAGACAATTACAAAATACATGAAAACATCTTATATTACAATTTGGAGGAAACTACGCGCCAATGAATTGGCAATTATTGGAAATTGCTAATTAAACTTTCACGAATCCGGCGCCGAAATTACGACCACGCCGCGAATAAATAATTGCCAGAGCATCGATTCGTTTTGGAGTCCACCTTACATTCTTTATAAATTCCAAATCCTGAATAAATACCCACTTGGACTCGTTCAAGTTCGAGTCGAATATTTTGCTTTTTGTTACTGTGCCACTTGGAATCAACAAGTTATTTTGATTTTTATGCATTGTTAAGAAATAAGTTGACACAGAGAGGATTTATGTTGAATGATGTGGATTTATTCTATAAGTATATGTACAGCTACGATGTATGCTATGTACACCATGTGTACTCTTCGACGACTCGGAACCAAGAGAGCGATATGCGAGAGTCATATAGTCTCGACACCGCTTGTGGTCATGTGACTCAAACGCATATACCGCGAGAGGGAATACTTACATGTGTGAGTCCCCTCACACACTCGTCAGCGCGCTCACTCATTCTCGCGCGCTACACTATACCTTACTGACTCGACTTTCTGTACTATAACAAGGATTCAGACCGGGATATTAGAAAACGACGGGGTCCACACCCGAGTATAAGCGATCAGTGGCGCATCCACTGATCGGTGAATAAGCGAGAGGAAAAGTATGTAGCAGCTCGTTGCAGGCTTCTTGAAGGCTATGTGAAGCCTGGCCCGTAGCGCAGTATGCTGTACGTGCACGTCCTCGTGCACGTGAGCCCGCGGAGGCGTCGTAAGTAATTTGGCTACGTAGCTAGTTCGCGAGGTAAACTAAGAGAGAATCGCATGGGAATGGATAGAGTCAGGAGCAAAGTGACACAAGCCGAGTAGTAGCAAAGTTTCTCTTTATGTAAAGACTCGAAATCAGTACAAAAGCAGCGCGGAGTAAGAGAGACGGAGCAGAGCGAATAATGCCGAGAGAGAGAGAGAGAGAGTATTGCGATCGGGCAGGTACTTACAGAAGTGCTTCGTAGAACTCGATAAACGCCTCGTGGCTTCGATCGGAGCGGCGCAGGACAGATGACCAGGGCCCAACGCTGGACAGCAGGACGGACGCCTCAAAGCCTCGTGTGTGGCCGGGTGCAGCGAGAAGTCGAGCGGCAAGCAAATGCACTGCTCGAGCCTGACACGCGGTGCTGAACAGCACCTGGACGATTCCCGGCGACACACGAAGAACCAGGTCACGGTTGCAGCAACAGTCCTCCGGGACACGAACGCACGCATGAATATATCTTTGAGTACGCGTAGTGGCGGAAACAAAGGTAGCGATATCAGCACGACTTTACAGCTCGGCGCTATACTCCTAAGTGTCGCGGCGCGAAGCGCGACCGCGTGGTCAGTGCAATCTCTCTCCCTCTCTTTCTCTCGTTTTCGCAGACGGTGCCACATGCACAACACACTACGCGCGGCTTTCTCTTTCTGTGTGTGTTACGGCTGTCTGCTCCTCACACTTATCTGCTGCTGAAAGGGATGTTATACAAGAATGTTATAGATAGAACATGTTTATTATAATATGATGATATAGTATAGGGGAGAGAGGGACGTATCGAGTGCACACAAGGCAACTCGTTATAGTACAGTACACTATATTTCATCACGCCTCCTTCGACTGTACGAAAAGTTCACTTTACAGTACATCTAGTTTACTCCTTAACTTTTTAAATTTTTGTTTACATAGTACTTCGGTAAAAATGTCCGCAATGTTGTCGCTCGTCTCGATTTTACAAACATCAATCAAATTTTCTTTTAGGCTCTCATGTACAGTATAATAATGAATTTCAATATGCTTAGAATTTTTAGTTATATTTCCATTTTTGTAAATATTTATCGCACCCGAATTATCCTTATAAATCTTTATCGGTTCTTTAACATTTATTCCGAATATTTTTACCAACTCTTTGATATATTCTATTTCGTATAACTTCTGATAATGCTGCATACTCTGCGTA
The DNA here is from genome assembly GCA_012977825.3 of Pteromalus puparum. Taxonomy (NCBI): domain Eukaryota; kingdom Metazoa; phylum Arthropoda; class Insecta; order Hymenoptera; family Pteromalidae; genus Pteromalus; species Pteromalus puparum. The sequence goes on along the minus strand of CM053170.1, from coordinate 36,146,644 downwards.
TATCGACGCTTTAGTAATACATTTTTGTTTTCTAGACTTCCAATCAATTACGTATAACTTATATCTGGTCTTGTGCTTGAACTTATATATAACAAAGCACCTATCAAGTTTCTATACTTATTATTTGATTTACAGACATCAGCCTTTTCAAGTTTCGAATTTGTTTACATTGGAGTGCTATATAATCTACTAGTTTCTGATTGATATTTATATGCCAGTGACTCTATGTATTTAGTTTTGCTTAGTTTCATTTCATATTCTGTGTAATCATATTCTATATTTATTCCTAGGTATTCTTTTATTTCTCCTAAATCTTTCATTTTAAATTTACTCATTAGAGTTTACTTTAAGCTCTGAATTCTTTTCTTGTTTTTGCAACAAATTAATAAATCATCTACATATAACAAAAGATAAATGACATCATCTTCTTTTCCATAAGTATACAAACAATTATCAGCATTGCTTCTCTTAAAGTTTAGTTTCACTAAGTATTCATCAAAACATTCATACTATTTTCTTGGACATTCTCGCAGTCCATACAACGCTTTAAACAATTTACAAACTTTGTTCGTTCCATCATTGTAACCTTTTGGTTGATTGACATAAACCTCTGGGCTTACTTTACCATTTAGAAATTCATTTTTTATTATTCAACAACATCAACGTGTTTTGAAACTGTTACTTTACCATTTAACAAGACTCTATATCCTACTTCACTGTAACCTAATAAAATTCACATTTCTGCTTGGTGTCCCATTTTGAAAATCTTTTTTGTTCTGGTTTTCTAGCAAATACTCTACTCCCGTACAATTTTAAGTCTACATTTGGCCTTTTATTAAAAAATATTTCATACGGAGTTTTTCTTTCAATTGTGTTGGTTAATGAACGATTTTTCAAATACGTTGCTGCGCATATGATTTCTGGCCAAAATTTTTATCTACTTATGCTTTGTCTAACAAATAACGTGCCATGTCCATAATTGTTCTATTGAATCATTCCGCTGTGCCGTTTAATTCGTGTACAGACGCTGGATAATTATTTATTGAAAATACTCTTCTTTTTGGCAAATTTGTAAAATCGGTTATTTAAATATTCTTTTCCATTATCTCATCGGATTTTCTTTTCCTTTTTCCCATTAAATTTTCAGTTTCATTAATGTACCATGCAATCAAAAACATTATCTTTTGTTTTAATACAGTAAACTCTAGCTATTTTACTATAATCATCAATAAACGAAACAAAATATCTGTCTCCATTTAATTTCTGAAATATCATTTGCTTTTGTTCTATTATTGCTAAACGGCAGATTGTGATACAAGTTTTGAACTTCAAGATCTCCGATTCAAACTCAGTTGGAATACCTGTCAACAACTGTTGTTTGGTTAGAATATTTAAATAGCCAAAATTTGTATGTCCTAACATTCTATGCCATTTTTCTTTTTTACTCTTATTTTTCTTATTGCATTCGGCACTATTTACAGACTTTTAAGAAAAATCGGTTAACTTGAGAACTGCTCAACGAAATCGTTAAAAATTTTAACAGCAGATAGCTTTGTTTATGATGAATAACATTTTTAAGCATTTGACTACATTGTTTTAGAGATATGAGGAATCAAAAAATTTTCAAAAAACAATTCAAACCTTGATATCTTAAGAATCATAGGGGTTTCAAAGCCACGCAATAAACTAAGCCAAAATATATAAAATATCTACCTTTTCCAAAATGTCAAGTGCAATACGGCCTTTTTACGCTCGTAATCAAGGCACGAAAAAACTCATTTTTTTCAGTTTACTATTTATTAGTGAAAAAATAAAAAGTCAAATCACTTTAAATTTTTTTAGACTAGCTAAATTTAAGCGCGCTACACACGCTCATTTTTTATACACGCGGTTTGTTTATTATAATGTCTTAAAAGTATTCAAAACACTAACATATATTTCATAATTAGGTTTACATTTGTATTTGATTAATGTTTTTTCTCAAAAAGTTAAGTAGTATTTTCCGAAACAAAGCAGATTATAACGTCATCTAGTTTTTGAGGTTAGAATATATTAATATGATACAACATAAGCTAGAATGATTATGAACGAAACAATCATATTATTGTCAGAAGTATAACGCTGCTCGCGGCTAGTTCGCAAGACGTCCGCATCATGCTCTCGCGCGTGGTGGCGCTGTCGCTTCTCTCTGCTTCCTCGTCATTCGAGTTTCGTCCGAGCTCAAGGCAACATCTCCGCTACATATAATTCTGTGATTTTCGTGTGCTCAATAAAAGTTTCTTCACAAAGAAAAGAACTAATCCCCTTGATTCATCCCGTCAATCCACCAACTACTCCAACAGAATGTGGGCCAGCACGCTTGACGGGCTTTTTTCGATTCAGAGGAACTGTTCAACTGTTCACCACGATTTCAGAGGTAACGTTTTTTTTTCTTTTCCAAACAAAGGAAAATAGAAATTAGAAGTGAAAAGCTAATCAGATGATCAAATAATTAAATCTCTCTTTTGCTTAGCCTCGGGAGTGCTTTTTGTTTAACCGTGCCATATTCAGAGTGGTGAAAAATAGGATAGACAGTGCGGTGTCTAATTAGCTCAGAATAGAGAAAAACATTAGAAAGAGAGATTTATAGTCAGAAAAACTAAGATTTGTTTCCATTATCCTTTAGAGAGATAGAGAGAGAACAAAGCACAGAAGTGCTATAGCGCGCGTAGTAACCGCGCGAACGCACAACAGCGCGAGCTCGCGCGGGCCGATTCTTGGAATCAGAGACAAGCGTGCAGCGACGCGCGGCGTGGCGAGTCATGCGCCCGGCTTGTTTACGTTTCGACCTCTCGGTTTTTCTCTCGGAAACATGAAGCGAACATTTGTTTCCAGAATATTTTTTTTCAGATGTTTATGGAATAATACCGTATGTTTAAGTATTTGCAACCAGAAATTTTTTTCTCTCGTGATCGTTGCTTTCTATCAGAGTATTTGTTTCTCTTGGACTTAAAATTAAAAATCAATCGGACGAAAATTTTAAAGTAAAAAGTAACACGAATTAAATAGAATCCTCGATAATACGGCAGTGCAGTAAAGTCAAGTCTTTCTATAAAGAATATAACTACAAATTTAGTTTCACCGCAACAGCATGTGCGTGTGCTATCGCCCCTTACACAAAATTGAGAAAATTGCGTTCGTTTACTCAGGTTGGGAGGGAGCACGTGTATGTTGTTCGGCGGAACAAAACATTTCTCTCAAGCTAGTCTAACTTGCAGTGCGGTCAGACTAAGCAAAAATTAAAACTAAAAAAAACATTCAACATTACAGGATGAAATAAAACTCGGAAATATCAGAAGTGTCAGGATGTCCTACAATTCAGACGAGGAAATTCTACGAAATATGCAAGGTAAAAGTGTTTCTATTAGAATATATTATCAAATTAATTAGAGACAGACGATAGGCCTATAAAAACACTTATTTTTATATAAATTAATAAGTAAATTCAGAAGTAAGAAATCGGAAGTTGAATTTTTAATCAGAATGTGAGGAAATTACTACCGCGACTCTACTGCTTCCCGTGTGAAGCAAGGTGTTTTGTAATTTCCTATTTCGGTTAGGGTATTATACGGTCGCCACCTGCTTGTTGCGTACAAGCAGGAAAACTCTTCTGTGTAAATAATGCGAGTGTTTGTGGCTCGATTACTACTTCGACAATTATTCCTTGGCCAGGAATGTTGGAGCTGGTAATTGATCAACGAACACTCTGATATTAGTTTAGATACGCTTGTAATTTATTTATTATAATCTAATTAACAAAATGTCGCGTTGTATATGCGGAGCACACTCACGCTCTGCGTTCAAGAGTTTGTTTCGCGTGTTTATAATAATGGTTCGCAGGACCTCTGTTCGCTAGAGCGATCAAGTAGTAACTGCTGGGTTTGAATCTCCGCGCGCTTATATACTAGCCGTGCGTGGTCCTTACGGTCAGTGACCGACCGAGCGGCCCCAACTACTGTGTCGCTGTGATCAGCTTTTTGGTGTTGCCGTTTGGTCGCGTCCGCCGTTTGGTGCAGCTGCTTTGGCGTCGGACTTGTCGTCGTGGTATTCTCTTTGGACGTTACTCCGTTTGGCCTTGTCTCGTCCAAAGGGATATCAGATATCTCCTTACAAGAATATTTGTTTATAAATTCAGAGGGAGAGGGAACAGAGTATATTACTCTAAATCACCCTGCTCCGTATGGCAGAAGATTGGAGATGGTATAAAACAGCATCAAAGCCATGAAGGCAGCTATGAACAACCATTCAGAGGTCCTAGAAAAGCAAGCCAACGCCATCATACGTCTTCAGAAGTCCATGGCAGAAAGCAACAAAGTAGCTATAGAGATGAAGAATCTTCTCAAAGAATTACAAAATCAGAAGGTAACAAATCCCCTAGCAAACTCTATCATCAGAGAAATAAATCAGAGTACTAACAACACTTCCTTAAGAAACACAAACACATCAAACACAATTAACATCAAACGTAACTACCCATTCACACGAAAAATGCCTCTGAACGAGTGGATGGATTATTTAAAATCAGATCTAAAAACAAATGACTTACTATTTATTTTGGAAGATAATAAAACCTTAATCAGCCAATATTATTATAGATGGAAAAACCGACATCTGATGAAAATAACAAAATTTTATTAACAAACGTAATAGCTGCACAAGATATTTCAGACAATTTAATATCTCTTAGACGCTTTGCAGACGCAGGTTTGAGCATATATTTAGATGACAAAATACTTAAAATTTTCGATAAAAAGTCAGAGCGTTCTCTCTTGCTTCGGGGCTCGTTCCCCCCTCTTCTCCGGTCTCGGCCTAGAGCCAGCGACGGCGGAGAAACGGACGCATCGATCTAACGGTACGTGCCATTAGGGACGGTCATTAAAGGACGTACCGTCATTAGAGGCCGGGCCACTCTGCGCATCCGATCGGCAATCGTTTTATTGGCCCTAGACGCTGGGGGAAAACGCAGGTGAGTAAGTGCATCGCTTTATTGTGGGCCTAATAAAACGAACGCCGAGGACGGTTCCGAGATAATCCTCTCTGTGCGTGTTTGGTCATGTTTTCCTGAATATTGTAAGAAACCGAAACTTCATCGTCTGGTAAATGCGCTTGGGCGGACGCTACAGTACCGCCTTGCCAGTGATGAAGTCACGATATTTGTTTGTGTGTGTGTGTGTGTGTGTGTGTGTGTGTGTGTGTGTGTGTGTGTGTGTGTGTGTGTGTGTGCGTGCTGCGTGCGTGAAAGTGTGTTTGGTTTGTTAAATCTATATATTAATATTAAGCGAATCCCGCTTGTACGTTCCGCGAAACGGACTTGTCGCCCTGATTGTCGAGTCGTCGGCTGTCCTGGCATCCTCTCGCTCTGAGTTGGCCGTGCTGGTTCGAAGGCTATGGAGCGTCTGTGGCGGTGGTGTCCGTTGTTCGCCTGGCGTGTCGGATGGAGGTAGTGGTGTTGGCGCCGTCGGAGGCGGTTGATCGTCCTTGCCTTCTTCCCCCAAGGTGTATGCGGGCTTGAGTCTGTCGATGGAACCGTCGTGTCCTTGCCGTGCACGTTAACAACGAACGTTTTGTTGCCGCGGCTGACGACTTGAAACGGTCCATCGTATGACATCTAGAGCGTATTTTTTACAGCGTCGTGTCGTATAAAAACATGCTCCAACGTTGCTAGGTCCTTGAAAACGAATGTCTTCGCGGACCCGTGTCTCGTGACGACTGGTCGCAGCTGCTGCAGATGTTCGCGTAGCTGCCTGATGAACAGTACTGGATCCTCATTCCGCTGCTGGCTGGGAGCGATGAACTCGACAGGTAGGCGCAGCGGTACCTCGGCAGAACTCCGTAAACGAGTTCTGCCGAGGTAGTCTTGAGGTCGTCCTTCCATGTTGTTCGTATGCCTAGGAGAAGGGTGGGTAGGATTTGCGTCCATTGATTGTCTTGGTGACATCGGATAGCGGCTTTCAACTGTCTGTGTAGGCGGGTGATGAGCTGTTGTCCGCAGGTGAGTAGTACCTGTCAGTCGGCTGAGCGACTGGAAAAGGTACGACTCAAATTGCCGGCCTTGGTCGGTAGTAATGCGCCGTGGTGTGCCAAAGCGGCAAATCCAGCCGGCGTAGAAGGCGCGGGCGACTGTCTCAGCTTCTTGATCTGGCATTGGAAAGGCTTCTGGCCAGCGCGTGTAACGGTTTACACACGTGAGACAGTATCTCTGACCTTCGGACGGTGGCAGATTGATGATATCGATGTGCACGTGCTGGAATCTCGCGGATGGTGGCGTGAAATCTCCGACCGGTGAGGTAACGTGTCGAGAGATCTTTGACTGCTGGCCCTGGATGTAAGCTTGCGCCCATGCCCAACAGTCGGCTTTGATCGAGGGCCACATGTAACGTTGTGTCATGAGCTTGGCTGTGGCTTTGATACCAGGATGCGCGAGGCTGTGCACTGCGTCGAAAACTGATCTGCGAAATGGCTCCGTGATGAAAGGGCGTGCAGTGTTCGTCGATACGTCGCACAGAACTTTTTCGGTAGTTCCTGGGATCTGCACGAGCTTAAGCTGAAGACTATGGGCGTGTTCTTGATGCTTTGGAGCTCCGCGTCGTTCCGTTGTGAGTCTGCCAGCGCGCTGTAGTCTATCGGCGTGGCGACTACTACGATGCGTGACAAGGCATCAGCGACGACGTTATGCATGCCGGAGATATGTCGGATGTCCGTCAAGTATTGTCCGATGAAGTCTAAGTGTCGGGTCTGTCTCGGTGATGCCTTTTCTGGCTTTTGTTTGAAAGCAAAGATTAGCGGTTTGTGGTCCGTGTACACGGCAAAGGTACGAGCTTCTACCATGTGGCGGAAGTGTTTGATCGCCAGGTAAATGGTGAGCAGTTCGCGGTCAAACGCGCTGTAACGGGCTTGTGTCTGACTCAATTTCTTGGAAAAGAAACCCAACGGCTCCCACTGCTCGGTTACTCTCTTCTGCAGGGCTGCGCCGACGGCCGTGTCCGAGGCGTCGCACACCAAGGCAAGGTGCGCGCCCTCCTCTGGATGTGCGAGGAGCGTGGCTTGCTTGAGCTCAGCTTTGGTCTTCTCGAATGCTTCGGTTGCTGCTTCCGTCCAGCTGACATGTTCGTTGCCCTTGATGTTGCCCTTCAGGAGCTCGTTCATCGGTGCATGCGTCTTTGCTGCGTTCGGCAGTAGGTCGCGGTAGAAATCGACTGCTCCGAGGAAATGCCAAAGCTTTTTCGCTGTCTGCGGTCGCGTATATTTGCTGATGGCTTCGGTTTTCTGGGTCGTTGGACGTATGCCGCTGCTCGTTACGGCGTAGCCGAGGAATTCTACCTCCGGCTGGCCGAAAACGCACTTGGCTGAGTTGACGACGATGCCGTACTGCTGCAGGCGCTCGAACAGCTGCTTAAGGTGCTCGTGGTGCTGCTCTTCGTTGTATGATACCACGAGGATGTCGTCGATGTAAGCGTAGCAGAAATCTAGGCCTCGGAGCATCTCGTCGATGAAACGTTAGAAGGCCTGTGCTGCGTTCCGTAATCCGAAACTCATGAACAGAAATTCGAAGAGTCTGAACGGCGTCGTGAAGGCAGTTTTGGTTTTTTATGTCGTACGATTACGGGAGTAAAAAGGTTTAAAATGAGTTGAAATTTTAGGAAAAGATTGATCTTTTGATCACTTCGGCTAGGTTCTTTTTGTAGCTTATGAAACCTTTTAGTTTAAAAGATATTAAGATTCAAATTCTTCAACTCTCACCCTGTATACTCTGTGTGACTGAACATTATTATTTTTGTTAAACCATATAATTTGATAATTAAAACTTAATATATTTTGAGAGTTTTCGTGGTTTTATAAAATGTCCGTGCAGATGGTTTTGCCTGTGTGTGTGTGTGTGTGTGTGTGTGTGTGTGTGTGTGTGTGTGTGTGTGTGTGTGTGCGTGCGTACGTATACTGTTATAATTCTGGAACTACGTGATCGATCGTAATAAGATTGGACGTGCATATATGTTTTCTGATTCTGAATTCGAGTAAATTTTCTTTTAAGATTTAGACTATTTTATGACCATTTCATGGCCATTTTTCGATTTTTGAAAAAATATTTTTGCTTTTTATTATGATATGATTTATACAATATATTCAACAATAGTGTACCTAAAAGACTGCTATCCACAAGGTTGAAATTTTTTCCCGCTTCTCCGACACCTACAGCCGCCTTTCAAGGGTCTGAAAGGCGGCTGTGGGTATTTAGAAATCGTGAAAAATAATTTTTTTGTGAAAAAGTTATTTTTCACAAACAAATGAAGCCACCCGCAATTTTGTAACTTGCAGTTGTTAACGTTATTAACGATTCCGCAATTACTGGTATTTTTTTTATTACGATATATGTAAGTTATTTTAGGAGTTCACGGAGCTCTATCCTTTTGATATCCACCTTAACCCCCACTCCCCTGATACCCCTCCCCTACAAGTGTCTTCCTAACCTATCCTTTTAGTATCGAATAGTAGCGAATATTTAAATCAAAGAATGAGTTGATTGTCCCATGTAATTATCTTCCACTAGCAGAATAGGAGGAAGCTAAGTGCCAATGACTTGGCAGCGGTTTTTTTTTTTTTTTATAGTGATTTTTTAGTTTTGAGATTTCAGTTTTTTCTAATAAAGTTATTGAAAAAGTTAATAAAAATAAATTCCTTAATATCTACATGAAAGAATAAAATTACCTATCTTTTTACCGCGGATAATTTATATTATCTTTCGTCATTCTTTTACTATACACCATAAAGTGCAATTTTTTGAAACAGTTATAACTCGGAAACTAAATGTCGAACATTTAAAAAAAAATATATGATTATTGAAGGTAATTAGAACTATATACCACTTCGCGTTTTGCGTAATAGGCACGACCGCTGACGCTTCGCGCTCGCCATACCCCGCGGCGCTCGTGCTCCGCGCTCGCCATGCGCGCTCGCTGTCTGAAAAAACGTATATTTTTTATCTTTTTCGTAAACAATTAAAAATGTTTTCGGCATGAATAACTTGAAAGTTTTATAATTATTTTAGTTTTTGACTCATGATTTTCAATATTGTTGATTTTGGAATATATATATTTATACAAATTTTAACGTGTATTCTTTTATCGCAACGATATTTATTTTAAATATAATTGAAACCCCATTTATATTTCGTATGATTAAAATTAAAAAAAAAATTATCTTTTTATAGTTCTTTAATTCAAATTATACACGTGAAATTCCAGAAAGTGGCCAAATTCGGAACTATCCTATTGGTGGAAAATGCATTGGTTTATATGTAATCTGTGACGTCACACTTAACAAACCGAATTCCATCCTGTTCCTAAAGTTATGAATTTTGTGCAAAGATAGTTTATTACATAATTTAAGCAGAAAAAGTATTAGTTTTATTATCAGCTAAGCAAAGCCGAACAGCTGTTCGTTGGCTCTGTCGAAGCGAGGCAGCGAGCTCGACCACTGCGCATACATTGTGCGCATCGATCTGGCGACCGGTCAGCGACATGCACACGCTGCAGCCTTCTGCCGTGTATTTTGGCGTTTTGATATAGCCTCCCGGCCTCTGCTAACCGCAATGTTTTGCTCTGTTTAACTTTTCGGCGATATAAATGAGTGCGTAGTGAAAAACGGAAACGACAACGCGATGCAGCAGTGATATATGTAGTTTTAAAATCAGAACAGAAGTGCTACTATGGTGCCTATATGTGTTTACAAGCAACCTCTGCTCACCACGATCCCGCTCGCGGATCAGCTGCTCGCGATTAGTGCTTTGTAAGACGGTGCAAAAAGTATTCAAAAGTGATGCACCCACAATGGCACTGACGATGCAATGTGTGAGTGTCAGTTCATCAAGGAGTGCTACAGTATAGAAAGACATGTAGCTCCAACAAGAAACTTGAATTTTTGTTTGGAGGTTATCTTTTGTTTTTGTGACTACTCCTGCTGCTGCTCCTGCTGATTCTACTGTTGTGCTGATGTATATTTCTTGTCAAATGCTGTCTAGGTGACGATTTAGCATCACACAGTTCCACAAAAAGTATTGCTGTGTTCTTGTGTTCATTATTTTGAAAACAGATATTTATTGTGTTATGTGCAGTGAAATCAGTGACTATGTGATTGTGTGATCTGTTTTTAGAGTTGAACCATTGTGTTGTAATTCTGATGTCTCCTACTGATAGCTATACGGCATTGGTATCAGAGGACAGAGATTTTAAGATTTATCGTTTCCAATTTGACCATGTAATCACTACCATGGTGCTGATTCGCAGTATCTGGGTGGTGTAGCTTGGCGTTGCTGGCTACTTCAAAACCCTCAAGGTGTCTCTGGAACTGATTCATACCATCTAAGTAGTGCAGGCTGGGTTGTTGACTTCTGCCACTACATCAAGATGACCTTGGAGCTAGATTTACTCTGTCTGCAGTGGTGCTGATTGGCGTCTCTGGGTATTTCAACATTATCTGCTCGTGCAGCATGGTATTTCTGGCTGATCTAACAATCTTCAAACTATATTCGAACTTTCTGGCTGTCCTTGAGACGTTGCTATTAGCTTGAACCACCTGAAATTGACCATGGACCCGTATTCTTGCTTCCTGACAGTCCTGGTTGGCGTAGCTGGCTGCTTAAACCATGTCGAGATCTTGGAGTTGGATTCACGCTTGCTGGGAGTATTTATTGATGTTCTTGGATATTTCAACTACTTTAATACGGTTCTGGAGATGGGTTTGTACTATTCTACATGGTAATATCCAAAAATTACAATGACTCGTGCTGTATGTTTAATTAATATTGAATCTTTAATAGGTTTTGATTTACAATACTTTATACATGTTCTCAGTTTTCTAAATAGATATCTTGTATTGCTTACGGGTATCTTAACAGTGATTATTATCAATATACGTCTAAGTTTTTTATTTGTAAATATAAACTATGCGAAAAAAGTTTGTAACATATTTTCTAGGTGTACGAGTAATGCTGAATTTTTTGGCATAATAGTCTACTGCATGCACAGGAGTACGACTGAAGATATTGGTGTCGGCATCTGAGCCATCAAAATGTTAGAGTTGAAAGGAAGCTCCATCAAGACTCCGGCAATACTGCTTACTACTATTGACGGATCAGTTTTTTTATCAGGTGCGATCAGTGAGTTGAATGATTGTTTGTTGATATGAGTTTTTAATATGATTTCTTTTGTTTTTTAGTGTTGAAATCATACTGCAACTGGAGATATCATGGTCTGCTGGATGAGGAGCAGTAGGATCAAGGGCATTGGTCATATGCCTGATCATCGATAATAATGGAGCTTCGTTAGTGTGTAACTTTCAGGTACAATATTTTCTATATAATTTGAATGATTTCATGTAATTGATGTAATTTATATTTTTGCAGATGCAGTGCTACTAAGATACAGATCATAAATAGTTTTACTTCAAATATTATTTAGGTGCAGAGGTTTTTTTGGTTTTAATTTTATTCTTTTTTTTTTAGGTAAAAAATAAAACGAAACAATGCCAAGCAGTTGCAGCAGGAAATTATACTTTAAAGAGGATATTATTATTTTGAAACAGAAGAATATTATTAATTAGCGTAGCCAAGATTTACATAGCGCGTTTTGATGTTTAAAAAATCGTTTCTAGAGTAGTTTGATTGTCAAAAAGTGTTAAAAAAAATGTTTGCCACGGTAAAAAGGTGTATTTTGAAAATGTTTACAACTTCTATATTTAAAATTTTCATATAGAACGTAAATCCGCAAAGTTTTATGGCAAATAATTAGAATTTTAGCTGTAAAAAGGCGTTTCTAGAGTTGTTGAATGTCGAAAAGTGTTTAAAAAATGTTTGCCACGGTAAAAAGTTGTATTTTGAAAATATTTACAACTTTTACATTTAACATTTTTATGTAAAATGTAAATCCGCAAAGTTTTATGGCAAATAAGTGGTTTTTTAGCTGTAAAAAATCTATTATGGGCTGTAAACTCGAGTTATAAGCATTTTCATGATTTGATGTTAATGGGAAAAAGTTCTCATTAACATCAAATCATGTCATCTCAAAGATCTACAACTCTTTCATTTAACTCTTTTTTGTAGAATGCTTAGAATTCGAGTTAGAGCCAAAAAACCGTTTTTACCGATTTTTGGAGGTGACCGCATTCTGCTTATACATGCAGGATCAAGCCCAAAATAGAACTGTTAGCTTACTATTATAATAGGAGTTCGCACATAAATTTTTGGCCCGATTGACTAAAATCTCTCAGAGATAATCGTGTAACACCAAAATTTTTATTGGAAATACACGTAAAAATCCATAAAATCTAAACAAATTGTGCTCGCATTTCAAAACGACGTAGAGGATCGGGATAACAAAAAAAAAGATTGAAATTCTAGTAGACGAAATGGAGAAGAAAGAATTTGCTATACCGGTATTCGATGGAGAGGATTACAGCATGTGGAAGAAAAGAATAACAATGTTTTTGAAATTGAAAAAGTACTATGAAGTGATAGATAAAGAAAAATCCTCATCGAAGATTGGCACATCATGGGATGAAAATGGCCTGAAGGCGATAAATATAATATTCTTTGCTGTTTCAAATAAACAGTTAGCATTTGTGTAAAGAGACCACAGCTTTTGGGATAATTAAAAAGTTTGACAGCGTGTATTTAAAAGAGTAAACGGCTTTGAAAATTGTATCTAGAAATAGACTAGAAAAAAGCCCTAATAATAATTATAGTGATACGACGTCACTTTTCATTGATTTTAAAAGAACAATCAAAGAGTTAAAAAGGGCTGGTGCAAAAATAAGTGAGAAAGAAATGTTGAATTACATGTTAAACACACTGCCTGAATCGCACAGCTATATTGGCGATCTAATAGATAAGTTCAAAGAAGAATATCAAACGGCAGACTACGTAAGAAACAAAATTAAGTTTGCCAAGATGAAACAAGCAAATGAAGACTCTGAAAGAAAATCAAATATATTCGTCGCCAACAGAGAAAGATGCTGCAAATGCGGAAAAACCGGACATTTCGCAAGAGAGTGCCAAGATGGCGGCCAAGGGGCACAGAGTGGCGGAACATGGCGAGGTCCGACACGTGGGCGAGCTCGTGGCAGAGGAAGAACAAGCAACTACGGCAGAGGGCACGGCAACTTCCGTCAGCAACAGCAATGCGCCAGAATGTAAGGACATGTGAATTTTGGCTATTTAAATATTCTAAGCAAACAACAGTTGTTGACAGGTATTCCAACTTAGTTTTAATCGGAGATCTTAAAATGCAAAATATACATAAAAAATAAAATGCATAATTTACCGTTTAAGAATAACAGAACAAGAGCGAGAAATGTCTTAATACACACTGACGTATGTGGTAGCTTCAAGACCCCGGGTCCAAACGGTGAGAAATATTTTTTTCGTTTATTGATGATTACAGTAAAATAGCCAAAGCTTACTGCATTAAAAGCAAAAATGAAGTATTTGATTGTATGACAAAGTAAAAGATGGAAGCACATTAACATAATATAAGATTGTTATACGAGTCAATATGTTGGCATTGTAAAAGAGGTTCAAATAAATGAGAATTTCAATGAGATCAGTCTTATTTTAATAAATTAAGCAAAATAGAATATGTTACACCTTAGAAATGGAGAACCTGAGAACTGAAGAACTGGATAAAATATGGAAGCACTTTAGTATAATACAAGATTTCATCTCTAAAAAGTTATGAAATTCTTAAAGAAATTGTCAAATGTTTACAACTTCCAAAAGTTTTTCTGTATTTTTATAATCAATATACGCTAATGAATGTAATATTATCGAAGATTTTACAAAAGCAATACAACAAATATCCATCAACTGAGAATATGCACTCTCTGTATCAGCAAATTGAAGAGATTTTACAAAAACAAGATGAGTCGGTTCTCAATTTTGCCAATAGAGTGCAAAAGTTAGTGCTGAAGATTAAGGAAAGCACTAAAGAAGTACAAGGTTCATCAGCAACAGAAAAAACCGCATTTGAAAATAAAATACGAGTTGATACTTTTCAAAGTTTGAAAGAAGGACTAAATCGAGAATTTAGAGTAGAATCGAGCGCAGTAGCCGATTTAACAGGATCCATTAAAAGTGCAATAGAAATAAAATCAAAATTTAATAGAAAGGGATTTTTAAGTAATAAAATATGTATATGTATAGCAGTTTAAATTATAAAAATATAAGCAATGCTACTATATATGCGTGTCAAATCTGTGATATTTATAGACACGAAGCACAATCCTGTTTTAATTCGGGATGTGTAGATTGTAAAAACGAAGAGCATTTATTGAATAACTGCAGGAAATTTGAAGATAAAATTGAATTGATTTGTAAATTTTGCAAAAACCAAAGACATTTTATAGACGTATGTTAATTAAATAAAATTAAAGGCAATCATAGCCAATATTGTTATGGGGCATATATATATATATATATATATATATATATATTTAAAGTGGCATTTCGAACTCGAAAGTTCATTGCCTCATCTACGCAAGCCTTCCATGTATCTCTATTTTGTGCCAACTCCATCCATTTCGCACCCTCCCGCCCGATTTCAGTTAAGTCCGTTTTTACGTTGTCCCCCCACCTGCGTCTAGGTCTACCTAGAGGTCGCGGTGTGCTTGGCTTTCCTTTCATTATATGCACCGCCGTGCAATCTTCTCCCATTCTTGCCACGTGCCCTGCCCATCATAGTCTACGCGATTTAATTAGTCTGTTTATATTCGGTGACGCGTATAAATTGTGTAGCTCGTCATTGTGCAGTATCCTCCACTCCCCGGTTTCTTCATCTTTCTTTGGCCCATATATTTTCCGCAGAACCTTATTTTCGAACACCCTAAAACGGTTTTCTTCCGCTTGAGTAAGCGCCCAAGTTTCGCACCCGTAAAGGATTACTAGTATTATTATAGTCCTATATATCTTTACTTTTACATTTCTAGACAACAGTTTTGATTTTAGTAATCTATTCACGGCGTAGAAGCAAGCATTACCCGAATGAAGTCTCTTGTTAATCTCGGCTTTAATTTCGTTTCGATCATTTATGTCTACTTGATACTGAATTCGCTCTAGCCCGTTTCGCAGCTTTTCAATGTCGAAGGGTTCTACTTTGTTCACCCGTTTACTATTTTGCCCGGCTACTAATTTGGCTCTTAATTTGGCCACTACTAGAAAATGATCTGAGTCGCAATCCGCCCCCCAATAGGTTCTTACGCCAAGTACATTCGTGTGGCGCCTCTTATCGATAAGGAAGTGATCGATTTGATTTTGCGTCGCTCCGTCCGGCGATGTCCACGTTGCTTTGTATATATCCTTGTGTTTAAAGCACGTAGTCTTTACTATAAGATCTTTTGCCGCCGCAAAATGTATGACTCTAATACCGTTATCGTTGCTGGTCTCGTGCAGACTTTCCTTACCTATAGTGGGCCTGAACATTTCCTCTTTCCCTATTTTAGCGTTGAAATCCCCTACTACTATTTTGGTGTCGTAAGACACGAATCGATCGATTAATTGTTCCAATGCTTCGTAATAAAGATCCTTGACCTCTCCCTCTTTGTCCTCCGTAGGACAGTGTACGTTAATAACCACGTAATTATACCACGCTCTTTCGATGATGATATACGAGAGTCTGTCGTTCACGAATTTAAAACTTAACAGCGTGTATAATTCTTTTGCTAACCAGAAAACCGGTACCTAAGGAGTGTCCGCTCGTGCCCCCGAATATAAAGGTGAAGTTATATTTTGTTAAAATCCCGCTATGTTGCCACCGAGTTTCTTGTATTGCTACTAAATCTAATTCGCGCTCGCCAGCTTCTTTTAAGATTTCCTGGTACGCGCCTGCTCTGTACAAACTGCGTATTATGGGGCATATAGTTGTAGTCGTAGGTGTGGGTGAGGTAAAAATAACGAAACACAACGTGTCCATAATTCGACTACGTATTTATTTGAAGCTTGAGCTTTGTCTTGCTCGGCGGAACGCAGACTGCAGGATAGGCAGGAGGGCCTAGGTCCTCGTCAGTCTCTGGTTCAAGCGAGAGTGTTTGATGCCCCCAGCGACGCTTCCCTCGAGACCTCGGAAACGGGACGTTGGTCCCACCCCCAAGGTCCGCAGAGAAGGGATAGCTGGGGTAATTTAGGAGATCGGTGGCGCGCGTGCTTTTTCCGAAAGTACCGAGGATTATCGATCGCGCGCGGCCGATCGTTTTATTGCGGCGAGCGCTGTAAACGACGGACCGCTCGGCGGTGGAAAATCCGGGGACTGCATCGTCCAGGGGATTATCGAGCATGCACGTGGCGGATCGCTTTATTGCGGTAAGGCAATAAAGCGAGGGTCCGCTTGGCGAAAACTCTAAGGCCCCGCAGATGCGGAAAATACGTACGCCACATAGTGAATCTATTTATATTAGAATATGAACTATGCTGGAAGTATAAGAAAAATGGTCATGACCCTAATACTAATAATAATAATACAAGAAAGGCAAATGAGAATTTTGCAATAATGCGGGCCATGTAATAAAAACATCCCTACAGGTTATATGCAAAAGATGTAATCAACTTGGACACAATTAAGTACTTCCCGTTAATAAGAAGCCCGATAAAAAATAGTCGATTTATAATGTGCTTAACTTACGATGCAAAAGGTCATGGAGCTGAACAATATAAAAAAGGTAAAATATTAGTAGCACAGAATAGATCAAAAACATGTCACCAGCTCAGCAACTAACCACAAATAATTCAAACGTCTCATAATAAAATCAAAATATAACAATTATAATATGGGTTCGGCAACACGCGGGCTCGTCGCGTGCACAAGCGACAATTTATCATAAAGGTCACCCCAAACAAGAAGTTAAAACAGTTGTGTGTCTAATTTATGCAAGTGTACACACTAGTGATTTAGCAAGATTAGATGGTGCGATCAAACTAAGTAGTGTATTAGGAATATGTCATGATCACTAGGATCTCGATCTAATCTCAAATATAAGCAAAGAAACGCTGGACACATAGTTGCTCAGATAAAATCAAACCATAACTCGAAATCTAGAAAGTGATAAGTGACGAGGGAGAAGGAGAACTGAACGAAAACAGTTTGAAAAGCGGAAATTCACTGTAAAAAAAAAAACTAAATTAAGAATTAACAGAAAAAAAAGATGCTAAGAGATCTACTACAAAAACACAAAAGTGACACAAATAGAGCGAAAAATGAAACTTTTGCGGAAGTGACGTCTCTTGCAAAAACTACCACCAGGTCAAAAAAAGTACCTAGCATAATAAAAAACAAATCAGGAAATACCATTAATCAGATTAACTTATGTGTAGCTCACTATTTAAATAAAGACAAGACCATTCAGGCCAAAAAAGTTAAAAACTAGCTGATGGTTGTGATGTGAACAAAGAAAGAATGGAAAAATTAAATTATTAAATTAAAAAAATTAACTTTCAAAAAAGTAAAAGGTTAGGCGAGTTTGATCTATTCTGTAACGAAATCGCAGATAAAAAAGAACTGAGATCAATCAAACAAAGTCAAGTTTATTATATTTAGTCATAATAAAGCAACAAAATTTTTGTTTTTCAATGAAGGGCTTACGTTTACGGGCCCGTTTCATTGTATACTTACGGTGTTTTACATGGCGTTCTAATACATAAAAAGAAAATTTTAGTTGTTTATCAATAAACAAAATGAAACGGGCATGGCAAGTTACGTAGTAAGTATTTTGAGAGTGGTTCCTAATTGATCATTATATAACTTAACTTTAAGTTTAGTAAGCCCTTCATTGAAAAACAAAAATTTTGTTGCTTTATTATGACTAAATATAATAAACTTGACTTTGTTTGATTGATCTCAGTTCTTTTTTATCTGCGATTTCGTTACAGAATAGATCAAACTCGCCTAACCTTTTACTTTTTTGAAAGTTAATTTTTTAAAGAGATTTCAGTCCTTTTTAGTTATTTTGTTTTGAGTATTTTATATTTGTCCTAAAGATAAGATATAAGCATCTTTAACGAACATGGCTTTTCTGAAACATTTTTATCACTAACATGAAATCACTGATTGTTCTGATATACCAGCCTCGAATGATTTCTACATCTAGATACTAAAAACTAAAATCTAGATAATAAAAGCTACGGTGCGCACCACCTAGACTTCGTCATCGGTCATCCTGTACACCTAGACACCGCTCTCGAATGATTTTTACACCTACACACAAATAACCACGAGGCGCACCACCTAGACTTCGTCATCGGTCATCCTGTACACCTAGACACCGCCCTCGAATGATTTTTACACCTAGACACAGAAAAGCACGAAGCGCACCACCTAGACCTCGTCATGGGCTACCCTGGCTACCTAGTTACTGTTATTGCTCCGGAACCTGTCCGAAACGCAGAGTATGCACCGGCAACATGATATAATATGAGAAAGCAATCCCCAAATGACTCTTGGCCGTATGCGGCTAAGTTCACGGTCCTTTCACTTTCAGATCAGCTGATTTCATGATAATGTAGAAGGAAAGACGTTGAAACATTTCGTTTCGTTTTATATAATAATTAATATACTCTTTAATTTTATTATCTTATTTTATATATATATATATATATATATATATAAAGTTTCTCTCCAAAATTTATATTCTCAAACTTCGTTTTCCAACAGAAATTGTTACCGCGCCAATTGATATATATAGGTATAGTCACCTTCTGCGGCCAATTTCACGGTTCTACCACATTTCGGGTTGAAGAAAAAATACGTGATTTCAGCATTTTTGCATTATATACTCACATATTATAAAAATAAGCAGCTTTTTCACTAATATTTTTGTTGGAAATCATAGTTTAGCTCAGAAAAAATGCGAAGTTGATTCTGTACTCGTGTGATTGTCACCCTTGCTTTGCTCGGGCAAGAAACCTCACACTCGTGCCAGAATCAACTGTTTCGCACTAGTATCGAAATGTACTATTTTCCAACATGTTTTTAACAGAATTTATTCTTATAAATTATAAAGAACATTATAAACATTATTATACATTATTATTTGTATTTTTTTTTTTTGTAAAAAAAACTTACTTTTTTTCTTCTATGTTTTGTGCAAATCGTGATGGCAATTCATTATTAATATATGTTTGTTGTTTAGATGTAACACAAACAGCTTGTTCCAAAGTTAAGTCATCAGCTTTTTGCTTGGAAACATTGATATTAGATTGAGCATCTAATAATTTTGTAAGTACTGACATTTTCATTTTTTGGGCTGTGTAGTACAAAGCATTTTGTTCTGATGTCCAATACTCCAACTGTCCAGTATACATAAAACTAAAACAAAATATAGACTAATGTTATGAAAGCATTACGAGACCGAATTTAATTCGTTCAAGAAATAATTCTTGTATCCACGAATTCGAGGTGGTTTTATACGAGGGAATAAAAGTCAGAGAGGATACCAGAGAGTTTAGTACAACTAATCGAAGTCTAAGTGACAAACGGCCGTATGGCTATGTAGACCCTTAAAGATTCCTATGGCTGAAGCCGCGGCTAAAGCTCTATCTCTCTCCCTCCCTCCCTCTCTCTCTCTCTCTCTCTCTCTCTCTCTCTCTTTCTCTCTCTCTCTCTCTCTCTCTCTCTCTCTCTCTCTCTCTCTTTCTCTCTCTCTCTCTCTCTCTCTCTCTCTCTCTCTCTCTCTCTCACTTCTGCTTCTCTAAGCAAGTTATCCGCTGGGTTACCTCATATATTACAGGCAGAAAACAGGCAGTCGTTGGTGATGACGGCGAGCTTTCCACCTTTCGCCCTCTCAACACGGGAGTACCGCAGGGATCTGTCCTGGGTCCTCCGCTATTCTCCCTGTACATCGATGACATCAGTTTTTGCCTGGACCCCGATGTATCTCATCTCATCTACGCGGATGACTTGCAAATCTACAGCCAATGCCACCTTGAGGAGCTCGACTCTTGTTCCGCGAAGATGTCAGCTAACGCCGAGAGGATTACAGGTTGGGCTGCACAAAATCATCTAAAGCTAAACGTTCTTAAAACACAGGCGATCGTCCTGGGCTCCTCCTACTACATTAACGCTTTACCAAATGTCGCTAACACCGCTATCAATATAGGGGGAACCCAGGTCGAATATCAATCGTCTGTGCGCAGTCTGGGAGTGGTGCTCGATTCTAAATTGAACTGGAAAGAGCACGTCACACAACTGTGTAAACGTGCTCACTCACTAATGTATAGGCTGTACTTCTTCAGAAAGAGCACCAACCAAGAGCTGCGCAAACATCTCGTGCAAGCACTGCTATTTCCCATCATAGACTACTGCTCTCTAGTATACTCTGACCTTACTCAAGAACTTGACACTAAACTACAGAGACTGGTGAACACAGGAATACGTTACATCTTTGGTGTAAGGAGGGACGAGCACATCACCCCCTACAGACGTGAACTGCAATGGCTCACCACCGCCGGGCGTAGGAAGTACTTTGCGGCCTGTTTTCTCAGAAAACTATTCAACACTGCTACACCATCGTACATCTTGGCCTTCTTTGACTTCCACGTCGCACTCCGTCCTGTGAGGGGTGAGGTGACTGCCCTGGACATCCCCCCCTTCGGCACGGAGACGCTGAGGAACTCATTCCATATCAGCGCCTCATACCTCCGGAACTCCTTACCATCTCATCTTCGTGACAATAAATCTATCACCCAGTTCAAAACGCAAGCTAAACGCTACTTCCTCGCACAAGAGAGTACATAACATTCACAAACAGCATTCGTCACCCATCTCTCGCCTCCATTACTCTCACACTCATTCACCACCCTTTCACCAATGAACCGTTATTTTACTTATTACTTTAATTAATGATTTATACAACATAATGTACATGAATAAAAATTATCTAAATCTAAATCTAAATCTCTCTCTATCTCTCTCTCTCTCCACACACTTAGGTAAAACGCGCAGCGTCAGACCGGTATGTAAGGTACTACCATTTCACTACGAGTCTATAACTAGATAAACCCCCTGAGAACAGGGTACTACTATCCTGATCTGGAGGGCATCTGATGGGAAGAAAAGGGAGAAAACAAGGTGTAAAAGCAAAAAGATAAACTTAATGAACTGTAGTTTAAGGGGGCGCTTACACCTTAAAATGTCAAAAAATAAAAAATTGAAGTTTTTATTTATAATTATATTAGATTGTATAAAAAATTGTTTGAACAATGCTTTGAACTCAGATACATTGCATAAAACAATATGAATTTTCTTGTGTTTAAAGATCTTTACCTAGTAACAATCTTCATTCCTTCGCAATCAAAATCATGACCTGTTTTTAAGTTATGTAGAGCCGAAGCCCAGCTGAAAATTTAGATGACCTATGAAACGTTCTTTAAGATGTTCTAAAAAACGTAATAAAACACGTGAAAAATCATGTTTTTAAAAGCGTACACAAATACGCAGAAATGCATGTGCTAAAGCATGTACTTAAGCACGTACTATCGCATGATCTTTTTACACCCCGATTTAGTGTATGAGAAAATACATGCATTAGTTCATGCTTCTGTATGTGCTTTAGTACATGCTTAAGTACGTTTTATACAACGTTTTCTTATACGCAATATAGTATATGAAATGAAAATAATTTGAGATAAAATTTAAAACTAAAAAATGTACTATATTACTTACAAAAAAACAACTAATATAAAACGTTGTAACGTTGCAAGAATCAAAACTTATACGCGTGTGTGTGCTTTTTCTGCTTTCTATGATTCCCGAGTGAGAGCGGTTCCAAGAGCTACAGTAGGTGCGAGAGAGAAAGAGAGCGGAGTAGGAGTTGTGACGTTGCCAGATCTACCCAAGTACGAGAGGATGGCAGAGCAGAACCCCGGAGAAATACTGTCATCAACGAAGCAGCAGAGCCAGGAGAAGGCCGAAGAACGATTGGATTAGAAACTATAACTTGGAGATAGACGCGATCGTCACTCGATGCATGGATTCAGCCGGAGTGAGCTCCTGGAGTAGGAGTGCCGGAGGGTCCGTACGACCAGCGTAAATGAGAATTTTAGTATGTGTGTTCGGCTTTGGGACAAAAATCGGCAGTTCTGGCGGTTTATCCTTTCTGGTTTTGCGGAAATTCGGTGTGTCTAAATTGATGAGTAAACTGTGCTGTAAAGGCGAATGAGGTGTTGAATAAAGAAAACAGTTACAGCATAAACCGCTTGTGTTTTGCATGATTTTTACTTCTGTTCCACCTTACCTTCTGACTGAACCCATTCGCTCGATACAAGATCCCGGCTGAGCTGCGGGAAGTTCGGTGGCGCGTTAGTGCAGGCGGAGAAAAAAAGACCTCGCGGTCTTGACAATTTGGTCATCTGGCGCCCTTTTATTAGTTAGAAAGCTTGCACTGTCGCTAAGCCGAAGGAAAAGCAAGGTAAGCTTGAGAAGCAGCCTTTATTTCAACGTACTTAAGAAAACACACCACGTTTAAACTCTGAAAAATAAAATTCTTATAAATAATTACAAAAATAAGTTATAATTGTTATATAATTTTTATACTAATATTAGGTTATATTACCTGTATTTTTACCATGGTAAATTCATATTAGCACATACCTATCCACAGTGACTCTCCGTATACTGTTTTGAGTATTTTGACACTCTCCGTAGGATTCCATGTGACCACATGGTTTGACTGGGCTAACATTTTAGGAGCCAGCTTTGTACACTTATACTTTTGGTTTGAATGAAGGGATTTTGATTTGAATGCTTAGAAAATCTTTGATAAAAGAAAATCTGGTATAAATAGATTAAAAAAGGTCAAAAATTCAGTATTGTCATTGTTAAACATTTTTTTTTAAACATTTTTAATTTTATTTTCTAAGTATTCAAATCCACATCCCTTCATTCATACCAAAAGTACAAGTGCAAAAAGTATGCTCCTAAAATTTGAGCCCAATAGAATGTGGTCATATGGAATCCAACGGACAGTGCCAAATTACTCAAAACTGTTTACTGAGTGTCACTATGGGTAAGTATGCGCTAATATGGATTTGCCATGGTAAAAATACAGGTAATATAACCTAATATTAGTATAAAAATTGAATAAAAATTATAATTTATTTTTGTAATTATTTATAAGAATTTCATTTTTTGGAGTTTAAACGTGGTGTGTCCTCTTAAGCATTTACTACACGTACTGAGACATGAACTAATGCACGTATTTTCTTATAGATTAAATCGGGATGCAAAAAGAACATGCGAGGGTACGTGCTTCAGAACATGCATTTGTATCTATTTTAGTACATTTTCAAAAATATGCTTTATCACGTGTATTTTTACGTTTTTTAGAACATCTTAAAGAACGTCAAATAGGACAGGCAAATTTTCAGCTGGGAGTGGATCGAACGTCTCTCTTCTTTCGGTTACACTGATGTTATTATGATTGTAAGGGGCCGTGAAGTCATCTCAATCTATATAGCGTCGCAGTCATTACAGTCAATTTTATAAACAATGTTGTTAATGTCACCTTTGTTAGTCTTGTCCTTACCTAGTCTGATAAATAAATTGAATTTGTGAAAAATTTTATTAATGAGCGTCAAGTCGTGTTTTCGTAAAATATTTTTGAGTCAAGACTTTACTTAAAAGAACCATATGTATGAAACTTACCGACGTCGGTAAGTGACCGACCTCTTGGCGCTAGTGGTCATAATGTAAATAGTCTACCTAAGCGTAGGTAGATGGCGTGCAGGTATTTAGCATTGGAGACGGAGTAAGCCACGAGTATAAATAGAGCCCGCAGCCGAACAGCGGTCACTCTTGATCTCGCTCTCCTGCTGAGTACTTGACGAAGGGTAGATCTCGTCTCTTACTCGGTTTCCGTGATACCTAGTATTCAATGAGCAAAGAGCTCTTGAACAGTGGTATGGCGACATTCCTATTTCCTATTAGTTTATAGGAGCCATTATCATGTACTCTTTAACACTCAATATATCTAGTTAAATTTAATCATTGCTTAATATAAATTGTACCTTCTTTTACTCCCCTTCCTTCCTCCCGAATACCTCTCAGGATCAGGATGGTAGAACCCTGTTCTTAAGTGAGGTTATTCAGTCACTGGTTAGCAGTGAGATGGTAGATCCTCACATACTCGCCTGAAGCTGCGTGGCTAGCCTAAGTGTGTGAAGTGCGCAAGGTAGATACCTCCTTTGCATCTCCCGATGCACACGAGCAGCTTCCCCCTAGTGAATACTAGGGACTAAACACACGATCACTCAACCGATAGTGCAGGGTGATTGCGCGTTTCACAATAATCTTTGAGTGTACTCTATCCTCCACCAACAAACCCCGAGTCCAAGATATTCTCCCGGTCCCCTAATAACACCCCGGACCCTTTTATTGGTGCCGAACGTGGGTTATCGAAAGGAGAGTTCGAACGAGAATATCATTGAGACGATTTCAAATTTTTGAAATGATAACATCTTATGGAACGGTGAAGCTACAATGTTTTTAAGTTCTGGAATGCGTTACAGTGTATATAGGTATATACATAGGCAGGGCTCTTAGGCCTCGACTCGGCAGGCCCCCTTCTCCGCGCGCAAAGCTAAATATAGAATATATATATATATACTCTCTTCGGACCCCACCCCCCTCCCTCTCGCTCTCTCTCTCTCTCTGGGCACTGCAATACCTATAATCAATATACTATCTTATGCATACTGTCGCATTACCTGCCATTACTTTGCTTATGCTTTTTACGATATTTTTTACAACAAAGACCACTGCAGGATCCCAATATTGGGACCTTGCGTTGGTCTTAATACTTGATTAAAACTGAATAATAACAAACATAGTCACATAGTTTACATTTACAAACAGAAGATTATCATCATGAGCACTGAAAAGGTATCCGCAAACCATAAGAAATCTGTTTACTGATTTTATCATATGGGATAAAGCGTTTCAAGTTAAATCTTATTGAAGATATATTATCAATATAATATACATATTCTAACATTTTGAAAATTACTTGTTGGATTTTATAAATCCATATCCAGATTTGTATTAAAATAGTTAAAGTATCCAGGAATGCCAACCAACACTCCAAGACAGCATCAATTCAATTGCAAAATCCTCTCAAGATGGTCCAAGCAGCTGGCAACGCCAAACAGGACTGCCGGATAGTGAAAATAGAGCTTGAGGATCATTCGCAGGTGGTTGAGGACACTATAAACGCTAACCAGCACTGTCAGAAAGCTCAAATATAGTTCCAAGGTTGTGTCCGGGTGATGAGATCAACCAGAGACGCTAAGCAGCACAATCAGATACCATAAATCCAGCTCCAGGGTTGTATCGAGGCTGTTGAAGTACCTAGAAACGCCAACCAAGTCCCGGGTGATTTTGGGAGGCATCAGAATCACAATACTGATTTAACTCTAAAAAAAAACAGATAAAAAATTACACTGATTGTACTACACATAACACAATAGATATCTGTTGTAAACACAATGAACACAAAAACAAAGGAAAACCAGTTGTAGATCTTATGCGATAGTGAATCTTCATCCAGACATCATCTTGCAAGAAGAATGTATATGCACATCCATAGAATGAGCAGGAGCAGCAGCCGAAGAAGTAGCCCACAAAACAGGAGAATAATCTCCAAGCAAAAACTCAAGTTTCTTGTTGAAGCTATATGTCTTCCTATACTGCAGCACTCCTTGATGAACGGATACTCACACATCGCATCATCGGTGCCATTCCGGGTGCATCGCTTTTGAATACTTTTTGCACTGTCTTACAACCGCGAGTAGCTGATCCGCGAGCGGTATCGCGGTGAACAGAGGTTGATTGTAAACATATAATATAGGCACCATAGCAGGACTTCTGTTCTGTTTTCAAAACTACTTATAACACTGCTGCATCGTGCCGTTGATTCCTTTTTCACTACGCACTTACTTATATCGCTGAAAAGTTAAACAGAGCAAAACATTGGAGTTAGCACAGGCCGGGAGGTTGCATCAAAACGTCAAAATACACACGGCAGACGGCTGCGTGGGCATGTCGCCAACCGGTCGCCAGATCAATGCGCACAATGTATGCGCAGTGGTCGAGCTCGCTGCCTCGCTTCGACTGAGCCAACGAACAGCTGTTCGACTTTGCTTAGCTGATAATAAAACTAATACTTTTTCTGTTTAAATTATGTAATAAACTATCTTTGCACAAAATTCAACACTTTAGAAATGGGATGGAAGTCGGTTTATTAAGCATGACGTCACAGCTTACATATAAACCAATGTATTTTCCACCAATAGGATAGTTCCGAATATTATGGAATTTCGCGGGTATAATTTGAATTAAAGTACTATCAAAAGATAATTTTTTTTAATCTTACGAAATAATAATGGGGTTTTAATCATATTTAAAATAAATTTCGTTGCGATAAAAGAATACATGTTAAAATTTATATGAATGTCTGTTCCAGAATCAATAATATTAAAAATCATGAGTCGAAAAATAAAATAATTTAAAAACTCTTAAGCTATGCATAGCCAACACATTTTAGTATACAAAAAAGATGAAAAATCAATGTTTTTTTTACTAATAATTAGATAACAAAGGTCAGACAGCGAGCGCGCAGCGCGAGCTCCAGTGTGCATGACGAGCGCGAAGCGCGATCGTCGGGGGGCATGGCGAGCGTCAGCGGTCGTGCCTTATGCGCAAAACGCGAAGCACGTTTTGCGTGCCTTGCGTAAGGCCGCGCGTGGCACGCTAGTTATTATTTTCAATTAGTTTTATACAAAAATTCTGCTTAATGATCCCTCTGTTAGAATCACCTACCTCCGATCAGCAATTGCACCGACGTTTGGATGACGTGTTCGAGTTTCTACACGCGGATATTGTCCAGAACGAGAATTATAAAATTGATATAGAGAACTTGCAACACAGTCAGGATCGTATATAGAGGAGACTAGAAAAAGTCGAAACAGAGTATGATGGACTGGTTGACAAACACTCAAAAGTATGGCCAGAGTTCGATGCAATGAAAAAATCTATAGAAGATAAAGCTTCAAAATATGATCTATGCACTCAAACACAGCAATTCATAGAGACACAAGCGAAAGAGTTTACGAGACTAGAAAATTTGACAAAAATAAACAGTGGCTCTGCCGAAACGACAACCGATATCTCAAGGGCTTAAAAGTAGAAATACCTAAATATAAAGGGCTACCGAGCAAAGGCCCGTGAAATCTTTATCAGAACTCGAGAATTACCTAAATATCATAAAACCGGAAGACCACGAATTAAAATGCGTGATTTCGCAAGCACTTGACGGCGACGCGCATAATTGGTGGTACCTATTACAACCCGATGTGGATAGCTTCGACACGCTTTCAACACGGTTCATAGAAAGATTTTGGAATAATTTATAACGAGTTGCCTTGTGTGCACACGTTACGTCCCTCTCTCCCCTATATTATATGATCATACTATAATAAATATTATATCTGTAAATATTCTGGTGTATAACATTCCTTTCAGCAGCAGGTAAGTGAGAGGAGCAGACAGCCATAACACACACAGGGAGAGAGCCGCGCGCTGTGTGTATGTGTGTGTGGCGCCGTCTGAGAGAGCGAGAGAGAGAGAGAGAGAGAGAGAGAGAGAGAGAGATAGAAAAACTAGACTGTTCACGCGGTCGCGTCTCGCGCCGCGACACTTAGAAGCTTACTGCCGTACAGTGCAGTCGTGCCGATACTGCCTCCTCGTTTCCGTGTTTCATAGATCCGTGCGTGCGTTCATCGTCCAGAGGACTGCTGCTGCGTCCGTGACCAGAACCCCCGTGTGTCGCTGGAATTATCCTGCTGCTGTTCAGCACCGCGTGCCCTTTGGTTTGCCGTTCGACTTCCTGCTGCACCCGGCCACACACGAGGCTTTGAGGCTTCCGTCCTGCTTTCCAGCGTCGAGCCCTGGTCTTCCGTCCTGCGCCGCTCTGGTCCAAGCCACGAGGCCTGTGTCCAGCTTCACGAAGCACCACTGTAAGTACCTGCCCGATCGCAATACTCTCTCTCTCGGCATTATTCGCTCTGCTCCGTCTCTCTTACTCCGCGCTGCTTTTGTACTGATCTTTGAGTCTTTACATAAAGAGAAACTTTACTATTACTCGNTATTGCTCGGATTGTATCACTTTGTTCCTGACTCTGTCCATTCCCGTGCGATTCACTCATAATCTATCTCGCGAACTAGCTACGTAGCCCAATCACTCACGACGCCGCCGCGGGCTCACGTGCACGAGGACGTGCACGTATAGCAAACTGCGCTACGGGCCAGGCTTCGTACAGCCTACAAGAAGCCTGCAACTAGCTGCTACATATTTTTCCTATCGCTTATTTGTCGATCAGTGGTTGTGCCACTGATCGTTTATATTCGGATGCAGACCACGTCATTCTGTAGGATCCCGGTCTAACAACACCGTTATAAACTCTATTCAAAAAATTAATGCTTGCAAAGTCGAGTTTGGACAATACTTCTCCGGACAGAGAAGCCGTGTCGGTTACGCAACATACATGTTCGGTTTAGCCCGCGAGCTCGAAATGAAACTTGAAGAGCACGAGCTAGTAAAAAAAAATCGCGGAGCACTTTGACCGAGACATACGGCGTACGGATGCGGGTCACGAGGTCAAATCGGTAAACAAATGTTTGGAAATACTCGCTGAATATGACAGTGATGATACTACAACTAGAAACCGAACAAATACCCAAATACAAAACCGCACAAACTAAAAACTAACATCAACAACGATCTGAAAAACTCTTAACACACTAAACCATCAGGCAAATATTCAGGACAAAGAAAGACTTGACGTGTGAACATCACCGAAACCGCTGACGATACAAACAACAAGGAGTCACGTAACAAACAGAATAAAGGAAGAAATCGAAAAATCACGGAAAAAGACCCGTATGATATAGACATCTTGGATTGCTTCTCGGAAATCTCGATTCAGAACACGGGAAACTTGCAGTAGCTGCGCCAAAACCGGATGCACATCCATCTCGACGGAAGACTGACTCAGCTACGAAAATCGCGTCCCTTATGGAAAGTCCGCGTGACGAATTGTTACACGACATCAATTCGGACGGCCGCGAAGCTGAAATCCAGCATTGCCCAGAAATTAAAATATTGATCGAGAATGTAGAAGTAAATTCACTCGTCGACACGGGACGCAAAGTCACGGCGATTTCCAAATAATTCTATTATCAAAATTATGAAACTTTTAAAATCTGCCTAAAACTACATACCTGCGGTAAGGTCATTAAGAGAGCCACGGGTAGCAAATTTGCTAGATTAAAAATACAGTTACGAGTAAATATGAGATTCGAAAAATTATCTGAAAAACTAATCGTCATTGTCATTCCAAAATTGATAAAACCTTGCATAATCGGTTTTGATACCATAAAACTATTAAAAATGTTAATTGACACAGACAGTGAACAAATATTCTTTTCAATAAATGATAGCGACGGAGTAATATCGTACGTAGACAAAAAGACGGCGCGTAACAAGTTCTTGTCTTTATCAATCCAAGATGTCGGTAGATACACTTAAGGGGACCTAACCACCTTAAATTGTCAAAAAATGAAAAATCGGATTTTATTTTTATATTGACATTAAATTGTTTAAAAAATGTATTAAAAAAACATATAAACTTAAAAAAACTATAGAGAACAAGAATAATTTTTATATGTTGTAACTGGAGTTTTCGTCCAGTGGCGGTAAGTTGAGAAATAGTGCTTCATCACTCTGCTTTCTTAGCAATATACTAATATACCACTTACTCCTTGGATTATAGTAGGTGTGCGGGCACTGTTACTCCTCGGGACCGGAGTGTGCGGGCACTGTGACTTTTCTGCCCATACGAAACCGACCAATCAGAAAGAAGCAGATTGAAATAACAGGGTCGTATCTATACATAGCTGCCACCCTACACTTAAAAATTTACGTTGTACAATATAATTATTCTACAGTAGAATACTTACATTATAAAATCTATGCAATTAACGTAATGATTATTCAGTTCACTCACAACCTCCAATTTCAAGTCACACATGGGATAAAAGAGTTTTTTTAATTAATATAAAATATTAGTTTTATTGCTTAAAACTACCCAAATCTCGGTATAATAATAACAATTATATCACGAGCTAAAAGTGTGAAGCATTCATTTTACTGCAAAGTTATTTAACAAAAAGATTTCTTAACGTGATTGAAAGTATCAACGCATCGTACACATTAGATAAGTATTACTGACTTTTTATATGCAGTCTATATTTTTTAGAGCACAATTCTTTGTGAAAATTTGTGTACTTTTTTCAGGATTGATGTTGCAGACGTCAATACTGAAGACAGTCAAAGGCTTTAATTAATTTAATAGTTTGTGCTTTTTTAAAAAACTGAGAGTATCAAGCTTCGTTAATAAAATANACTGAGAGTATCAAGCTTCGTCAATAAAATAAAAGAAATTCTTATACATTATATTGATATAATGTAAAGTCATGAATATATAAAGCTTGATCTCTCATATTTCTAAGCGCAATGAGGTCTTCTCTGTCAAACTCCCAGTGACGTTCCATAAATGTTTGATAAACAGAAAGTGCTTGCAAAACCTCTGGAACAGTTGGTACGTCTTTTTCATTTTCATCATCAGGTATGTCCACAGATTCGTCATCAATATTTTCTTCTTCACTTTCTTCTTTAACGTCATGATAACCAGTCTTGATCCTAAAAAAAAACATTCATAAAGTGAAATCTACTTAAAACACTTGGATACATAAAATATTCTTGAATATTTCCTTTACCTTTGCAATATTTCATTGACATCGTATAATTTTCAGCTACACTCTTTTTTATCTTTTTCTATCCATGACTGTACTTGCTCATACGTGCAGGTGGAAAATCCTGGAACACGATGAATGAGTTTCAATGT
Source organism: Pteromalus puparum (assembly GCA_012977825.3). Lineage (NCBI taxonomy): Eukaryota > Metazoa > Arthropoda > Insecta > Hymenoptera > Pteromalidae > Pteromalus > Pteromalus puparum. The sequence continues at coordinate 36,115,614 of CM053170.1, read as the reverse complement.
TTTCTGAACATCAGCGTGTCTAGCTTCTACGTCGTCACACCATTCTCTACATTTCAGAAGATTATTCCACGCATTCTCTAGAGTTGTTGAGCTTACTAACTCCCATGCGTCTGCCAGATTGTAACAGCAATCCTTAATGGTTAGCTTTTTCACTTGATTTAAAACATTCTCTTCATCGTTGTGGATGCGTAATGCTCTCAACAACCTATTGCGATAAAAACGCTTTACACATTCAATAACTCCTTGGTCCATCGGTTGTATGAGAGAAGTTACGTTAGGAGGCAAGTACATGACCTATTAAATGAAATGAAAATGTAAATTGATATCACATGTAAAAGTATAATTTGGGTTTAATTTAATTTTTACTAACCTGGCATTCATCGTCTATAATATTTAATTCTTCGAGGATGGGATGCGAAGGTGCATTATCTAATAATAAGAGAATTTTTCTTGATTTTGTTGGTGTGCCCCGATGAAATAGACGCACTTCTGGCAAGAAAACATTCTCATACCAATCCTTAAAAATTGGTCTGTTAATCCAAGCACTTTTCTGAGATTTATATGTGACTGGCAAGTTTTTCATAACGACATTTTTAAAACACCTTGGTTTAGCAGATTTACCAATAATTAAAAGACGGATTTTATAAGTACTTGTAGCATTTGCACAAAACAAAGCTGTTACTCTGTCTTTTGGGGACTTTCCACCTGCTGCTCCACTTTCATTCGCACAAACCAAAGTTCTATTTGGTAATCCCTTCCAGTATAATCCAGTTTCATCCGCATTGTACACTTGATCAAGATTATAACTGTTATCTTTTAAAAATGTGTTAAATGTTTTACAAAAACTTGCAGCTGCCCATGCATCAGCTGACAACTTTTCACCTTGCAGTTTCGCATAATTAATGTTGTGTCTCCTTCGAAAAGCTCTAATCCAATTGTGCGTAGCTTGGAAGTCACTTGGACCTTTTATTTCTTCATTTATTCTACGAGCTTTCTCAGCAATCAGATCATCCGTTAGCAGATGGTTTGCTACTCTTTGCTGCGTTACCCAAGCGAATAATGTCTTGTCCAAGAGAGTATTCTCTAAGCCAGAAACTTTTGTCTTAGAAATGTCACCATCACAACTTTTTAAATCTTCTATTCGGTGAAGAATGCAGACTTTATTTTTTAATATTCTACGTACTGTCATGACACTTACTTCATATTCTACAGCTAATTCTGAAATTGTAGATCCATTTGAAATTTTATTTATAACTTCAGCTTTATTTTCAAGAGTAAGATTTTTTTGTTTTTTTCTCAAAGGCTCATCGACAGAAGTAGAAGGTGGACAATTTTCCGTTTCCAGTTTTCTTTTCAACCTTCCGATTGTCCTTCGTGAAACATTGAATGTTTTTGCCAATTCGGTTGGAGACTCGTTTACCAAACGACTGCTGACAACCGTTTGATGCAACGACGAAAAGCATTTTTTGCCTGACATTTTTTATAATGTACAAAATTGAAAAATAAGTCACAAATTTTACAGTCACAAATTTACAAAGTACATACAGTAAATCACACAAGTACAAAAAAAACAATGGTCATTAATTTAAAAATTTATTAAAATTTCCATTAAAAGTATGACTACCGTGTGCAAACCATTACAATGCCTCTGATTCAATTTCGCAGAATCATGATACTAAGCCAATTAATCTTAATTTTAAGAAAACAAACTGAAATTCTGAGAAAACAGGCGGGGATTTCAATGTTGTATTCTTAAAAGTGATCAAAAATATCATGATCATAGGTATGCGAGGGGCCCCGTTTTAGCATATCACCGGCCCTGGAGATCCAAGCGCCGTGTCACAGTGCCCGCACATTGCCGTGTCACAGTGCCCGCACAGTAACAGCGCCCGGAGTAACAGTGCCCGCACACTTACTGCACTTTTTCAGCGGATGAGATTCCATCACACGGCTCTCACGTTCACACTAAAAAAGCACGCACATCTCGTGTTTTTTATGACCCTAGATGGGTTCCTCTGAGACTGACGACAAACCTAACCTAGAAGTGCCCGAAATGTCATCAAGAGTCTGTTTGACGAGGAGCTGTCCAACTTTTGACAAACATCCATAAGGAGCCACGAATTCCTGCGCAAATCTCGTACAGCTCTACTGGAAGACTCTGGATGCCCATGAACCGCTTTTGTTGATGTCTGCTTTTGAGATTAGAGTGCACTGGTTTCTCTGTCTCTCTTCTTTTGCACGCGAAACGGCCAACGTCACCACGGCCAGGCGTGAGTTTTGATTTTTCGCCACCAGAGCGCGACACTTTCGCTCGTCGAACAGCATCAGTGTGGGTTGGTATCACTGGGCGGCTGAATCGGCGCGAAAGTTCAAAGCGCAAGATGTCGAAGTCGATAGCTTTCACCAGAGGAACAAACAAATCGGAGCAGGAACGATGTACTGAGTGTCAGGTGATTCTGCGCACAGCTGGAAGCCTCTCAAAATGCAGCTCTTGTACTCGGAAGTGTCACCCGAAGTGCATGACAATGGTTCAAAAGACGCAAAGCAAAACTCTCCTGGAATGTTCCACCTGCTTCAACCTTCGGCAACAAACAAACAGAAGCCTGAAGAGGGAGAGGAAATCACCTCCTAAGAAAGAAGCAGTGGACAAGGAGGAGTCACGTAATGCAACGCAGGAATGAGATTTGCAGTCATTTGTGGGGAAAATCAATGCCACGACTACCAAGCGTGCATCGTCGGACGGCCCTACGGCACTGGTGTTATGTCCTCAGCCTGATATAGCCAATCAAGATGGTGCTGGCAGAAATGAGAGAGAGGAGGTCAGCATCTCTCCTTCAGCTGAGCCGCAGCTCAATCTACCTCTGCTACAGACATCAACACCAGCGACTGCAAGTGTCAGGAGGGCAGCCACCGCCATCAGGAAAACCACATGCTTCAAAGACACTTCCAACATCTGCAGGAAGAGTACTACTGGTATATCGGAGTCCATCTGCAGGCCAGATGACATCTTCGAATCAAGTAAGTCGGAGCTGATCAACGCGACGGGCGACAGCAACAAGGTCACCATAGCCAAGCTCGAACAGTATGTTAGTGGCCTCTCAACGATGACGAAACAAGTGACCTCTGCGACGGCTAGACTGGAGGAGGATCTTGATAAATTGAGGCTTATACCAGCAATAATCCTCGATATCAAGATCCTTAATGGCAGAATATCCGAACAGGAGGTCAAACTCGCCCTCCAAGAAGCCAAGCTGGTGGAACTTGACAGTAGCCGTGCATCGATATTTGAAAAGTACACGGCTATGGCTGAGCGGGTCCTACAGCTAGAAGAGCGGCTACGCGGTTCAACCGAGGTTGATAACAACAACAATGCTAGTGATGTTAGTAATTATAATAATATTATAAGTAGTAAAACCGCGGGCGGTATTAGTTTTAGTATAGATAAGGTAACAGACGGTGATAATAACGCAGCTAGTGTTAGTGAAACTGGCGATAGTGAGGATCGTATGGGGTAGGTTCACGTATGGATGTAGTGCAATCTGGCGAGTCACCGGCAGATATAATTATTTCGAATGTCTGCAACGGGACAGACGCTCAACATCACCAACGTCACCGTCGCCGAGCGGCCCGTCGGATTAAGTCATAAAACGTTTGGGGACACGGCATTTCTCGAGACAATGTTTTCTGCATCTGCACTGCATCTAGCCTCCCTCTCTTTGCGATACTTTACTAGGTACTTAAGCTTTGCCGATGTACCGCGAACCTTAGTTCCTCCTCGGCTCTCGATCTGTCAACGTCGAGAGACGAGCCCGCTGTCACGCGTCCAACGAATAAGGAAATATAATGAACACCAAGTTCTCATTTAAAGTAGTTTGATATCCTCAACATACAAATTGGTGACCCCGACGTGATCCGCGACGTAACAGTGAACAGTGCGTGTTGTGTAAAGCGTTTAAGAAGCAAGTTATAAAGATGTCGACCGAAAACTTGACTACACTAGCTGAAAACCAGACGAGCAGCAGACTGGCCAATAGCCCAGCGGTCAGCGCAGAAGTCTGCAGCCTGACGTCGAAAATACCAGCATTTTGGCCACGAAATCCAAAAGGATGGTTCCACAGATTCGAGGCGTTGTTCAAAGCGTCGAACATATCCACAGAGTCGACGAAGTATACGCACCTAATATCTGCTCTCGATGAAGAGTACGCGACAGTCATCGACGACCTACTCAACGATTTTGCAAACGACGGTAAATATACAGTAATTAAGGAGGCGCTAATGCAGCGTATGTCGGACTCCGACTCACAGAGAGTCCAAAAGCTCCTCGCGCCTATCCAGATGGGAGACCAAACGCCATCGCAGCTGTTGCGGACAATGAGAACGATCGGCAGCGACCTAAAGGCAGCAGACGATCTGCTTAAGACGCTGTGGCTTAATCATTTGCCGAGCGACACGCAGCAAATGCTCGCAACAGTGAGCGATAAACGCGATCTGAAAGACCTGGCCGAAACGGCAGACCGCATTCACAACGTGGCACCGTCCGGCGGTCAAGTAGCCGCAGTAAAAACGACCGAATCCGGCTCCGATATAGAGAAGATCATCAAGAAGTTGGAGGATATAGACACGCGCGTACGCCATATGGAGAAGCAAAAGAACCGAAATTGCTACCGCAGCCAGAGAAGATCTCAGACGCCGGCAAGAAGTAGTTCACGGAGACGAGAAGACACAAGCGATAATCCGGACCTCTGCTGGTACCACACTAAATTCGGCGAGAAATCTACCAAATGCCGCGAACCATGCAAGTGGAGTTCAAAAAACTGAACCGGGCGTCCTTAGTTGCGGCAGTTGAGATGGGAGTTAGTCGGGGAGCCCGGGAGTGCGCCGCTTTTTTGTGAGTGACAAGAAGACAAAGACTCAGTATCTTATTGATATTGGAGCCGAACTTTGTGTCTTCCCACGAACCTTGATACGCGGCTATCACAAAAAATCAAAATACTCCTTATATGCGGCAAACGGCACCGAAATCGCCACGTACGGCAGTGAAGTGCTGACTCTTGATTTCGGGCTCCGACGAAATTATTCCTGGCGTTTTATTGTCGCAGACGTCGACCGACCGATTATCGGATTCGATTTCTTAGCTTTCCACGGACTGCTCGTCGATCCACGAAACATACGGCTGGTAGACGATAAAACGAGGCTCGCGTCAACCAACCAGTGAAGCACAACGTGAAGAATCACATCGAGACGAAACCTGGCCCTCCGGTGCACTGCAGGGTAAGAAGATTTTGAATAATTGTAAGAAGAATTTGTATAATTGTACGCCAAGGCGTACTTCGACCGTCAAAAAGCGACTGGGCATCTGCAGTACACTCAGTACAGAAAGGTGAAGACGGTATTCAACCGTGTAACGACTACAGAGGGTTGAATCGACGGACAAGATCCGATCGCTACTCGATGTGCCACTTAGAAGATTTCACGCGTAACCTATATGGAAAGAAAGTCTTTTCAAAGGTCGATTTAGTGCGCGCATATCATCAGATCCCCGTTGCCGAAGAAGATATTCCAAAAACAGCGATTATCACGCCTTTTGGTCTGTTCGAGTATACTCGCTGTCCGTTCGGATTACGCAACGCGAGATAGACTTTCCAACGTTTCTCCGACAAGATAACGCGTGGACTCGATTTTAATTTCCCCTACGCGGACGACTACCTTATAGCCTCGAACGACGAAGCCGAGCACCTGGAACACCTCCGTATGTTGTTCGAACGCCTCGACAAATACGGAGTGATAATCAATCCAGCGAAGTGTGAGGTACAATTATGGTGTAAGGAGGTGCGAGCACATCTCTCCATTCAGGAAAAAGCTGGGCTGGATGGACGCTTAAGAGCGTAGAACGTACTTTGCGGCGGTGTTAATGTATAAGTCGTTCTGCATGGGGCAACCGCCGTACCTCGCAGCCCTCTTTAAGAAAAATAAATGTAGAACCTCGGGTCGGTTGTCAGGGATATATCCACCCCGGTAACTAGAACCGATACTGGCCTGAACCAGAGATTAGTAGAGAGATTGCCGATGCCGTGTTAAAAAAGCGTGCCGAATTCGATCATGACGCCACTTGCGGCGAACGACCGAACCATACGCATCTAGAAGGAGCGGAGGAGAGGTAAAGTAGGGGGGGTTGTACGCATGTAGCTTCCCCGCCAGCGGCAGCGGCGGTGAGGAAAGGAGGAGAGAGTTCGCATGTCGCGGCGGAGCAGAAGAGCGGAGAAATGACAAGCGCGGCGACGCCGCGACTGGCGACGGTTCGCACTTCCACAGCGGTCTTATGGTTAATAAATAACCATAAATTTATGAACAATCTCAAAATTCTAATACAGGCTATCTCAAAACTCTAGTACAGGCTAAACCCTAAACCCTTAATGGGGCCAATGATCATATGTAAGTTTTGAGTATAACAACGTTGTCTTATCGGTGGTCGTGATGGCTAAGGCGCGCGCTTCGACGAGGGCGCTTGTCATTTTGCCAGAGTTCAAATCCCCAACGTTTAATATTTTTTTTTGTTATCATCGTTGTCATTGTGACAATTATAAGTTATTGTGTGACAACTATTATATGTTTAGTTTAAAATAATTTTAATTTTGAATTATTATAAGTTTAATAATTATCCATATCCATATATACATACAAAAACATGTAACTCAATTGTTTCACTTTATCGATCTCGTTAGCATGTATTTAGATTTTGTGAAGTACTAAATGATGTCCTTTTTTCTCCTTTTTTTTGTAATTATTACAATTATATATAATTATTGCAAATACAAAGTGACTAGGCTTTGACATTACCGAAATCAAGTATACTTTTATACTTTTTACAATGTATTATTTATATAAAGAATTATCCCTTGATAAGTTTGTTATAATATTTTTTTATTTGTAATACGATTGAAATTAATGTTATATAAGAACAAAATTTTATTAGTAGACGTATAATTGATTGAGATTATAACTTGTAAATCTTTTATGTACAATGTGATGATTTTATCGATTAATATCCTTATTGTTAATCTTTGATAGTTAAAATATATATTTAATTAATTATTTTTTTAACCTTATATGTAAAAGATTAATAACAATCAAATTCTAAACTCCTAATGGGGTCAACGATTATATGTAAGTTTTAATTTTTATAATCTTATCTTGTCGGGTGCTGTGATGGTTAAGACGCGCCTTCCCATTTTGCCAGAGTTCAAATTTCATTTTGCTTCCTCCTAGAGGAAGCTTTGTAATAGTAAAATGTCCAACTCCGTCTAAACTTCTAGAAAATATGTTTTGGTGCATTAGAAGTTCGAATCATGCGTTTTTAGAAAATATCCGTACGGATGGATGTGTGTGTATGTACGTATAACACCGTCATATTTCTGGAACTACGTAGTGAATAGTAATAAAATTTGGCATGCATTGATGTTTTCTGATTCTGTATTAGTTAAAAAACTTTGTTTTTATTTTAACGATTATGGCCATTTTTATGGCCATTTTTTTATTTTGGAAGAAAACATTTTCGTTTTTTTTAATGATATAATATATACAATAAAATCAGCTGTAATATCCTTGAAATTGATATCCTTTTTTGATTAATGTTGAAATTTTGGGATAAGATAGTTATTTTAGAAATCTCGGTTAAGTTTTTTGCGCAGCTAATGAAACCCATTAGTTTATAAGATATTAAGGTCCCAATTTTTTTTCTCACCCTGTGTAACTAAAAAATATTAAAAAATAGTAAAATAAATTAACAAATTCTATATTGTAATTTTATAATCTAAAAAAAGGAACTGTAAATCATTTTGGAGAAAGCTACGTGCCAATGAATTGGCAGCAGTTTTTTTTATTTCATTCATTTTTATTTCATTCTTAATTGTATAATATACACTTAATAGATATATGTTAATGTATTAAAAGTACAAAGATAATAATTAAAATTTCTTTTTGTCGAATAAATCTCATAGATGTATATATAAACAGTTTTCCACACCACCTGGCGGTACTGTTTCAGGCGCGTTGATTTTTTTTGTTATACTTTCAATAACTTCATGAGAAAAAATAGTAATGATATATGATTCAAGGACATGTTTGAATTAAATAACATTACATTATTTAATTTAATTTAATTACGTGCAGTATAAAGTTACATATAACAAAATTATTAATTAAATTACATGTTTCGTTTCTATTTTTATAAAGAACATGTTTAAAATTAAGTATATTGTCATCTTGTTGTAAAAATTACAATAACTATAATTTAAATAATTTTAAACATAACTGATAATTAAAATTACAACAGTGATTTAAAAAAAGTAAGGGGGATTTCAACTCTGGCGAAATGGGAAGCGCAGACGCCTTAGCCATCACAGCCCCCGACAAGATAACAGTATAAAAATTAAAACTTGCATATGATTATAATTACAACAATAAAGGAGAAAAAAGGACATCATTTAGAACTTCACAAAATCGAAATGCATGCTGACGAGATTAATAAAGTGAAACAATTGAGTTACGTGTTTTTATATTGTATATGGATAATTATTAAAATTATAATAATTCAAAATTAAAATTATTTTAAACTTAACATATACTAATTGTCACACAATAACTTACAATTGTCAAAATGACAACGATAATAAAAAAAAAATATTAAACGTTGGGGATTTGAACTCTGGCAAAATGGCAAGCGCGCTCGACGAAGCGCGCGCCTTAGCCATCACGACCACCGATAAGACAACGTTGTTATACTCAAAACTTACATATGATCATTGGCCCCATTAAGGGTTTAGGGTTTAGCCTGTACTAGAGTTTTGAGATAGCCTGTATTAGAATTTTGAGATTGTTCATAAATTTATGGTTATTTATGAACCATGAGACCGCTGCGGAAGCGCGAACCGTCGCCAGTCGCGACGTCGCCGCGCTTGTCATTTCTCCGCTCTTCTGCTCCGCCGCGACATGCGAACTCTCTCCTCCTTTCCTCTCCGCCTCTGCCGCTGGCGGGGAAGCTAGATGCGTACGACCGCCCCTACTTTACCTCTCCTCCGCTCCTTCTAGATGCGTATAGTTCGGAGAGAAATACGTGCGGCGGCGCTAGCTTACGGCTGCATATCGCCTGGCACGCTTTTGCCTACCTCATCGGCAATCTCTCTACTAATCTCTGCCTGAACTCCTTCAGGGCGCAGGGCGCCCGCTTGTGGAATTCGCTCCCACAAGGCATGCGGACACTGCCTTGGCTTTCAAAGTTCAAAATAGCAATGCGAAATTTCCTCTTGCCGGCGCCCTAGTGCAATATTATTTGTTATAGTTTAGTGTATGCGCCTGCGTCGTGTCTGTACCTGTACCTGTCGTACCTATCGTATTTAAAATCTAGTCTGCGTTACTTATCTATATTGACGTAAATAGATTAATTAATTATGTGTCATACACAAAAAATTGACGTGCACTTATATCTATAAATGTTTGAAACTGTGATATTTAATGACGAATATGTAATAATACCAGCTGTGATTTAACCAGCTATGACGTTGTGTGACAATTGTAAATTTTTTCAAGTATATGAAAATAAACAGTAATTCTATTCTATTCTATTCTATTCTATTATATTATATTCTATTCTATCACTATTTTACTCGTTAAGACAACTTTAAGACGAGGTAGCCTTTTTACGCTAATCCGATTCGCAAGAGAAAGACAACAATCCAAAGATATCTTACGCGCACACAAGGTAGCCAAAACGTTCGCGAAACCGAAACGTGGAACTACGCTTCACCCGCGAGACGAAATGACCGGAGAAGGAAACGATACACCAACCTTAATCCTCTGAAGAGCAAAGTTTCCGGTGATTATCCTCGGACGCAACAAGTAGAAGCACGAGGTAGCGGTAGAGCACGTCAGTCCTGGAGCAGTCGGGGCAGGCGAGTGTCCCGTCGAATGCTCGCGGCTCGTCGCCGCCGGATTCCGCACGCGCCTATTGGTCAGCGCAGCGAGGCCCTACGGCCTGCTCGCTCGGAACGCTATAGGTTCTTGCGCTGTCGCAGCGTGCGCCCGCGCATGCGTATAGACATCCGTGAACGCGCCGTCAGGGAAGATAACTGCGAAATTCAAACTCTCGCTACGCGCAGGCAACCTCTCGCTCGCAGGCGACTAAGATAACCTCAGCCGCGGAACCCGCAGTGACTCCCAATATCCGTTGTCCGGGCCCTGGACTCGGGTACCATCTGTCACCACGAACGCGAGACGCTGTAGTTATTGTTCCCGGCGTTCTTGTGGACGAGCTGATATAACGATGGTCCTGCTGCATCGGACTCTCACGTCATCAGTCTCCACGAAAGGCACGTCACCTGCATCGAATCTCACGATGCACGAGCCAACTCTCGTATCTCGCGAGGTAAGAAATAGTAGAGACTTGTATCTGAGAAACCACACGAGTAGCACTAGCGTCAAGCCATCTCGCAAGAGGACTCCCTAATTCTATTATCACGCCGCAACGCGCCTTCGATTTCCATTTGTTTCTGGCGATTCCAGGAAAATAAGGGAGTGAGATTAGGGTCCACGGCTGCAACGAATAAACGTCGGGCTGTCCAGAGTTTTCTACCAAAGAAGAGCTGTCGGTCGCCATATTGGTTGAGTCGCGTCGGTTCGAAGGACGCCACCGCCATCTTGGGCTACGAGAAGACGAGCATCACGGAGAGGTGTCGAATAAACAATCGAATCGCTGTTTCGCAGATTAGAGTAGTTGCGTTAGAGTAAATTCTGCTTCCTGAAAAGTAAAAAGTCGCGTTTTGAAGCACGAAACAAGCCCTCCGCGACTGATTTTGCTGTTAATTATGAGATAAAAGTAGACCGTCATTGTCACCAAAACGCAGAGAACAGACGCAATTATCGAATATTAATAACAATTAAACATGTGGGGAAACTCTGTAATCAGAGCAAGAATCTGACAGGGGTTTCAGAACACAGTGTGATTTGTGTATAGCATAAAAGAATATATGGTGTAATAATTTATTGAACCATCTGCCATGCCATGCAATTCCCGTCCTTCAACCTAACATTTGTCCCCCTCTGTAGATGTAAAAGTCCGGAGTAAGTAAAACGTGGAAACTAAGTAATCTGACGATTTGCGTGGCGAGAAAGGAGCCGATAATAATTTGCAACGTCACAACTATTAATATTCTTTATTATTTCTAAAAATCTTAACAGAATCCAACTCGGGGTGGTACCGCAGCGGCTTTGTTACCGCCGTGGTACTTAGTGCCGTCTTGGTTGACCCTCCCTTCCACACCCTAAACCTACCGGGTCAACTCGGGCTGACCCATAGTTTTCATATTGATATCTCAATAATATAACTAGCGCGCCACAACGCGGCCTTCGGCAGCTATGTGGCTTGCCGCCTTGCATCGCTTCGCGCTCGCGGATCAGCTGCTCGCGGTTGTTGCTTTGTAAGACAGTGCAAAAGGTATTCAAAAGTGATGCACCCGGAATGGCACCGACGATGCGATGTGTGAGCAGTGTGAGTGTCAGTTCATGAAGGAGTGCTGCAGTATAGGAAGAAATGTAGCTCCAACAAGAAACTTGAGTTTTTGCTTGGAGGTTATCCTTTGTTTTTTGAATTGGAGTAATCCTGCGAATGCTGCTCTTGCTCATTCCATTGATGTGCTGGTTAGCGTTTCTAGCTGGCTCAGCCACCTGCGAATGATCCTGGAGCTCTATTTCTACTATCCGGCAGTCCTGTTTGGCGTTGCCAGCTGATTGGATCACCTTGAGACGATCTTGCAACTGAATTGATGCTGTCTTGGAGTATTGGTTGGCGTTCTTGGATACTTCAACTATTTTAATACGAATCTGGATATGGATTTATACTATCTGACAAGGTAATTTTCGAAATATTAGAATAAACTTGAACTGTATGTTGAATTTATATTGTATCTTCAATAAGTTTTAACTTGAAACGCTTTGTCCCCTATGATAAGTCCAGTAAACAGATGTCTAATGGCTCGCGGATAACTTTTCAGTGTTCATGATGATAATCTTCTCTTTGTAAATGTGAATTATGTGACTGAGACATGTGGTTTGACGGTATTCATACTTAAAAGCTGCCTTGTTTCAAATTTGTATGCAGAGATCAGTGGTCTGAATCTCTCAATAATTATTTATGAGTTTGATTTTGTAATATTTTTCTGTATGTCTAGGTGTATAAAAACTTCTGCATTTGTTGTATTATGGTCTACTGCGTCTACCGGAGTCAACCTAAGGATACTGATGGTGTTGATAACTGAGCTATCAAAATCTTGGAGTTGGAACGTAACTTCATTCAAGACTATGGCACTACTATACTTCTACTATACGTATCTATAATCATGTATTTTAGAGGCTGGTTTTTCTTTAACAGTTAATTAAATTATACAGTCATTGTTTTCTAGTTTTATTAATTAAATTCTATTTTTCTTGTAGGTGAAAAAAAAAAAATTTAACATGGAAGGACTCAAGAGGATTTTCAAGAGGATTTTAAAGATAGTTAACAGAAGATTCAAGATTTTATCAAGATTTGATTTAGTAATAGGGTTTCATTTAGAAAATGTATTATAATGGCATAGTTTAGAGGGACGTGTCAGGCTTCTCAGAGCAGGCTGAGATATCGAATCTCACACATTTTTCGCACTGGATCAGATGGGGCATGTTGCAGCGAAGTTATTATTGAATTTATTTATCAAAAAATCGCTTCTAAGAATGTTGTATGTCAAAAAGTGTTAAAAAATATCTTTGCCACGGTAAAAAATTGTATTTTAAAATTGTTTACAACTTTTACATTTAACATTTTTATGTAAAACGTAAATCCGAAAAGTTTTATGGCAAATAATTGGTTTTTTAGCTGTAAAAAATCGATTTTGGGCTGTTAACTCGAGTTCTAAGCATTTTCATGATTTTATGTAAATGGAAAAAAGTTATATTTTTCAAAGATCTACAACTTTTCCATTTAACTTTTTTTTGTAGAATGCTTAGAATTCGAGTTACAGCTAAAAACCCGTTTTTAGCGATTTTTGAAGGTAACCGCATTCTGCGTATATGTGCAGGATCAAGTCTAAAATAGGACCGGCACCTTACTATCATGAGAGGAGTTCCCAAAATTTTTAGCCTGATTGACTAAAGTCTCTCAGAGATAATTGCATCACAACAAAATTTGTATTAAAAATTACATGAAATTACATGTAAAATCAAACAAATTGTGCCCGCATTTCAAAACAACGTAGAGGATCGGGATAAAAAAAAAATAGTTTTCTAGTTTGCGCGAGAGGAGACTCCTCCTTAGCCCGATCGGTCGAAAATTGCGTGACATAGCGCATCTCACACATTTTTCGCGCACGTAACTATAAGAAACTTCTGTGTCGCGGTCATGCCTAAAAATACGAACATAAACGTAGTTTATTCATCTATTCTACAAGCGGAAAGTATATAAATACACTAAAAAATACGAACATAAACGTAGTTTATTCATCTATTCGCCACCCTCAAAGTAATGTTGTCGAAAGGGTGTATAGGGAGCTCGGTAGATTTTTCCGAACATTTGTGAACGGCAGACACAAAAGCTGGTTGTGCTATGTAACAATTATTAAAAATACTATTAACGAAACACATCATAAAACAACGAACTTCACGCCAATGGAGTTACATTTCGGTCAAAAACCCACGCGTGTCTGGGAGAAATATTTATTTATATCGCCGGAAATCAAAAAAATAACAAACGAAAAAAGAACATTGCTTGCATGCGAACAAGTGCACAGAATCGCACTAAAACGAGCGGCGAAAAAGAATATTAATGTTAAACACTATGAACTGAATGTTGATGACATAGTAATGGTAAAAGTGCTAAACGTGTCCGACGCCGAAAACACCGAAAATAGCGAGATTTTTCTATGTATACGAGGGACCCTACGAGGTCCAAAATAAGTCAGAAAGGATGCGTGGATCAATAAACAAGGCAGTGAGGTTGAACTAATAATAATTGATGATTTATTGATAAATGGCATCAGCCATAGTCGGTAGTGCGTCCGCTCAGCTTGGAGTCTTACAGACAAGAGAGAGAGAAGCGAGTACAGAGTATACAGTGTAGTTGGCGCTTAGATTGTACACGCAAGGCATGCGTAGTTCACTTGCTCTCGCATGAGCTCGTCTGACTGCACGAAATCGCCGCGAATCCAGAGATGTCGCGACGTGTACCATTCTGTGTATTACGACTGTATAAATTTACATATTACAACACGCCTCCTGAATTTTACAGTCGTGATATTTTTACATTATATTTCAATACATTTGTGTTACATTGATTTTCACTTACGCATACAATTTGCTATCGCATTCTAAATTTATTGAATTTGGAATATTTCGAGTGAACTTGAGTTCTGAACTTGAACCTTTATATAAATGCTTTAGGTCAAATTTAAGCCTTTTCTATTGTTTAAGAACTTTGTTTTATCTAGATCGCGATGCTCCAGAATTATCTTCGTAAATAGTTGTTGGTTCATGTAAATCTATATCGAAAGATTCGCTTAACAAATTTCTTATAAACAATATTTTAGAGACTGCCTCTGATAAAGCTACATATTCTGCAAAAGTTGAACATTTTGTTACAGCACCTTGTTTGTGGGTTTTCCAAAAAATAACATTTCCGTATAATCTAATTACGTATCCACTTGTGGATTTTCTATCTACATTATCGCCTGCGAAATCGGAATCTACCATACAATCTAGTATTTCGCTATTTACATAATCACAATATGTTAGTTTCAAGTCTTTAGTTTTGTACAAATATTTCAAGACTCGCATCGCATACTTATAGTGAGTTTGATCATAATTATAGATAAATATAGTATATGGGACAAGACTAATGTCAAAGGTTTAAATAAACTATAAAAACTATTGTCGATCTTGAATCAAACTTTATTAATGAAGTCTAACAAAAGAAGGTCCTTGCACGACCTCTTGCTCTGTCGAGTCGCCGCTGCCAACTGACGTAACGCGCATTAGTCGCCGCCGAAAACTCGGGCCCGCTAAAACAAAGGGCTTTCCCGAAGACCACCGAAGGGACTCGAAGCAGTGCGAGCGCTCCTCTATATCTATATATAAACACGGATACATTTCCCGTGCGAACGCCTCCCACCACTCGACCACTGGCCTGGCAGTCACAGAACAGCCCGTCGACTGCTCCGCACTGTGGTTGATCTTCGCAATCCGTGGAGAAACTCCCAATTTGAGATCTAAGCAGTCTAGGAGCAATTAAAAATTACTCCTAACCGTGTTGGCCTAACGCCACGAATCGTCCCCCAATTCGCGCTCATAGGGTCAAATGGCTGAGAAACGTTCGCTAAACTAACGCAAAACTAAAAAATATAAATTAATAATTATAAATGCGCCACACTCGCTTTCTTCCCCGACAACCCCTCGTTACGTCCGGAACATATAGATTATCTTTTTTATATGCAACTGCTATTAATTCTCTAGATTTGTTATATATTTTTGCATTTTCTTTTTTAGCTACTACTGTGCAATTTTCAGTTACTTTCGATAAACTCAATATATTTCGTCTAATGCCTTGAACATAATAAACATATTTTACTTCGACTTGTTTTACATTATAATAATTTTTAAAATATAATTTTGCAGTTTCAATTTTAGTAGCTTTCAAATTTTTACCATCAGGTAATTTTACCTCAACAGGTTCTTTTAAATAAATGAATTTATGGCTCCCGAAATAATAGCAAAGTATAACAAAGTATAACAACATATATATTAGACTGGTCCTTATTTCCCAAAGTGCTTGAAACCCCGCTCCAGAATCAGGAATCGATGTGTTACCATTAAAAACTTAGAAAAATGCCCAGAAATCCTGTCGGCATAGTGATTTAACCCTGCCACTTTAAAAAAAAAAACGTTTGTTTTCCGTTTTTTCAGAATTTCTCATAATTTTACTGATGTAAGTCGTCAGAATAGTTTTTAAAATCTTAAAACACACTTATAATTTTTGTTTGAGTAAAACAACAAATTTTTGAAAAAACTTTGGAGCTAAAGAAATATTTTTAATGAAAAATGTCTTTTTAAATACTCGAAAAAGTATTCAAAAATGTGTTTTTTGCGTTTTTTGAGGTTATGGATTGTCTATCACTATGACAGGTTCAAATAATATATTTCATCAGAAACTGGAGTTCAAAACCTTTAATTTCGTTTTTTATTCAAGTGTCTAGATGCGTCTAGGTGCTCCCAGTGCCGAGATGGTCATTTGAAATGGGCAAGTTCATCCAAGAATGAAATTATGATAATAATAAATAAAGATTGAGTAGAACATTATAGGTTGTTTTCAATAAAATCTAATGTCATGCATAAAAATACAGGAGATTAAATAATTTAAATTTAAAATGAATTTCGTAAATAAGTTTAACAAGTGTACAAATCAACTACCATGCTAGAAAATAGGCCATAATTTCTGGTCGCGCAATTAATTGATAGGATCTTCTGCCCAGAAGTTTTGCCCAGATTCGGCCCAGAAAAATTTGCACCCAGCTACAGTTTCGGATTTTATTTTTATATTCACCTTAAATTGTTAAAAAAATGTATATAACAAACAAATAAACTCAAAAAACTATAGGGAATGAAAGACAATTTTTATATGTACCAAATACTAGGTGCAACATGTCTCCAAAGGCCAAATTTCACAATTTTCATTTTTTTACTCACCGCAGATTTACTTCAGTTCTAGGCATCAAACAGCATTAAAACTTTACAAATATGTTTGAAATACACATAGTTCTGATACGAGTGTGGGGATTTAAAAATAAATTAAATCTTGAAAAGTTATCTGCAATTTAAATGAAATATTTGTTTAAAAATGATTAACATGACAAACATTTTGTTTAAATTGAATTTATTTTCAAATTCCTACACTCATATTAAAAGTATGTGGATTTCAAACATGTATGTAAAGTTTTAGTGCTCTATGATGCCTAGAACTAAAGTAAGTCTGCGGTGAGTGAAAAAATGAAAATTGTGAATTTTGGCCTTTGGAGACATGTTGCGCCTAGTATTAAATACATATAAAAATTGTCTTTTGTTCTTTATAGTTTGTTTTACAACAACAATTTAAAATTAATATAAAAATAAAATCCGAATTTTCATTTTTTTACAATTTAAGATGGTTAGGTCCCCTGTTAAGAGGTTTGAATAATCCCCAGATAATAAATCAGTTTAGTTCTATTAATACTTTAATTAGCTATATTTAATACAGTCCTTCTTCACGATCTGTACAAGGTTTATATGACACTCATGCACTGCACTTCATTTCACTAGACCGAACCAAGTCATTAACTTTTGTTTCATTGCGTTATGCTGTCAAAATTAAATAAATTATAGATATTGTTTATATTAGCATGATAATAGTGCAAAATATCTTGCTTTACAAAACTAAACCTAAAATAAATTCATTCGAACATTCATTGTGGCTTCGAGTACATGAGATAAAAATCTCACATTTTGCTCTTCATCGGTAATTAGGGTCGAAATATCAAATCAGTCAATTAAAGTCATAACACAATACAAATTATTTAAACTTATTCATCAGGTTTTAGTATTTCCAAAAAGATGACATATCAATACTTTTCGATTTATAGTTCAGAAGCTGGAGTTCAAGACCTTTAATTTCGTTTTTTATTCAAGTGTCTAGATGCGTTTAGGTGCTTCCAGTGCCAAGATATGGTCATTTGAAGTGGGCAAGTTCATCCAAGAATGAGGGTTTATATAACACTTATGCATTTTTTAGCACTGCACTTCATTTCACTTGACCGAACCAAGTCATTAACTTTCATTTCATTGTGTTATGCTGTCTGATTAAATAAATTACTAAGTATTGTTCATATTAACATGATAATAGTGCAAAATATCTTGCTTTACAAAACTGAACCTAAAATAAATCCACGTGAACATTCATTGTGGCTTCGAGTACACGAGAAAAAAGGTTCACATTTTGCTTGGCATCGGTGATTAGGATCAAAATATCAAGTCAATCAATTAAAGTGATAACACAACACAGATTATATAAACTTATTCATCAGATTTTAGAATTTCCAAAAAGATAACATATCAATACTTTTCGATTTATAGTTCAGAAGCTATCAGAACAATTCAAAATAATTTAAAGCATTTGCTCGTGGTGTACAATTTTCGAAGATACGAATGTTCTAATAGATTCTGAACTATAAATCGAAAAGTATCGATATCTAATCTTTTCAGGTTCAGGTGCAAAGTTATGATTTACGCAGTAAAGCCATCTTTCTTGCATTACCTGAAATACCGTAATATGCTTATAAAAAATGACTTACAGACCATTTATTATTTTAACAGATGTTTTACGTCATTTTTTACCTATCCGGACATTTTATCAACAAGATTTCATCGACGGACATTTTGTCGTCCACATTTTATCGACTGGGACATTTTATTGACCAAGCCATTTCGTTGACCGGAAATTTCATCGGCGTTGATGTTTCATCGACTAGTGTAAATATTTTTTATTAAGCTATTTTTATCATATTCATCTATTTTCATGGTCAACCAACACGGCACTAGAACCAACGTGGTAACAGAGCCACTATGGTACCACCCAGAGTCGGTGTTGTTGGGGTTTTAGGTTATTTTTAGGCACGTCCGCGACACGGAAGTGCCTTATAGTTTTGTGCGCGTAAAATGTGTGAGATACGATATCTCACGCAATTTTCGACCGATCGGGCTGAAATTTTAGGAGGAGTCTCCTCTCGCAAAAACTAAAATACAATTTTTTTTTTAATCCCGATCCTCTACGTTGTTTTGAAATGCGGGCACAATTTGTTTGATTTTACATGTAATTACATGTAATTTTTAATACAAATTTTGTTGTAATGCAATTATCTCTGGGAGACTTAAGTCAATCAGGCTAAAAATTTTTTTGGGAACTCCTCTCATGATAGTAAGGTGCCGGTCCTATTTTGGACTTGATCCTGCACATATCCGCAGAATGCGGTCACCTTCAACAATCGCTGAAAACGGTTTTTTAGCTGCAACTCAAATTCTAAGCATTCTACAAAAAAAAGTTGAATGGAAAAGTTGTAGATCTTTGAAAAATACAACTTTTTTCCATTTACATAAAATCATGAAAATGCTTAGAACTCGAATTCACAGCCCAAAATCGATTTTTTATAGCTAAAAAACCAATTATTTACCATAAAACTTTTCGGATTTACGTTTTACATAAAAATGTTACATGTAAAAGTTGTAAACAATTTTAAAATACAACTTTTTACCGTGGCAAAGATATTTTTTAACACTTTTTGACATACAACATTCCTAGAAGCGATTTTTTGATAAATAAATTCAATAATAACTTCGCTGCAACATGCCCCATCTGACCCAGTGCGAAAAATGTGTGAGGTTCGATATCTCAGCCTGCTCTAAGAAGCCTGACACGTCCCTCTAAACTATGCTATTACAATCCAGTTTCTAAATAAAACCCTATTACTAAATCAAATCTTGATAAAATGTTGAATCTTCTGTTAAATATCTTTAAAATCCTCTTGAAAATCCTCTTGAGTCCTTCCATTTTAAATTGTTTTTTTTTCACCTACAAGAAAAATAGAATTTAATTAATAAAACTAGAAAACAATGACTGTATAATTTAATTAACTGTTAAAGAAAAACCAGCCTCTAAAATACATGATTATAGATACGTATAGTAGAAGTATAGTAGTGCCATAGTCTTGAATGAAGTTACGTTCCAACTCCAAGATTTTGATAGCTCAGTTATCAACACCATCAGTATCCTTAGGTTGACTCCGGTAGACGCAGTAGACCATAATCCAACAAATGCAGAAGTTTTTATACACCTAGACATACAGAAAAATATTACAAAATCAAACTCATAAATAATTATTGAGAGATTCAGACCACTGATCTCTGCATAAAAATTTGAAACAAGGCAGCTTTTAAGTATGAATACCGTCAAACCACATGTCTCAGTCACATAATTCACATTTACAAACAGAAGATTATCATCATGAACACTGAAAAGGTATCCGCGAGCCATTAGACATCTGTTTACTGAACTTATCATAGGGGACAAAGCGTTTCAAGTTAAAACTTATTGAAGATACAATATAAATTCAACATACAGTTCAAGTTTATTCTAATATTTCCAAAATTACCTTGTCAGATAGTATAAATCCATATCCAGATTAGTATTAAAATAGTTCAAGTATCCAAGAACGCCAACCAATACTCCAAGACAGCATCAATTCAGTTGCAAGATCGTCTCAAGGTGATCCAATCAGCTGGCAACGCCAAACAGGACTGCCGGATAGTAGAAATAGAGCTCCAGGATCATTCGCAGGTGGTTGAGCCAGCTAGAAACGCCAACCAGCACTTGCAGAAAGTTCAAATGTAATTCTAAGGTTGTCTCCTGGTGATGACATCAGCCAGAGATGCCAAGCAACACGATCAGATACCATAAATCCAGCTCCAGAGTCGTATTGAGGCTGTTGAAGTACCTAGAAACGAAAACCAGCACCACCAGAGAGAGAAAGAGAGATATTGAATCCAGTCTAGGGTGATCTTGGGAGGCATCGGAATTACGACTCTAAAAAACAGATCACACAATTACACTGATTATACTGCACATAACACAATAGATATCACAATAAATGTAAACATAATGAACACAGGAAATAGAACAAAGGAAAACCAGTCGTAGATCTTAAGCGATAGTGAATCTTCATCCAAGCAGCATCTTGCAAGAAGAATGTATCAGCACATCAATGGAATGAGCAGGAGCAGCATTCGCAGGAGTACTCCAATCTCAAAAACAAAGGATAACCTCCAAGCAAAAACTTGTTGGAGCTAAGTACATGTCTTCCTATACTGCAGCACTCCTTCATGAACTGACACTCACACTGCTCACACATCGCATCGTCGGTGCCATTCCGGGTGGTTCACTTTTGAATACCTTTTGCAATGTCTTACAAAGCAACAACCGCGAGCAGCTGATCCGCGAGCGGGATCGCAGTGAGCAGATGTTGCTTGTAAACACGTTCTGATTTTAAAACTACATATAACATTGCTGCATCGCGTCGTTGTTTCCGTTTTTTCACTACGCACTCACTTATATCGCCGAAAAGTTAAACAGAGCAAAACAAAACATTGGGGTTAGCGGAGGCCGGGAGGCAACTTCAAAACGTCAAAACACACACGGCAGACGGCTGCATGGGCATGTCGCCAACCAGTCGCCAGATCGATGCGCACAATGTATGCGCAGTGGTCGAGCTCGCTGCCTCGCTTCGACAGAGCCAACGAACAGCTGTTCGGCTTTGCTTAGCTGATAATAAAACTAATACTTTTTCTGTTCAAATTATGTAATAAACTTTGTAATATCTTTGCACAAAATTCACGACTTTAGGAACGGGATGGAATTCGGTTAGTTAAGCGTGACGTCACAGTCACAGCTTACATATAAATCAATGTATATGCCACCAATAGGATAGTTCCGAATTTGGCCACCTTATGAAATTTCGCGTGTATAATTTGAATTCAAGTACTATAAAAAGATAATTTTTTCTAATCTTACGGAATAAAAAAGGGTTTTTAATTATTTCGTTGCAATAAGAGAATGCATGTTAAAATTTATATGAATGTCTATTCGAAAATCATAAGTCAAAAACTAAAATATTTGTAAAAACTTTGAAACTATGTATGGCCAACACATTTTTTAATTATATACGAAAAAAGGATGAATAATCAATGTTTTTCATTGATTTTTTTTTCTAATAATTAGATTAAGCAGTAATGTTAGACAGCGAGCGCGAAGCGCGAGCGTCGGCGGTCGTGCTTTATGCGCAAAACGCTCGCGCTTCGCGTTTTGCGTGCCTTGCATCGTGAAGCGATGCAAGGCGGCAAGCCACATAGCGGCCGAAGGCCGCGTTGTGGCGCGCTAGTTTCACCTGATTTGTAAACTGGGACAATTTTAGCCTTCTTGAGTGCATTAGGCCATATACCTGTTTCAATGCTTAAGTTAAAAATATAAGTGATTGGTTCAGCTATATTTACTAATTAATTTCAAGGTCTTGGAGTTACTGTCAACTCTACCACTTCTAATTTTTAATGCATTGATTACAGATATTACCTCACTGTATCGCATTATCTGGTTTCTCAATGTGTCCACTTAAGGTTCGACCTATTTCACAGAAAAAACTGTTCATATTATTCGCAATTTCTGTTTTATTTGTTACTTTCCTATCACTAATTTTTACATGATTTATGGTTTCTCTGCATTTCTTATTGCCAATTTTACTATTAATGACTTCCCTTAGCTTTTTTGGGTTATTGATATTGCTTTGGATTTGTTTTTGATTGTATTTGATTTTTGCATCTTTAGTAACATTATCTAGTATTTTAGCATATTTTTTGTACTGCAATTTAAGTTGGTCATTATTTATATCCAGTTGCTATAAATCACACAAAAACTCTAGTTTCACATGATTTTATTATTGCACTTGTGATCCAGCTCTTTCTTCCACCTTGTTTCTTCTTCCTTTTTTTAGTGGTAGCTTTTTTTAATTTTTTATAATTTACGAAGGTTTTCAGTTGTTTTTTTCTTAATCTTGTTTAATGCAATAAATATTGGGTAATTATCTGTTATTGAAAGTTTTATTTTATATGTAGTTGTTTTTAAATTTTTTGTTTTGATAAAAATATTGTCGATACAGAAACCCTCAGCAACTCCGAATGACGGCTTGGTAATACCAACAAAGCCAAGGATGTACCCTTTCTCAAAGAAATTGCGTAGGAATTCCTAACTAAGATTATAATACTCTAGTAAGTCAATATTAAAATTGCATATTACTAGGTGATTTTTAACACTTTTATTCTCAATTAAAAATTTATTTATCTCTAGAATAAATTCCGATTTTGGAATCCCGTGTGACCTATAAACCGCTGACAACTCAAGATTACTTTGGTTAAGTAGTATAATATTAGTAGTTACAATCTTAATCTTACCAGTCTCAATCACATCTGTGCTTTGTTCTAAATTAACATGTACAACAGACTATTGCGCCATTATTTTTGTTTATCAAACTATAGTTATAGTAACACTTGTTCTTATAGCCAGATCCTTTTAATTCATTCATAATTAATCTGTTAAAAAGTTTCAGTGCAGACAATAAAAGATGGCTTTGTAACCAAACTATTAATTAGTCATTTTACTTTTTCAAAATTAGCATTCATGATCCTGACATTTATATTCATAATCGTAGCATTTTTACTACTCCTGATTTTGTTAAAACTATCAAAACTACTACATGTTTTTTCATTTTGAAAATAATCTTTTTGGATCATATCCATAAAATCAAATTCAGCCATTTTCATCTATTTATTATAATCTTTTTCTTTCCTTTCTTTGTGTGATACCGGTAGAGTAGTGTACGGATCCTGTTATTGCTTCTGTTTTTGGAGTGCTAGTTGATTTCTTGTGACAGTCTTCACGCTCTGAGGTATGTCTGGTTTCGGTTGTTGTGGAGTATTTTGTATTTCATGTGGTTGCATCGTACTTGGTTCTTTTTCTGGACCCTTGTTATCAACAGTCGATACTTGCTGTTTTGTAGATTTCCTACTATTGTAGATTTAGTCTAGTAATAGTAATGAAGGGCTCAACGGATAGTCCCTTAAGTCAATGAACTTTTCAATTTTGTTTTTCAAGATAGAGCAGAAGTTAGAGTCATATGCAGTGTGTTTTATTTCAAGTTTCGTGAAATACTCAGTTTTACTAAATGCACAGTTTATGCACTTAACGGTTTCACTGGTACAATAACGTGTTTTATGACTTTCAACACATTTCAAGCATACGGTTTTATTTTGGCACTTCTCCTCACTGTGTTCAAACGTGCCTCACTTATTGCACGGGCCAATAGTTATCAGGTCGTAGACTTTACAGTTTCGATAGCCTACATAAACTCTATTTTTATTTTCTCTTACATATTTATATATTTCAGTAGGCACTTTCATTAACACAGTGCTTTACTTATTGAATTTTCTGATGTTCATGTGCAGCACTTTACCTTTTCTTGGAAAATCACTAAAATTTCTAGTATTAATATCTTTTTCAATTTCTTTCAAATCCACATTGGTGTAATTGTCTATACCCATAATTTTTTTCTTCGGATTATGAAGTTTATTATTATTATTTTTTTTTACATTGCAGAGACTTTTGAGTTTTTCTTTAAGTACACTTTCTATTAGTGCTACACTATCTTTATTTGTACAACTTGTAACACCCCGTACACGAGTACCGCGTATCTAAAAAACTATAATATCACTATAAAAAACTATAGTCACTCGATCCCATTTTAGAAAGTATTCGACTCTTCTATACCGACATAGTTAGCAGCGATAACGCAATAACCAGTAGCAGGCTCAGCAACGCGTATGTGTATGCGTGCTCGCCTTCCCCTTTCCAACGAACAGCAGCGGCAGCGAGCATCGATATACGCAGCGGCATAGTACAATAGAAATGTGTGTGTGTGTGTGTGTGTGTGTGTGTGTGTGTGTGTGTGTGTGTGTGTGTGTGTGTGTGTGTGTGTGTGTGTGTGTGAGAGTANATATACGCAGCGGCATAGTACAATAGAAATGTGTGTGTGTGTGTGTGTGTGTGTGTGTGTGTGTGTGTGTGTGTGTGTGTGTGTGTGTGTGTGTGTGTGTGTGTGTGTGTGAGTCATGCGAGCGATGACGCAGCGGCGGCGAAACACGAGCATTTTGTATGTTGTGAGTGTAAAATGTAAATACGTATGAAGGAGAGTATGATGTGTGAAGGCAATGATCTTTTCGGCGGCTCATTGAGCGCTCTCTTAACCAGCTATGAAAGGCCATGCGCGGCCTATAGCTGGCCACTAGTTGTTGCATCTTCAGCGCTCTAGTCACTACACACTCTACAGCAATTCAAGCGTAGAGTCATGAACAAACTTACATAAACTAGTAGTAGCAATTTATGCACACTAATTAACATTCTATTGCAATTTAGAAGTAGAAAACACACTTGCGATATTTATAAAATTCAACATACTTGTAAAAAACGTTTGTAACATTTTCAGCGTTCTAATTTATTAAAACTCTAATGCATTTTCAGCGTAGAGTATACATTTAATAAGATATAATAATTTATAAATATCCGTTGAAAAACGTATAAAATTTACAATAATTATTATATTTTCAAAACACATCGTAAACTCCGCAAAACTGTAAATCATTTCTGTCAATAAGAATAATTTCAGATTGAAGCATTATTCTTTTGTTAATTAATTTCTATAATAGACTTATTAGTTTCATGCAAAACCAAAGTCTTTATTTATTATGTTGTATATATCCACTACCTGTTATCCCGGACCTATCATTATTATCATTATTATTATTATTATTATTATTATTATTATTATTTGATTTATTTTTAAAATTATTTTTCATTCAAATTCATCAAATAACTATTTATAAAATAAACGTAAAAGCTTTTTGATTTAATCTGGATTTATATTCATGATCTAGTGCAGTAAATGATTATCACTTTTTCACTTTAAAATTAGTTTTATTATTTGCTATTTTTAAAATACTGAGATGCCAGGACCAAGGACCAAGTGATGACCATTACAAACTAATGATTACTTCATCTTTCCTATTTAGAAATATATTCTTGGTTTGTAGGCACTTTTGTAGTGTTAAACAATCTATTACCGACAGTTTAATATCAACTTTACTGTTTCCACGTTTTTTAACTGTGATCTTAGGTAGTTTTTTTTAGAGGTTTTTGTTGTTGTTATTTAACCGCATCTCTGTACGAAAAATTCTTAAACGTAGCTTGATTCAAGTTTTTTTTGGTAATTTTTCTTTTAATAAATTGTTATTTTCCATTAATGCAGCTACGAGTTCTCAGTAGTTTAACTTCTGTTTTAACAAACTCCATCTCACTGTCACTTATAATTGATTCTGAACTGAGTAGATCAGAAGTCGTAAACTTAGTCTTAGCTAGTAGTACTCTTCTTATTTCTTCAGTAGTCTTAAATTTAATCTGAACAATTTATATCCTTGCTGGTTCAAACAGGATTTTCTTCTGAATTTTAGACGTTATATTCTTCTCAGTGTGCTTAAGACAAATTATAAGATATTTCCTCAAGTGTTTGTGATTGTCCGATATCTGGTTGAGACAGTTGATGTGAAAAGCCGCATCACAGATGATGCACACTTCTGTTTCTACTTTCTCTTGAGTGTAACATGCAAAAAATGCGAGACGCTTATCAAGAACGCCGTTTATTACTTGTGTGATTGTGCTTCCTAAGTCTATTAAACTGTCTATTTGATGTTGCTGCTCGGCTGAGATTTGTGACAATCCATAGCTAGCGATATATATCGGACTGTTGCATGTATCGACTGACCACACCTTAAAATCGGTTTCTTTCTTGTCTTTTCGGTCTGGGAGTTTAAATGAATCACGGCGTGCATCAATGTTCAAACCGAATAAACCTACTAAGTACAACCCTTTAAACTCTGTATTGCCAACCTTTAATTTTAGCCAATATCGCGGATGTTTTACTGATTTTCCGCGTCCGGGACTAACAGCGGCTCCTGCGAATTGATTCTGGGCTGCACGGTATTGCCGCATTTTCTTTCCTTCCGTCGATTTTTCGAGACCCTAGACTTTTTGGCTAGCGTAGAGGTCTCACATACGCTGCCCAATCCTTGTTTCCCCCTTTGTCGGTTTCTATAGAGTTCGTAGGTGAGCCACGGTTTTGATTCGGATTGAGGTTTCTTGAACGCTAGTTATCTTCGCTGTAACCGCCCCTGCTCCAGTTATTATTATTGAAACCGTCTCTGTTACTGTTATTTTGGTACGCGCCTTGGCTATTAAATCCCCCTCTGTTGTTTTAAGAGTTGTAGTCTGTCTGTTAACCTCGCCAGTTGTCGTTGTTTTTGGGTCCGTTTTTGTCATAGTTGTCGTCGTTATTCGAGTAGTAGCTGCGGTTGTTATTGTTACGTCCTCTATTAAATCAATTATTATACCGTCGATTACCTCTCAAAATTTTATTACCGTAATTTTTTCGACAGTGTTTTCTTAATTTCTTCTTGAATATGAAAAACGGCATATTTTTCCCAAAGATCGTTACCGTGATAACTCCCAAACGCAATTGTATTTTTCGCTGAAACTTTACAGGTTTATCAGGTATCACCTAACAAACAACTGATTGAATTTTTAAACCGATTTACCAAAACAAAGCGCGTTTTATTAATAATATGTTTTAACATTAAAAAAACCGCTGCCAATTCTTTGGCACGTAGCTTCCTTCAATATTATGTATTGCTTAATATCAGAATTGTTTTTACTTCATATATAATTCTATTAAGTTTTTGTATATTTTTGTTTAATGGATAAAATCCGTGCGTAGTGGACTCTGGATGGACACGCGCTCAGTTTGAAAATGACTTAATTTAAAATACACCAAATATGCTTTCATTTGTCCATAAAGCTAAATTCGCAATAGTATACGTTTTTAGAATAAAGCAAAACCATTAATGGAAAAGTTATAAGCTGTGAACATAAAACGCAACAAGGAAAAAAAGGAAGCTCGTGCCGCTGAGTGAGTGTGCATACGTGGGTGCCCTACGCGAGAATTTATCCCCACTTCGAGATAATTTGCGGAGATTTTACTGAATTGATATTGCGAAGTTAATTATTCATTGATATTTTTCTATAAAAGGAACCACGTTTTAGTCCCTATTGCAACAAGTATGCCCCTTGCTCGCGTGCAAATCATTCGGGTTAAGCCACGCCAAGCGTCGGGCTAACGCACAAGGACCTCACGTGTCACAAAAGTCGTCTAATTGAAAACAAGGATTGGCCTCAGCTAGTTAGCGTCTCAGCTACTCAGCGTCTCCGCCTTGGCGGACCACGAAGAGTAGCGAAATCCTTTTCTGCTTGGCTTAACTGAAATGAATTCTGGAAGCAGGGATCGCATACAAAATAAAGACTTTTATTTGATGCCTTTTAAGTCCAACGGGCTTAATCTGCCCGCTATGACGTTTATTTTGTAGAATTAACAAAATGATATATTTCCCGCCCGTCGCTTGGATCGGGCTGCTTATGCTCGTGTTCGTGTCGTCGGTACGAGACGCTTACCGAGGTTATCTATCATCGATGATGCTACGTATCAAACGCGTGTCTAAGCTGATCTGGCTAATGTGCTTGATTGCATTCCATGCGCCATGCGCTTTCCGCGCAGGCACGCTGCGCGCCGACACTTGCGATTCGTGATGCGTCGTAGATCGTCGTCGCCTAGTCGAGAGCGCCGGGCAGAAGCTTCCTTGGGGCTCGACTCTCTCTCTTTGGCGCATCTGTCCTTCTCCCTCTCGTTCGGCATCTCTGCATTATCTTAGGTGTGGCACTGACTCTCGTGTCGCACTACGCTTTCTGTCTCTGTCTCTGTCTCTCTCTCTCTCTCTCTCTCTCTCTCTCTCTCTCTCTCTCTCTCTCTCTCTCTCTCTCTCTCTCTCTCTGCAGCCTCTCTCTATATGTGCGTTCCAGCTTTTCACCTGGCCCACATACGCGTTCTTTTTTGCCCTCTTTATGTACCTGGCATTGTCTCGGGCCTGATATGCATTATGTATTACATAGGGAGAGAGAGAGAGCGCCGAAAATCTATACTCCATAAAACATTGCTTGTCTGTCTGCTGCTGCTGCTGCTGCTGCTGCTCCCTTTTCNTCTCCCTCTCTCTCTCTCCCTCTCTCTCTCTCGCCTACCTGCCCTAGTAATGCTTTGCGCGTGAATCCTGTCGCCTCGGGGCGCGTCTCGTAGGGCGAGTGTGGAGGTGCGTGTAAGCGCCGCTTACGCGCTTGTGTATACTGGATACATGTCACTTCTGGAGTAGTGTACATGTGCACTGTTACACTCCCATAAATCTATTGATATGTGGATAATACTCGATTTCTGGGATCTTTTAGGTTATACCCACGTGTGGACAGATATATTGTGGCATTGTCAATAATTTTCCATCAATCTGTATCAGTCTACTAACATTAAAAAAAACAAAACCGCTGACAATTCATTGGCACGTAGTTTCCTCCAACTAAAGTTATACTTCTAATGAATAAAATATAGTTTGTCTGAATATACAGTGTGTGAATGCTATTTTAAATATTTCTAATCCAAATTTTGTTTGCTGTAGGAGCAATTTTCTTAGCAAAAGACTATAATAACTAGAATGATCCGATTAAAATCTCTAAAATAGCAAAATTACAGAATCGATCGTTTAGTTTTAGAGATATATATAATTTAAAAAAAAACACACATAAAAAGACTGTGATAATTAGAAAGATCAGATCAATATCTTCTAATCTATCTTCTTTCTATACTGAAGTTAGAGAATCTATCATTTAGTTTTGAAAATATATACGAACAAAAAAAGTACAGAATCACTTGATTTTGTAGCAAATCGAGTTTTTTCGCCATTTTCAGACGTAGATAAATTTTAATCCAAGCAACAATTTTTAACCTTCTAGGGCTAACATTAAAGATATTATCTCATACTTTGATCCTATAAATACGCATTTTTTGTA
This sequence comes from Pteromalus puparum, assembly GCA_012977825.3. NCBI lineage: Eukaryota > Metazoa > Arthropoda > Insecta > Hymenoptera > Pteromalidae > Pteromalus > Pteromalus puparum. Next base: position 36,085,925 of record CM053170.1, on the reverse strand, counting down.
TGCGCTCCCAGACGTTAAGTTCAAGTCATGTCGTAGAGTAATGGCTAGTTTTCATTAATATTCCTCACGTAAATTTCTCATGAAATAATTTAAATTGTCCAGAAAGCATTGTGCCAAGTCCAATTTCACAGGATTATCTTTTTTTCAGTGTTCTATATAGAATATGTTATAAAATAAGAAAAAAGTAGTAGTCGCAGGGAGGTAACATCTAACTTTTTTCTAACTCTATACATGTTATAAAATAGATAAGACGTGTGTCGAGTGTTTCTATCTAAGAAACTTATTACGAGTAGGTGTTTAACAGGCTGGGGTAGGGTAGGTTAGGTAAACGTGGACAGCACCCGTTTAACAGCTGGTCGGCGTGACTGCAGGGTAGTCCGTCGTTGTCTAAGTGGTGAGAGTGCGCGCCTTGATATCTCGGGGAAGTGGAGTGTCAGTTAAAGTTAAGGGAGGGGTGCCAGTTCTTTTGGATGAGTGTCAGTTGTAGGGTTAATGTGCTTGTTGAAAGGGTGGGGTGGACAGGAAGGATATAGGTATAAAAGGACTGCATCAAGCAAGGGTGGGTGGTTCCAGAATTATAACGGTATGCACACACACACATTTTTTAAAAACGCATGATTTGAACTTTAAACACCTCCAAATGCGTTTCTACAAAGTTTTAGCGAAACTGAAAATTGTACTATTACAAATTTTCCTCTAGGAGGAAGCAAAAAGCAGGCCCATAAGTCATTTTTAAGAGGTGCTATTTTATTTTGACACAAATTTTCTTATTTGGGCCCAAAGTGGGGCGTCTTCGTTATCTTTCTGTATTAGATTTGAGAGGACGGAAACACCTTAAAATGTCAAACAATAAAAAAATTGTATTGCTTCTTCCTAGAGGAAGCTTTGTAATAGTAAAATTTTCGACTCTTTCAAAAACAGGTTAGAAATTTATTTTGAGGTTTGTGCAGTTCGAATCACGTCGATATACGAATCAGTCGTATAGTCGCCGCGGTGGTGCGGTGAGTGAACGAAGATGGCAACACTGACAGTCTATATATATACGCTTCCAAAAAGGTGACATTATCACAATAATACAGACAGATGATGAAAGCTAGTGGGAAGGAACACTTAATGAAAAAAACTGGCTGTTTTCCGTCCAATCATGTTTAAGGGTATGAAGCTCCAGCTGCATCTTTGCAAAGTTTCAGCTTTAGCGATTCAGACATTGACCTTCTAATATTTCATAAGGATAATAAATTTGTTGTACGCAATGTAAGAATTTTTAATTGCTAAAAGAATAGAACATTTTATATGATATGACCAGATTCAATGCTTACATGCTACAGTTACGCTGTAGTATGAAGATTGAAATTTCATTGTCATAACTAATTTTCCAATAATTTGCAGATTTAGGTTCGAGATCAGCTAAAACGTCGCCTGAGAAGAGTTCACCAGATTCTCCAACCCATCAAACACTGAACAGGGATATTGTCTTAAAAGACACAGTTGACTCCGAACGTGCAAACGTTGCAGAACTGCAAGGATTAGTTGATAATTTTCTTCAACATCTAAAAGCAGCCAATGTGTAAGTAAAAATTCTCACAAGGTTTGACATAAATAGTAGAATCTAATTTATGTTCTTGCTTTTACAGTCTAAAAAAGAAGAGTACAAACAGTTGATTGGAAACTTTTATGAAGTTTTAGAGAGTCATCATCGTCTTTTAGCATATTTAGATAGTGTATTATTTCAAGGACCAGAGGCTAGAGAAGAAAATATTTTAGCTCCTAAACTGCAGTCTATTCACACGATTTATTGTAATTGTCATCCCCAAGCAGTTTGTATTCTAGATAGATACAGGGATGTTGTATTTATTTTTTTTTTTTAGAATAGAATAAAAATTAATGTTATTTTTAAATCAAGTGTGGGATGCTCAGTATGTCATTGCATGTGCATCAAAATTGTACGGACTAGTCATTAGCAAAATTTATAACAGTGACATCATGCTGGTATTTGTGCTATATTTAACTATTGTTCAATATGTTGCAGTGACGAATTAAATTTTATGGAAAAGAGTGGTGCTGTATCCCCGGGTATTAGTATATTACGATACAAGTGGCATAAATAGTCCATTATAGCACGGCGTATATTAGCACCCGAGCGTAGCGAGGGGGCTAAACGCCTTGCCGTATTGGACTATTTAAGCCACGAGTATCGTACGCTATTTTATAGCATTGACTAGCATAAATCGGCTGTCACGCCTATCCATGGCCTAAACAGTCCATTTTTGCACCGAGCAGTTAGCATGGTGCAATAATGGACTATTTATGCCACGAATAGGCGTGACATAGACGCGGATTTATACCACACAGTGCTATAAATTAGTATTAACTACTGGACTTAGTAAACGCTTTAGAAGACTGGACAAGAATTAGGTTATGGGATACTAAACGTAGCATTAGTGTATATAAGGATATTGCTGTAAGTGGAAAACCATTCGAGAAGCTTTGAAAATATTATGCAAATTTTCATTTTATGTTTTCGTTGTGTTTAGGATCGTGTCCCCTTGAAAGCAAGAAACGCAGGGATTCATTATCACCAACAGAGAGGGAAAGGACCATGAAAACTGGAGGTAATATTGCGAGGTCTTCTTTTTAATTTTTGTATCTTTAACCAACTATTTTTCACTGAAATACTTTCTTTTCAGCCAGGAAGACTGTCTGCTGTATCAGTGGCTGACAGCTGTCACAACAAGAAATGCAGTTCAAAAGCTTAAAACCATCGATGCTCTTGATACTTGTGAAGATCTCACTCAGTTAAGATTAGTCATTCGTTGAATCTGCCCATGGAACCTTTGTTTAGGAAAAATGCTGCTGTGCGCAGTAGGTCTGAAATTTCTCGATCCTATTTTATCATTAGTCTGTAGTTTAGCTAATAAGTAAGTGTCACAGTTAATATAATGTAATAATCGTGGATATACTATGATACTAAACAAATTTTAATTTTTTTCAGGGATTCATTCGTTATAACATTTTGAACCATGAAATACTGTCTCGGCACTGAGAGCTCTAGAATACAAGGATATGAAAGAGCATTCTGTTAAAAGATTTTTTTATCGGTGGAAATGCTTGTTGGAATGAGAACTCAACTTCTTAGTCAATTGCAAACATCTAGTTTTATGAAGTCCAGAGGATCTGGCGATATTTGTTATTGAACATTTACACATCTAATCTAAACAATTAATTAATATTTGTCATTCCGCATTAATAAAACATTAATGAAATAGCTTTGAGAAATGTTTTTCCCGAGTTTGATCCGAGATTTTCGATTTTTCAACAATAAATTGTTTATAATTTTTGCTAGACGCATTTTACAGCAATCCACCCTCGCGATTTAGATTCAGGGGGTAAAAATACATAAGTAAAGTCTTGGTGTTTAGACTGGACCTTCAATTGGCCACGGGAAGTATTGTGGGCCCCCGGACTACACCTTTTTGCCTAAAACGTCAAGTGTTCTGCAAAGATCGTCTCCTAGCCCAATAATCTTTATAATCTTTATAAACGAGATTATTACGGTATTGAAAAACTGCAAGGTAACTTGTATCTTATTTGCTGATGATCTCCAGATATATATTCAATGCCGACTCAGGGAGCTGGACTCGCATATCATATCAACCTACTAAACAAAAATGCTTAACGAGTTGTAGAATGGTCTCGTGAAAGTGGCCTTCTCTTAAATGTCGCTAAGAAGAAAACTATGATTGTTGGTTCGCACCAGCATCATATGCGTCTTAATATCAAAATGATTTCACCCGTGATTGTAGATGGAGTTGTGATGCCATTCACAGATACAGTTAAAAATCTAGGCGTTGTATTTGATAATACACTAATATGGGACGCGCACGTCTCAAAAATCTATGTTAGGGCTCACCATGCACTTTATCGATTGTCCTACCGGGGATACTTGCTATCGGTTGATGTTAAGAGGAATCTTGTTCATGCGTTAGTTTTACCATATTTCGATTACGCCTGTTTAGTATTTCAGGATTTACCTCACTATCTCGCTGTTGAACTCCAGCGTTTATGTAATTTGGCAGTTTGGTATATTTTCCATCTGAGGAAAGATTCGCCGCTGAAACCGTATTATGAGAATCTAGGTTGGCTCTCACTTGAACAAATGCGAAATTACTACTTAAGTACGGTTTCATGTAAATTGTTCCGCAATGAACGACCTAAATATTTGGTTGAGATGTTTCCTAAACCAGGTGACGAAATTAGACGTTCGGCTAGCGATAATTGTACCTCGTCGTTTATGGTTCCTACCGCTACGACAGAAATGTACCGTAACTCGTTTGAGATGTAACTCGTTTGACGCTCCATGTAAATACTTTTGGGATTCAGTACTGGTTAAAATCCGGATGAGTAGTTCTCTAAGTATATTTAAAAGCTGTCTATATTAATACTTGTTAACACTACCTCAAAACTATGTAATTTAAATTGCAAGTGTGGCGATCATGTATGCGTATTACTTAACAAATAATTGTTTTCCTTTCTAGTTAGTATTATGTGAGTATAAGGAATATTGTTATATTAGTAGCTTGTACCAACAGAAACATCTCTTAGTTGACCTCAGGAGCGATACACAAACCACCAAAACTACAGAAATCACTCTCAGATGATGGACGAAGCTTAAGTCACCATAGAACATGAGAGTTAAGAACACTGAATTCGGAAGCTAAATCTCCTATTCAGCCAGTACGTTTACTCCAGTATTTGACAAAACTACTGATACAGAGAACAAGCAGCAAGACGAGTCTAGCGAAGCCAATCCAAAGAAGAAAAAGAAAATAACGTTGCTAACCTCTGAATTGCCCTAGTTTGCGGAGAAAACTTACAAAAAACTAACATAATAGTCATAGATCAGGATGGATTTAACTAGTAGCAGTAATGACAGTGAGGGTAATAGCGACAACGACACCTCCAAGGAAGACAAACCGGTATCAAAGCAAAGGGATTTACTACTGCCAAGGTTACCGGGATCAAGAATGAATCAGTACGCGCAAAACAGATCAAAGTCAAGCAAATCCGAGAAATCAGTTCTAGCAGCCGCTCTGACAGCAGTACTACTAGTTCCTCGTGCTTTGACAACAGAAAGATCAAGAGAACTATAAAGAAAAACCATTAGAAGAAATCATCCCAAAAACGAGAACCAGAGGAAAAATTACCCAGCCGACTTTACCAACTTCAAATCGTACAGGGCTGAAACATTAAATTTGCCAGTGAAGGGAAAGACAATCCGGAAGATTGCTTGTCTCAAATGAATGAGTGTAAGGAGAGCCTAGGCCTGAAAGACAAAGAGATGCTAGCCGTAATCTCAAGTACATTGTCAAAGAGGGCCAGTCTGAGGTACCGAACAGAGACAAAAGAGCTTACAGACTGGAGGGCCAAAGCCAAGTGAATAACAATGATGTTATAAATGAGCTGCTCAAACGGACACAAGGAAAGGGGTGAAGATAGCTACGTATATCATTAATTTTAAGTATAAAGTATCACACCTAAAGAAGACAGTAAAATTGAAAGAACAGTTGAGACTATTAACGGAGAGATTAAGGCTAGAATACCGAAAGGTTATTAAAAGTAAGCAAATGAGTCTTACGACGACGTTAAGGGGGTTGTGTCGATATGTCTCTTTCTTTAGATTTTTTTGAAACTTCGTCAAAACGTACACAAAATTTACCTGCATAAAAATCAGTTATCTACCTGCCATACAAATTTCAGGGTACCAACCGAGATTAATTTTCGCGATATTCCTTAACAAAGTTAAGCGTTTTAACACGTAGTCTTATGGAGCCGTAGCTGTTTAAGGCACAATTTCATTTATAGCGCTAAAACTTTTTTTTAGATTTTGTTGAAAAACTAGTATGTTATTAACAAGAAAATTTAAAAGAGAATTTTTAAATTAATATCAGTCCAACCGGTACTCTTTTTCAAGATATAGCTAATGAAAGTATCCCACTAAACACAACTTTTACGCGCGAAAAACGAGAGATTCAAACAGCTGCTGGGACATGGCAACGTTGCAGCCCCGCTTCGAATATATAGGTATACTATACCCAAATTTTTTTCATTGCGACCTTTTCCGGAAATTTTTTCCACCTACACATTGCCAGCGAAAGGTTGGGTCTGGGCCGCATGATATACTAAGTCTGTGTTCCGGCGCTATATGCAGCATTGTCACATCTTCAGGCCCTCACACGGGAACTAGTGTGCGTGTACACAGACGGACCGTTTCTATGTGTGCAAGGACAGTCACTGCTAAGCGCTGGGACTTAGGAGGAAGAGTGGGGGTTACACTAACGAATCGGACCGCTCAACACTCAACGTGCTGTACTTTTGAAGCATAGTGTAGCGACACAACCCCCTTAAGAAGTACTGTCAAACACTGGAGGACGAAATGGAACAAGATTCTAGATATATGCCAACACCAAGCATTAAAAACAGCCAATTTCAACCCGCCGCATGGACGCTAGCTTCGAAAGTCCAAGTTGCAGCCACCAAATAAGTCGAAACAGTTGCCGGAGTTACTGAAACTAACCCCGATAACAAAAAATGACAACAAAAAGAGGAATAAAAAGTCAAATCAACAGTCGACCTCGTCACCAGTATTTACCGCCTCTATTACGGATCAGCCGGTAAACACTACCTCGACGTAAGGGTGCGAGCAAACCAAAAGTAGCTTACAGTCAACACAACTCAAACAAGCTCAACAACCATAAGTCAACTCTAACAGCACTAATGCTAACCAAAACCAGACACTAAGACAGTACAATAACAGCGAACCCCCTCAGTTCGTCGGAGCATGCTTTAACTGTCAACTAGTTGGCCATGGAGCATCAGTTTGTCCATCTATCGAGTGTTTACGGAAGAATTTACTGCTAGCGACCACCAGTACATTCTTTTTAATATCGAGGAAGAACGCGCGGAGAGGCGAAGTAGCGGAAACAGCCGGGAACCACGATGGAACACTCGACGTCTTAATCGGGAGGCGCTTACGGAGGTGATTCGAAGCGCAGAATTACCTTCTAATGGGCTTCCGGACGAACTAGGCGGACGTGAGAAAGCCGAAATCCTAGTAGAACGCACTACTAGGCTAATCACCGAGATGTGCGACGCAACGATGCCCCGAGTATCCACCGGCCACCTCAGACGTCCGGTTTACTGATGGACGGGCGAAATCGCTGAGCTTAAAAAGCAAAGCCTTCGAGCCAGAAGAAGAGCTCAAAGGGCCCATAACCGCCCAACGGCTCAAGAACTTGCTCGCGGGTACGACGAGGCGAAGAAGAGACTCCGGGACGCAATCAAAGAAAGTAAGCGCCGCTGCTGGTACAAGATCCTAGATGATGTAGAGAACGATCCGTTCGGCGAGGGATACGCGATCGTCACGCGAAAAATAGGAGAAATGGGGCGAATGGAACCGATGGCGGCAGAGGCGATCGAGAAGATAATTGACAAGCTGTTTCCCACCCATCCCACCCGACCTCAATTAGAAATGACGGACGAACTGACGGATGAGATACCCCTTTTTAGCGAGGGCGAACTTATCGCGGCAACTTCTTCCCTGAAGAGCGGTAAGGCTCCGGGACTGGATGGTATTCCCGCGGAAATACTTAAGGCCGTTGCCAAACAACGGCCTGAGCTGCTCCTGGAAATGTACAATCAGTGCCTGGTGCAGGGCGTGTTCAGTCCGCGGTGGAAAAGGGCTAGGCTAGTCTTAATTGAAAAAGCTAAAGGTCAGGCGGGTACGAAGTCATCGTACAGGCCGTTGAGCCTGCTCGACACTATGGGAAAGACAGGCGAATCGCTAATAAAACCGCTAATATTAAGCGCCTTCAGGGAGGCGGGAGACCTTTCAGACAAGCAATACGGCTTCAGGAAGGGACGCTCAACAATCGGTGCGATCAGAGAAGTAACGGATACGGTCAAGAAAACGGATAAAGCGTGTCATGCGGCCAGGCCATTGGTCTTGCTCGGACACTAGACGTGAAAAACGCGTTCAATTCGGCTAGATGGGTCGACATTTTGGATTCTCTGCGATCGTTTGGGGTGCCTTGGTACATCATGCGACTCGTAGAGGATTATCTGAGGGAGCGCACGATCGAATACGAAACCGTGGAGGGACGTAAGAGCAGGCCCATAACGGCAGGGGTGGCGCAGGGTTCAATCTTGGGACCGGACTTCTGGGGCATTCTGTACGATGGGTTACTCAGAGTAGAAGTACCGGAGGATGTTAAACTCGTCGGGTACGCGGACGACGTAGCGGCGGTTATAATAGCTAGAAATGTGGAGATCGCGCAGGGCAAATTAAACGCGGTAATGGCCCGGGTGCTAAAATGGATGACCGACCACGGACTACAGCTAGCACTCGAAAAGACGGAGATAGTTCTCTTGACTAGGAAGCGTGTCTCGACCATCATACGATGCGCGTCGGAGACGTAACAATAACGACGAAGCCGACAGCCAAGTACCTGGGGGTAACCCTAGATACGAAGCTGAACTACGGGGCGCATTTAGACAGCGTATGCGAAAAGGCGGCGATTAGGGTGGCGCAGCTTAGTCGATTAATGGCCAACGTGCGCGAGCCTAGGCCGGCAGTCGGACGACTCTTAATGGCAACCACAAACTTTATTCTTTTATACGGAGCAGAGGTTTGGGCCGATACCATGCAGAAGAAAAAGTATCGTAAGCAGATAACGGCGGTGCAACGAAGAGAGGCGCTTCGGATCCCGTGCTCGTACCGAACAGTATCCGGGGACGCGTCAATGGTTATCGCGGGGGTGATTCCCGTGGATCTGCTTGCAATTGAACGCAAGCGGATCTACGAGAGTCTCCGGGAATCAGCTAGGGTGAAAATCCGAACCGAGGAACGCGATAGGACGATGCGGAAATGACAGGAGCGATGGAGTGAATGCCGCCATGCGAAATGGACGAAATCATTGATTAAGGAGGTAGGCCTGTGGGTAGGCAGAAGATGGGGGGAGGTCAATTTTTATCTCACCCAATTTCTTTCCGGACACGGCTACTTCAGGAGTTACCTGTTCGCGATGAACAAGGTAGCGACACCGGGTTGCAAATACTGCGGTGACGAACGGGACGACGTGAGACACACGTTTTTTGACTGCCCTCGGTGGGCTGATAGGCGTAGAATCTTAGAGGTGACGGCAGGGGCATTTACGCCCGACACGTTAGTGAAAACGATGCTTGCTAGCAAGCAGAATTGGGACGACATAACGGCGTTCGTGGAGACGGTTCTCCGCGCGACAAATAGTGATGGGTGCTTAGCTGACTAGACGACCTATAGGCCGATAGATGACCTATAGGTTGTAACATGACAGGCGACCCCCCGAAGGAATGCGAAAGCGGCTACCGGGGGGATTCTCGCGGCCATATGAGAGGTGGAGTTTTAGTGGGTATGCCTGGCGTCTGTCCCGCGCCAGGAGAGTCCCACACACGGGGAGTCCCGCACGGCTCCTGCCATGGTGCATTAAGCATTTCTCCAACTCTCCGGATAAACAAAAAAAAAAAAAAAACTAAGTATTATTACAGCATATCCTATAATAATGTGTGTGCTTTGTGTTCTGTGTCTGTAAGTTTATAATTAGTTAATAATTTTCGATAATTTTAATAAATAAATTTAAATAATATTTATGGTTTGAAATGTTATTATATTGAGAATAAATAAAAATAATTTTGAATAAATATTTTGTTAGGATTTCTGCATCTAGATGAAACTGCGTACAGTTGACTATTTTTTTATTTTTAGAGAATGATTGATGTTGATCATTCTCATACTTTTGATCTGAAATAAACAATTTTATAAATTAACTTCACAAATAATTTAAAATGCTTCCTCCATCTGAAAAAATTCTTGAATATTAGTCCGAATTATGAAAAAGTAGAAAAAAAAAGTTTTTTTGTGTAGTTAATTGAATATGATGTATGATGTTGCTTATATTTATAATATATTTAACATATGCATCATTATCATTATTTTTAAGTTCACTAGGTATTAATTTGTTTTTTTTACGAAATTGAATAATCTTTTGAGTAATTAATGTAATTTCAGTAGTAATTTCATCTAAATTAGAAAATGTTGAAGATATATCTACTTCATCAAATATTTCATAAATTTCTATTTGAGAATTTAATTCATTCAAAATATAGTCTTTGTCATCTGTTAAATTATTCAAGTAACGTTCATAATTTACTTCTTCAATAAATTGTTGATCAATTTGATAATTTAATTCAAGTAAATAATTCCTGTGTTCATCATTTTCTACACGAACAAATGAATTTTGAATTGGATCCCATTCCATTGTTAATAATATGCTAAAAATTTCAAAATAAAAAAAAATTAATATCTAAATTAAAATTAATCAATTATGACTTCTGTATTATAATATATCTATAAAAAATGTAATAATTTGCAATAGATTTGTATATATTTTAAATAGACTCTTTTAATACCTCACTCCATACAATATTATCGATTTTTGAAGAATCTTCTAATTCATTTTGAATGAATATTTTATTGGGATTTTTGCATCTAGATAAAGCTACATATAACTGACCATGACAAAATAATGGCCGTCTAAGAAAAATTCCTAAGTAATCAAAACTTTGTCCTAATGATTTATTTATTGTTATTGCGAAAGCTAATATAATTGGAAATTGTTTTCTATAAAGAGTAAATGGAAATGAAGAATTTTCCCCAGTATTTAAGGTGATTCTCGGTATAAAGACTTTATTTCCAATATTCTCTCCTGTAATTATTTCTGCTTCAATATTGTATTGATATAATTTAATGATTTTCAAACGAGTCCCATTGCATAGACCATCTATTATACTCAAATTTCGAATTAACATAACTGTTGCGTTTATTTTCAATTCTAATTTATGAGGTGGAAGACCTTCTCTAATTTCATTTAACATTTCAATTGGATAATTTAGATGAATATTTTCGTCAGTTTGATCTACACCTATATGTGTTGCGTGATCTATGCTGTAATATGACCATGTATCACCATATAACATATTTAATACTTTATTGTTAATGATTTTAATATCTTCATTATGAGGAGCTAAAATTACAGAATTTATAGGTATATTTTGATTAATATTGCTATAAATTTTTTCACAAACATTATCAGTTTTCCAAAATTGAGGTATTTTGAAAGGATTAATTTTACCTTCTCCTAAATCTAATAATAATGTTGAGAATTCTCTATCATTAGAACGAATATTTTTCTTTAATTTTAAAACTTTGAAAAGAGGCCATAATTTGGAATATTTAATTGTTTCCTCAACGATAGAATTTCTATAACCATGTTTTATTACTGGAAGAATTTGTCTAAAATCACCTCCTAATATGATTAATTTTCCTCCAAAAGGTATTTTATTACAGCATACATCTTGCAAGGTTCGATCTATGATTTCTAAAGCCTTTTTCGGAATCATAGATGCTTCATCCCAAATAATTAATACAGCTAATCTTAATTTTCTTTTATCTGATTCTAATTTTAAAAAGCAGTATCTATCTTATCCAAATCTAAAGGTAATCTAAAAGTTCTATGACTTGTCATTCCCTTTGGTAATAATATAGAAGCGATACCAGTCCAAGCCATTGACAAGACTTGTTTGTTCAATGAGATATAATAGTGTATTAAAGTTTTGTATAAGAAAGTCTTTCCTGAACCTCCAGGACCATCAATAAAATAAATGTTAGTTTTGCTATTAATAAGTTCTGTGAAAATAGAGTGTTGATCTTCATTTAGTTGATTTACCATTTGTTTGAAAATAGTGGCACTTTGAATTATATTTTCGGAAGACATATCATCATTGAGAATAAGATTCTGGTAAACTAAAATCAGGTTCTGGTAAACTAAAATCCTTACAACACCTTTCTTCTGTTTCTAATATACTTTGGATATGAGATAAAGCATTATTTTCTTTATTTATTTTAAAATCTTCAGTAAAAAAATTTTTAAACCTATTCCAAATTGTATTTCCTTGGATGTTTTCTGCTAATATGAACCAAGCAAAAAATTTACGTAATTGAAATGGTAACATTATTTGACAAGCTTCTTCAAAAATATTATAAACACAAGAGTCATCAGCTACTAAACCCATAGCTAGTGCTGCTTCTTTATAAGTTTGATACAGTGTATTTTTATAAGTTCGTAAATCTTCAAAAGAAGTAGCACCTTTTATTCTGTTTAGTATCAACTTCAGAAAGAATCTTTCACTATCTTTTGGAGATACTACATTTAATCGTCCAATGGCACCATATTTATAATTTCGCGATCGTTTTATCCAAGATTTTGTTTTTTGATCAAATTTGTAATGTTGCGGAATTTCAACATATTTAATATTTTTTGCAAAATTATCTATTTTATTTAATTTAAACCATGCTGATAATGTGGTTTCTGTGTTGCATGATGCTTCGGACTCTTTATGTTCTTCAAAAATAATGTTTTGTTGATCTTTTGTATGAACTGCTAAACGTGTTACAGTATGGCTTCTATCACATAATGGAAATTCTTGTAGTCGCCAAGCTGCTTCCAGTCCGCTTAAATATCTTCCATTAATAAATTGAGTAATTTCATCATGAACTACAGCACCTGGTTCATCATTTTTTTTCCTCCATTTTTTTAATTTTGCATAATGCTCTATCTCCACCCTTATGTATGTAATCAAATATATATTTGATACTTTTAACAGATGCACAATATTCTACGTTTATATGACATTTATATTTTTGCAGTAGTGAAGCTATTGTAAGGAACGACCATACGGTTATCTACTGGAATAATTTCTTTATACTTTTTTGTCGAATACGTGTATTTTTCAGATGTATTATCTCGTCTACGATATAATGGATAACCGTTCTCTTTAAAAGTTGTGTTGTCGCAAAATTTTTTCGGAAAATTTTTAGCACAAGTAGTTTTAGTTTTACTAATTTTATTATTTTCTAAACAAGGAGATGTATTTGTGCGTGGTCCATGTAACATGTGTTTGATTACTAATTTTTGTAAATTTTTATTAGAATTGTTTGGAATCTCAGCAGAAATGTATTTATTTATTGATTCAGGTGTCATAATCTTGTTATTAGGATGCAATCTCACAACTATATGAGCATGTGTAAAGCCTCTTTTTTGAAATTCTATCGTATACACGTAAGCAAGTACTTCTCCAAAGATTTTATTTTTTTAAATATCGTTTAAAAACGAATTAAATTTTGCATAAAATAATCTAACAGTAATATTTGGAATATCATTTGGAGTAGTACCATTAGGAAAATATTTTAGAACCATTTTTAATTCTTTCCATTTAGGGTTACAAGTCATGATAATCAGTAAATCTGGTCTAGACTAAGCTCTGGTTATTGCCATTGCATCCTGATAATGTTGCTGCATATATCGGGGACTTCCTATGTATGTAGCTGGTAGTATAAACAAATTACCCAATCTTTCTTTTTGTTCAAAATTTTGTGAAATATTTGAAGCAGAATTATAAACATGATCGAATAAACCTTGATAACATTCAATTCTTAATTGTTTTTCATTATTTCTGAAGAAGTTCATTCTATTACTCTCTACCATAACAAGTGCATGAATAAAATATTGTTGAGTTAGTCTACCACCGAATAATAAAGGAGAGAAACATTTTATTTTTGGTCTATATGATAGTCTATAAGAGTAATATTGTAAAAGAGTGAGATTTTCTAAATTTCTTTCTTTATTCTTACTACTATTTATATCTATATCATAAATTTGATTTGATTCAGAATTTGGTTTTTTACTGTACCCAATAATCCATCCTATAAACAACTTTTTAAAATGCCATTAACAGTAGATGTTAAACAGTACTTTTACTTCCAGTAACGAATTTCCTTTTTATTTTCTTAATTTGGACAAATATTTAATCCTTTTTTATAATCTATAAATTTTATATAGAATATAATTTTAAAATAAAAATAAAAATAAAACAGAAACTGAAATAGGGGGTTGGCGAAGCGAAGCGAATTTATTATTATTTTTTTTATTATACGTGTTTTAAGAAATGTAATATTTTATTCATGCAATCTGTTTTTAATTAAAATTGGGGGGTTGGCGAAGCGGCAGCGAGCAGGGGGGGACCCCTCCGCCTAGTATATCTAACCCTATTTATATAGTTGTTTGGAGATGACTCCCCGCACCCCCC
>CM053170.1:36044539-36070008 GCA_012977825.3 Pteromalus puparum | reverse complement strand
AGTGGACCAGATTTATGTATAATTGTAACATATAATTGAAAGTGGGAAGAATCAAAATTAATTTCAAAACAATTTCCAAAAAAATGAAAAAAAAACTATATATTTTAAATGCCATAAGCAGTAGAAGTTCGGCGTTAATTCAGTACTTTTACTTTTTTTCTTTCGATTTTCTCTATTTCGACAAACATTAAATTCTTGACCTTTTTATGATCTACAAATTTTATATAATACAATAAGATTGTTCTTGGCCAACTAGAACTTAATCATCAGATAACGAAAATAACAGTTGAAAAATAAAAATCAAACAAAAACTAAAATGGGGGGTTGGCGAGCGAAGCGAGCAGGGGGGCGAAGCCCCACTAGTATATATATATATCTTATAACTGACTTGTTTGCAATTTAAACCTTAAAATGTGAAAATCCAAGATGTGATCTACACTCCAACTAAATGTGTACGGTCAAAAGATACCTTTTCATAGTGCAAAAGTACATGTACAAGAGCCAGAATGGCAGAGGCCTTTGTTTTTTGTTTTCATGGGACACATACACTGAGAGAAATTATATTAGAAAATTTGTTAATAATGTAGGAAAAATTACTATGTTACATATGAACCGAGAGACATACTCGAATTATAGCAAATTTTACTATGTAACATAGTAATTTTTGAAGTATCTGAAATTTTTAATAATTTAATTTTTTTTCTTTCGTTATTCGTTTTATACTTATTATTATTTACTTATTATGCATTTAGAATTGATTTATAATTATTATTATTTTAAACAAAGAAAGAAATTATAGAAAGAAATTTTTTGACGGTGACGGGAATCGATCCTGGATCTTCAGAATGGCAGTCGACGGCGCTATCTATTTACCTAAACGGAACTTACATTATAAAATTTCAGATCTGATATATTAAGAAACTTAACATATAGACTATATAACGGGGCTGCTCTGATCGGTGTCGATAGCCGCGCAGACGTTAGCTGCGTGCAGTGCAGCTACCGGAGCGGAGAGACAACCGCGTAATAATCGAGACCAAGTCTCGTTTCCTCGGGTATTATCGAGTTCGTAGGTGGACCGGCCAAGGTCGTATTTCGGCTAGCTGCAGTTTACTCGCACGTGCACCGTGAAGCGATGCACGTACCCGCGGAGGCGGCGGGGAACTTAGTAGGAGTAAGGACCGGTGTCCAATCAAGATACACTGGGTAGCGTAGAAAATGTAGCGTATATTGTTCAATCGAAAAGGAAGTACACGGGCACACACACGGGTGTGCGAGACGCAAACGAACGGTGTAGTTAGAGACCGGGAGGGCACTGGTGAGAGAGAGAGAGATGCAGAGCTGACACTTACGGTAGACGAGAGTCGGCTCAAGCCCCAGGACGTCTCCTTCGAAGGCGAGTGGTTGGAATCGCTCGGAAGCCTTGGACGTAGCGGAGTCGCACAGGAACCTCGAACAAGGCGCAGTCGCTGTCGGACCCTCTGGGTTGCAGTCATAAACCGGGAGCCTTCGCACGTCGCTCTCACAAAGCTATCGGTATTTCTCGTGTCAAGGAGTCGCGCGCACGATGCTTACTCTCTGCGAGTCTACACGAATCTGTCTCTCTCTCTCTCTGCGAGACGCGGCACGCGCGCGAGGCTCTTTCTCTCTCTCTCTTCCCACTTACCGTGCTTTCTTCCGTTCCACTCTCTGCCGTTCGCCTGTGACAGAGCTGTAATACATTATTATACATCATGATATTTATGCTGGGGAGGTTATGACGAGTTAACATTGTTCCTCGTCATAACTAAAATTAATAATAAATAAACATTATTCGATAAGTCATAACCGCAAAAAATGCATAATTAATAAATTAATAATAGCTCATATGAGATAAGCACAAAATAACGTACTCGACGCAAGAGTTCAAAATATATATACAGTCTTCCCGGCAAAACTGAAATGAATTAGTCTTCGACGTAAATTCAAATGCGTCTTTGTTGTGTGCAAAGTAGTAATATAATCTATAAGGATAAATTAAATTGTGACTTTTTTGACAAATTTTGATAATTTTTTGATTTAGTGATTATGGTGCATAAATCGTCGCCATTTTCTTACTTTTCCAACTTAATCTTAACTTTGACAGAAGATGTAGTCTAAGAAAATCTTAGATGAAGTGAAATCTTAGATAATCATTGATCAACTAGTAAATTTAGGATATGCACAATATAATACGAATAAAGAAAATATAATAAGAAGTAGCATGTCACGACATTTCATAACACAACGTCCGTAAACCAAGATTTAGCAAGTGCATTTTTGCACGAGCGTGCGGTAAATCGAGGTTTACGTGACGGCGTGTCATAAAGTGTCATAAAGTAATAATGTTTATCGCAAGTCAATAATGTTTATCTGCAAACTTTTCGCGCAAATTAAAAAAGTCACGTCGTCTAGTTTACGCAAAAATATTAAAGCGCCATGAAAAGGCGTCGCTATATTAGCGCGTCGAGGGGCCCAAAAACTAGCGGGAAGAACCGAGAAAACGCGATAGCCGCTTGCAGTGTTATGTGTAAATAAGGGCGGCTGATATGTAAGGGGAGAGCTGACCGTGCGAGCACGCTAATATGCGCGGCGAAGAATGCGTGGCGGGGGAAGAGAGCTGCCGCTGCTTTCGTGACGAATTTATCTGTCGCGCCGCCGTGACGCTCGCCGCTCGCCGATTCACTCCCAGCAAAATGTACCCAACGGGCTTATAGAAGTATTCACTTTGTGTTTACAATCAACCTCTGCTCACCGCAATCCCACTCGCGGATCAGCTGCTCGCGGTTGTAACACAGTGCAAAAAGTATTCAAAAGCGATGCACCCGGAATGCACCGACGATTGCGATGTGTCTAATGGTCAGTTCATCAAGGAGTACTGCAGTATACATGTAGCTCCAACAAGAAACTTGAGTTTTTGCTTGGAGGTTATCCTTTGTTTTTTTAATTTGAGTACTCCTGCGAATGCTGCTCTTGCTCATTCCATTGATGTGCTGATACATTCTTCTTGCAAGATGCTGCTTGGATGAAGATTCACTATCGCATAAGATCTACAACTGGTTTTCCTTTGTTCGTGTTCATTGTGTTTACAGCAGATATCTATTGTCTTATGTGCAGTACAATCAGTGTAATTTTTTATCTGTTTTTTAGAGTTAAATCAGTGTTGTGATTTCGATGCCTCCCAAGATCACCCCGGACTTGATTCACTTTCTCTCTGGTGGTGCTGGTTGGCGTTTCTAGGTACTTGAACAGCCCCGATACAACCCTGGAGCTGGTTTTATGGTATCTGTTTGTGCTTCTTGGCGTCTCTGGCTGATGTCATCACCCGGAGACAAACTTGGAACGATATTTGAGCTATCTGGCAGTGATGGTTGGCGTTTCTAGCTGCCTCAACCAGCTGCGAATGATCCTCGAGCTCTATTTTCACTATCCGGCAGTCCTGTTTGGCGTTGCCAGCTTCTTGGACCATCTTGAGAGGATTTTGCAATTGAATTGATGCTGTTTTGTAGTGTTGGTTCGCGTTCCTGAATACTTTAACTATTTTAATACAAAAAATTAGAATAAACTTGAACCGTATGTTATATTGATAATATATCTTCAATAAGATTTAACTTGAAACGCTTTGTCCCATACAATAAAATCAGTAAACAGATTTCTTATTGCTTGCGGTTACCTTTTCAGTGTTCATGATGATAATCTTCTGTTTGTAAATGTAAACTATGTGACTGAAAAATATTGTTTGACGGTATTCATACTTAAAAGCTGCCTTGTTTAAATTTGTATGCAGAGATCAGTGGTCTGAATCTCTCAATAATTATTTATGAGTATGAATTTGTAATATTTTTCTGTATGTCTAGGTGTATAAACAATTCTGCATTTATTGGATCATGGTCTACTGCGTCTATCGGAGTCAAACTAAGGATACTGATGGTATTGATAACTGAGCTATCAAAATTTTGGAGTTGGAACGTAACTTCAAGACTTAAGACTGGCACTACTATACTACTACTGTTATACGTATTTATAATCATGCATTTTATAGAAGCGTGTTTTTCTTTAACAGATAATTACATTGTACA
Source organism: Pteromalus puparum (assembly GCA_012977825.3). Classification (NCBI taxonomy): domain Eukaryota; kingdom Metazoa; phylum Arthropoda; class Insecta; order Hymenoptera; family Pteromalidae; genus Pteromalus; species Pteromalus puparum. The sequence goes on along the minus strand of CM053170.1, from coordinate 36,065,911 downwards.
GTCGTTTTTTTCTCGTTATATTAATTTAATTCTATTTTTCTTTTAGGTGAAAAGAAACAATTAGAGTGGAAGAAAGGACTCAAGAGGATTTTAAAAACAATTAACAGAAGATTTATATAAGTAAAGACTTAATTTAGTAACAGGGATTAATTTAGAAAATGGATTGTAATAGCATAGTTTAGAGAAATATGTCAGGGTTCTCTTCTCATATAAGTCAAAATTTAATTTAGCAACAGGGATTAATTTAGAAAATTGATTGTAATAGCATAGTTTAAAGAGATGTGTCAGGGTTCTCAGAGCAGGCTGAGATACCGCATCTCACACATTTTTTACACGAGTTAAAGGCAAATTGTGTGAGATATTGCATGGTACATATTTTTCGCACACGAAACTATAAGGCACTTCCGCGTTGCGGTCGTGCCTAATTATATTATAACATAGATTTCAAATAAAACATTCAGCCAAAGGACTGAGTCAGATTGGCACACTAAAAAACTTTTGGCGCGGGAGGCGCCCTTGTAATGTCCCACGTTTATACCGTATACAGCGGCCACTATAATTTTTCATTAAGCCTACGCGCTTGCAACCGTGTGTACACGTAAAGAGTGCGTACGGTTCGCAGGTGCATCCGATTGCGACATTGCACTGCGAAAATTGGACAGCCATTGATCTGCGAGTCAGCACTGGCTGCGCGCGGTTGATTGCAACACCTTCATGCGCGTACACTCGCAGTGGCAGATGCTAATTGGTCACGAGATACCGCGTAATTAAAATCATGTCAACTACGTGTATCGACACCGAGGCTTTATAAGCTCCGGGGTTGATCCACACAGCGCCTTTTGAGTCAGTACTAAAATCGGTAGTACGGCAGAGCCTGCCTTCTCTGGTGAAGCAAAACTGGTGTGTTCGTTGTGCCGTACTAGGTGCGCGTTTACTCTGCACTAGCATGATTGAGAGCGCGTTCACTCTGCTCCAACACAAAACAGCAAGGCCGGCCCTTTGAAGCCAGTTGACCGACCGCAGAGAGACGTCAGTATCAAAAGGACTGTCGAGTGGAATCTCCGGCGTTAGCAAAAGCAACTGACCAACCTAAATCTATACTGCTACGTGAAAGCGTGTAGCTATTAACGATCAGGATCTGCCACGTCAAATGATTAGAACCATTCTAAGTGCATATGACGATCTTAATTGTAAGTCCTTAATTACGTAAATCTACAGCATATATACAGTTTTATTAACATTTAAAGATAATTTATTTACAGTCAGCCACTTTGCGACTTCCCTAAGATATTTGTTCATTTTCTCTTGAGCTGACTCCCACGTGTTATCACTAGCAATGATAACGGTGTCGTCAGCATAAGAAACAACAGTATCATCTTGCATACCGGTCAGTAGGTCATTAACGTATGAAATAAAAAATAACGGTCCTAGTATAGTCCCATGGGGGACTCCAATGGATATATCTTTGTATTCAATTTTCAAATTCTGTATTTTAACGCATTGTTTCCTACCAGAGAGGTAGCTGTTTATTAAATTTAAGGCACTGCCTCTTATTCCATAACTCTCTAGTTTATCCAATAGGTTTTTGTGATCTACCGTATCAAAGGCTTTAGCTAAGTCTAAGAAAGTAGTTATAATTGGTTTCGATTTGTCGATTTTTTTATATATTATGTCTGAGATATAATTTAACGCATCCGTTGTGACTCTATTTTTAACAAAACTAAATTGTTTATCCGATATGATATTGCATTCCGTTAGAAATAAATACAACCTATTATACATGATTTTCTCAAATATCTTTGCTAAGTTCGATATTAGCTATCGAATCGATATCGGTCTATAGTTAGACATACATGACCTGTCACCAGCTTTGTAAATAGGAACTATGTCTGCTTGTTTTAATGCAGATGGCCAGGAAGCTTGTTGTATAGACGTATTAAAAATATGTTCTAATGGTTTATCTATATAGTTAACTAGAAATTTCATCGTTGTTGCATTGATATTATGAACACCTCCAGTCTTGTTTTTCAATGTATCTATAGTTTTTCAAATCTCAACACAATTAGTAGGATATATAAAGATTGATTTGCCATTTTTATCTGGTAAGTTAAGTTGATCTGTATCTAAGTTAGGAATTTGATTATTAAGTCTAATCCTATTTTGCAAAAATAATCATTCATGTGGTTAGCTATAGCAAATTCTTCTTCAATTTTTTGGCTGTTTACAACTAAGTAATCAGGTGACTTGTTTCGTTGCGTATTTTTACCAAGCCTAGTATTAATAATATTCCATAGCTGTCTTGGATTATTACTAATTTTTTTTTCATTATTCTCAAATTTGTATTTCGCATCTTTAATGACTCTATTTAAAATTTTTTCGTAATTTTTATATTCATTTTTTAATTCCAAATTAGTTGGGTTTATTTTCCACAATTTATACAAATTTTCTTTAGTTTGACACGAGATTTGGATTGCTTTAGTTATCCACTTTTTTCTTGGCAGTAATTCTTTATTTTTTTTCTTTAATTTTTTGGAATATGTAGCTAACTCAAGACAACTATGTATCATTTGTATAAGTTCATTTACTGCATCATTTGGATCCTGTTTTGTCAGTCCTATCTGCCAGTCAAAATTTTCAGCTATGTTTTTTACATTTTTATAGTTTATGCATTTGTTAACTGTTTCACTTGCTTTGTGTATCTTAATCTGATCTATATTTATGAATAACGGGTAGTGATCGTTAAACGGTGTATTTAATTTAAAAGATTTAATTTTTATATTTTTAGTTCTAGCGAAACAGTCATCAATGCACGTTCCCTTCTCATTATTTAAGGAGGGCCGCGTAATTCCTCTGAAGTTCGGTACATATTCACGTTCAAGATAATTAATTACAAATTCCTGACGAATTGATTTCTCACTAGTTTCTAGATTTGCTACATTATTTTCTAGTATATCAATATTGAACATCTATACATAGCAGAAATTCTAATGGATTCACCTGTCATAAGTTTTATATCAGTACTTACAATACTCAATCTATCAACAACCTCAATTTTATCATTACTATATATGTTATTTTTTATATAAACTAAGACGCCATCAGCCTTATTAATTTTACTTTCATTATAACAAGTTTTGTAGCCTTGCAGTTGATAATATTGAGTGTATTGTAAGTTCCAAGTTTCAGTACATACAATTATACACGGCTTTCTTTCTAGAGACTCAATAAACACTTCTAGTTTTACAAAATTTGCATTTAAGCTTCTTATGTTTACGCATAAAATAAAGTTCTTCTTTGTCATTAATGACTTATGAGTTCTTTTAGATTTTCGACTTCACATTCAAACTTGCCTATGTCCTCAGTGCTGATATCTTGATCAATTGTTATGTCCTTACTCCTTAGTCTGTCTGCCTATATTATTATTCAATGTCTGAGGTGACATTGCCGAAATACCAGAAGCTTTAGCACATACCTTTCGCTGACGTTCCTACTTTACGATTAATTTCTTGGCAAAGTAGGTTCATCGATATAGTCGGTATAATCAATTACTTCTTATGCAAATTCCGCATTCTTGGCTATCCATTGCCACATGTTCTATATTGTACTTTGTTTTATATTTTTCATTACTGTAAGCACAGTTTGCACATTTGACCTTATTTGCTTGACAATCTACTGTTTTATGATCACCAGCACACTTTAGGCAAACAGCTTTATTTGTACACTTCCTACCGTTGTGGCCAAATCTGCTACAGTTAAAGCATGTTTTAACGTTACAATAATCATACACTCTACAGTTCTGATATCGTACAAAAAGTCTATTCTTGTTTTCTCTAATGTGTTGGTATAACTCAGCAGGAACTTCCAATATCACAGACTGCGATCCAGTTTTACTATTCTCNTCAAAACAACACATTTTTGTTTTAAAGCACCAAAGTTCCTTTGGTTGATATCTAGTTCAATACTAGCATTGTCCATTTTTTCCTGATTATTTAATCCTACAACTTCAACTTTAGGATTTACAACTTCTTCTTTATTTCCATCACATACCTCAGCAAGTTAACTTTTTAGTAATTTATGTGCTTTGGTGACACTTTCCTTATTAAATAAGTTTACGACTATTTCATCTGTTTTCTTGATAACCTTCTTCGTTTGTATTGATTTATCCTTTATCAAATAGTGAGATACCTTTTTGTTTAATTCATCAATATTCTCGTCATCTTTTTTTTAAATATAATATTAGGAACACGTTTCGTCTTTAGGATAGTTTTAGTACTTGAAATAGCTTCAGCAAAAGTTTTGCTTTTAATCGTTGGTATTTGTTTGTATTTTACGTGCCAAACTTAAACACCGCTGATTTTATTTAAAGGGCTACTCGAAGTGGATGAAAGGGTTGGGTTTCTCAAATTACAACTCGATTATTTGTGGTCAGAGATAATACAAAGATACCGTTTATTCAAATTAACAATAATTCTTTTAATTGTTTATACAGCCAAGTTCAACAATGCGCTGACTCAAATATTTAATTATCAGTGATTTCCTCGATTATGATAATAATACAAATAAAAATGGATTTGTTCGTTATCGCCCGAGCGAATTACAATATTAATGCATACGCGACGCACTATATTCGCAAGAACGATGCATACCAAAAAACAAACAAAACGAATTTAATTTCTCTTTTTGTACGGGTAACTTATAATTTTCACGAGTTAAATCGTTCGCGTACACGACGCACGAGGGTTTCGAGAGAACTTACTGCTCGGCAACTCGGCTTCTCGCACAGGCTGTCGAGAGTAAGGGAACGCTCACGACACAATGACTTGGCCTTTCGCTCTAGTTATTCTGTGTAAGAACGCGCAACACGCGAATGCGCTCACTTGCCTATATCCCTCCCGGACGCCTACTTCTAGTGCGGGAGAAGCAAACGAGGAGCCGCCTAGCGGCGGCGGCTCGAACTAACCGCTCGAATGCGAGTCGCTCTACATACTATGAACAGTATTTCATTTCTATTCTTGTCTAAAAACTTTAATAATTGATTTGTATCTCTTAATTCTGTATTTATCTTATTTAAAAAGCATTTTCAAGTTTCAAGTTGGTATCCATTGATTCACTGTCATTTTCTGTTAGAACATTTTGAAAATCTTCTAGTATCTGTTTTTTAATTTCTTGTTTTTCAAAGTGCTTTACTTGAGCAATTACAATCTTCGCATCATTACTCAGCAATTTATTGTCTACTTTTGAGGTTAGGTCTAAATCCACGTGCTCATGACAGATTCCTAGAACTTCACTCAATAGCTCTGCTTTCTCATTTCTCACAAAATCACTAGTATAGTATACCTCTTCACAAATAATACACACTACTACTTTAACTTTTTTATTTGGATGATATTTATAAGTTTCGGTAGGATCACCACGCGGCAAGCCTTCGCTCGCCACGGCCATCTTGGCCCCTGATGTTGTTGTTTGCTCAAACTTGGGGGATATGATGATTATAGACCATATACTCCACAGAGTTGGCGGACTTAACTTAGTTTGAAGTTCTTTGAAATAAACTACTAAAATACTTTCTGAGAATGAGTCAGCTTAATTTTCAAGTCTCCATTCATGTCCATACTCCAGTCATGAAGGTATCATATACTAGGACGTCTCGATCTTTGGACTTCTTTGGCAGTGTGTTCTTATCTATTATAAACTGGGTCTCTGCTTCAAAATCTCGAATTACTTCTTCTTCGTCAGTAGTAGATCTATCCGATGAATCGTTTACTAACGAAGCCATGATTGCTGTAAGAAAGGACACTATTTTTCATCACTGACGAACAATTTTTTATCACAGACCACAGTTTTGTTCGATGTTTGGCCCAAGATGGCCGTGGCGAGCGGAGGCTTGCCGCGTGGTGATCCTACCAAATCTTATAAAAATCATCCTAATAAAAAAGTTAAAGTAGTAGTGTGTATTATTTGTGAAGAAGTTTACTATACTAGTGATTTTGTGAGAAATGACAAAGCAGTGCTATTAAGTGAAGTTATAGGAATCGGTCATGAACACGAGGACCTAGACCTAACCTCAAAAGTAGATAATAAATTGCTGAGTAATGATGCGAGGATTCCAATTGCTCAAGTAAAGCACTTTGAAAAACAAGAAATTAGGAAACAGATACTAGAAGACTTCCAAAATGTACTAACAGAAAGTAATAGTGAATCATTGGATACCAACTTGAAACTTGAAAATGCCTTTTTAAAGGAGATAAATACAGAATTAAGAGATAAAAATCAATTATTAAAGGAGTTATTAGATAAGAATAGAAATGAAATACCGACGATTAAAAGCAAAACTTTTGCTGAAGCTATATCAAGTACCAAAACTATCCTAAAGACAAAACGTGTTCCTAATATTATATTAAAAAAAAAAGATGATGAGAGTATTGATGAATTAAACAAAAAGGTATCTCACTATTTGATAAAGGATAAATCAATACAAACGAAGAAGGTTATCAAGAAAAAAGATGAAATAGTCATAAACTTATTGAATGAGGAAAGTGTCACCAAAGCACATAAATTACTAAAAAGTAAACTTGCTGAGGTATGTGATGTAAATAAAGAACAAGTTATAAATCCTAAAGTTAAAGTTGTAGGATTAAATAACCTAGAAAAAATGGACAATGCTAGTATTGAACTAGACATCAATGAAAGGAACTTTGGTGCTTTCAAAAAAAAATGTGTTGTTTTGAATTCATACGAGAACAGTAAAACTGGATCGCAGTCTGTGATATTGGAAGTTCCTGCTGAGTTATACCAACACATTAGAGAAAACAAGAATAGACTTTTTGTAGGATACCAGAACTGCAGAGTATATGATTATTGTAATGTTAAACCATGCTTTAACTGTAGCAGATTTGGCCACAACGGTAGGAAGTGTACAAATAAAGCTGTTTGCCTAAAGTGTGCTGGTGATCATAAAACAGTAGATTGTCAAGCAAATAAGGTCAAATGTGCAAACTGTGCTTACAGTAATGAAAAATATAAAACAAAGTACAATATAGAACATGTGGCAATGGATAGCCAAGAATGCGGAATTCTGCAATCCAAGATAAGGAAGTATATTGATTATACCGACTATACGATGAAACCTACTTTGCCAAGATATATCGGCAAAGTAGGAACGTCAGCGAAAGGTATGGTAGCTAAAGCTTCTGGTATTTCGGCAATGTCACTTCAGTCATTGAATAATAATATAGCAGACAGACTAAGGAGTAAGACATAACAATGGATCAAGATATCAGCACTGAGGACATAGGCAAGTTTGAATGTGAAGTCGAAAATCTAAAAGAACTCAATAAGTCATTAATGACAAAGAAGAACTTTATTTTATGCGTAAACATAAGAAGCTTAAATGCAAATTTTGTAAAACTAGAAGTGTTTATTGAGTCTCTAGAAAGAAAGCCGTGTATAATTGTATGTACTGAAACTTGGAACTTACAATACACTCAATATTATCAACTGCAAGGCTACAAAACTTGTTATAATGAAAGTAAAATTAATAAGGCTGATGGCGTCTTAGTTTATATAAAAAATAACATATATAGTAATGATAAAATTGAGGTTGTTGATAGATTGAGTATTGTAAGTACTGATATAAAACTTATGACAGGTGAATCCATTAGAATTTCTGCTATGTACAGATGTCATGACATACCAAAGTCTGAATTTGTCAATAGTGTAAAAAAATTCTTGGTAAGACATAGGAATGTCAAAAATCACTGTATATTTGGAGATTTCAATATTGATATACTTGAAAATAATGTAGCAAATCTAGAAACTAGCGACAAATCCTATATAGATACGTCCTTTGCCTACAGCTATTATTAGTTATTTGAATAATTTCTGGGGGTTTTTCACTACTAGTGTCCCATACAAACAAAAAACAAAGGCCTCTGTCATTCTGGCTCTTATACAGGTACTTTTGCACTATAAAAAGGTATCTTTTCACCGTACGAAAGTAGTCGGAGTCCGGATCAAACCCTTCGATTATCACATTTTAAGGTTTAAAATGCAAATAAGGTAGCCTAAACATGTATATATGACTTTAAAAGTAAATTTATTGAAAAATTCAGGAAATTTAACAAAAAAAGTATCAGGGTAGTTTTAGTTAAAAATGCATCCATTATGAGCTACAAATCATTGAAAATAGGCAAAAAATGCAAAAATCGCTTAAAACACCAACTTTGACCAGCTATAACTTGAAGCCAAGTGAAGGGATCGCGCTGAAAATTTTTTTGGGAGCCACGGGCATCCTTTAGAACGTATATATAAAGTTTGAACAAAAAAAAAATTTTCATCTTCGATTTGACAGAGAACCACCCATATATATATACACACCCACACACACGCACATACATATATGGCTTCGTCGAAACTAACCGCATGCAAAAGCATATATTCTCATTTTAGGACGTATACTGACCTCCAATTAGAGCAACAGTCGCTCTAAATCTAGAGTAGCTCCTACCCTAACCCCTTAGTGCGTCTCCTAAACTGCAGGTGGAGCCTCTCCCGTGCCAAAGGTTTTTCAGTGCACTACCGATCGGTTCAGGGCAGTCAGAGATCGAGAGCCTGTAGGTATCGTCGCAATGCCATTTTGAATGAGGCGAGTGATAGTAGATTACGCAGAGTGGAAGGAAGAGAATTCCAGAAACGAGCACTCTGAACCCAAAAGGCCCTAGTTCCGGTCTCGGTGTGCGCTGCAGGGATGTTTAGTTCCGGAGGAACGCCCCTACTGGAGGTACGCGGCTTATGCTTCGTGAAAAAAGAAGCCAAGCACTTCGGTTCACCGATCCAAACTACCTTGTATATGAGAATGGCCTCGAAGCGAGCCTTCGAGAGTCAGTGCAAAGCCATTCCAATCGCCCCCGGTAGGGGGTCATATCCTTATCCCGCCTTTCTCCAAAAATATACCTCACACATAAATTGCTCAGTCGTTGTAGCCAAATACACTGTTAGTTTGTTACTAAAAATAATATCATAGATATACCTTATAAAATCACTGGCCAAAAATCATGACATTTCACTACATAAATCAGTGTTCATCTACTTTTCTCTATCCAGGCTTAAGATGTTCCTTAAACATACTCCCTCAGACTAATTGTAAGCCAGAGACATTCCTATAAAATGTCCCAAAGAATGTTTAATTGTTATTTTATAGGAATATCTCCCACTTAGTCTGAAGGAGTATGTTTGAGGAACATCTTAAGCCTGGATAGAGAAAAGAAGATGACCCGGATCGTTCAGAAAGCCGTGGCAAGTGACTAAAAACACTAATTTATGTAGTGGAATGTCAGGATTTTTGGTCAGTGATTTTATAAGATATATCCATGATTTTTTTCAGTAAAGGTGGTGTATATTAAATATATTTTCAACAGGGAAACTTTTTTTATATGACATTATAAAAAAAACCGCTGCCAAGTCATTCGCACTTAGCTTCCTCCTATTCTGCTAGTGGAAGATAATTACATGGGACAATCAACTCATTCTTTGATTTAAATATTCGCTACTATTTGATACTAAACGGATAGGTTAGGAAGACACTTGTAAGGGAGGGGTATCAGGGGAGTGGGGGTTAAGGTGGATATCAAAAGGATAGAGCTCCGTGAACTCCTAAAATAACTTACATATATCGTAATAAAAAAAATACCAGTAATTGCGGAATCGATAATAACGTTAACAACTGCAAGTTACAAAATTGCGGGTGGCTTCATTTTTTTGTGAAAAATTACTTTTTCACAAAAAAATTATTTTTCACGATTTCTACATACCCACAGCCGCCTTTCAGACCCTGACGTTGTTTGTGATACTGGCCCATAATTTCGCGCTTTTAATTTTAAAAGCTCAATTTCAGCACTCCCACAGTCGCATTTTAGGCCTCGTGACATCGTTCTGTAGTCCCACAGTCCCTTTTTGAACCTGTTGCAAGGTAGATTTCTACTAGCCACAGGCCGCCTTTCAGACCCCATGACAGTGGTTTTTATATCGCATAATCGGCCGTATTAAAATTTTAAGCTCATATTCATACTCCCCAGTCGCCTTTAGACCCGTCAAATAGTTTTCTGGTATTCCAAGCTCTCTGGGAGAGAGGTCTCACCGGAGATTCCGCTGTGGGACTGAAGCCCCGAGACTTCTTAAGACGATGAGAGCGCAGGGCTGTCGGAGAGGGGAAATATATCAAACTTGTGGGTAGCAGTCTTGTTTAGGTACACTCATTGTGATATATTGTATAAATCATATGATAATAAAAAGCAAAAATATTTTTCCCAAAAAATCGAAAACCATGGCCATGACAATGGCATAAAATAGTCTAAATCTTTAAAAGAAAATTGTACATCGAATATCAGAATCAGAAAACATATATACAGCGTCCAATCTTATTACGGTATCGATCACGTAGTTCCAGAATTAATAACAGTATTACGTAACGCACGCAAGTCACGGCAGGTGTAGGCGCGCACAGCACGACGCAGCGGTCACGCAATCACAACACAGACACATCACATCAGACAAAACCATCTGGCACGGACATTTTATAAAACCATTAAAACATCTCAAAAAGAATATACTAAGGTCTTTGGGAGATGTGTAGCGAAATTAATATGGGTTTTAACAAGAATGTAAAATTTCAGTCGACTGAGCGAGAGTAATAGCAGGGTGAGAGAAATTGAAGAATTTAAATGCTTAATATCTTTAAACTAAAAGGTTTCAGTGAAAGCTAAAAAGAACCTTAGCCGAAAGTGATCCAACAGAATCATCTGTTCTAAAATTTCAACCAATTTTAAACCTTTTACTCCCGAAAGATGACATGAAAAAAAACCATTTTTAGTTTTTGATTTTTAATATCTCAAAAACTAGTCGGCCAAAATTGCTTAAAATTTTTAGCATGACTATAGATATTGTTGTTTTTATTGTCATAATTTTATTCAAACATTTAACGATTTATTGTTTTTAAGTTATAGTATGTTACGAAAAATTACACGTTGTTATACATAAATGAAAAGATCAGTCAATTCTAAGAAAGATCTTGCGGGAAAAAGTAAGGAGAACTAAATTATGTTCTTGGTAGATACATGCATATGTTGAGATATATGGTATAAATCAATATCATTAGTAAAAAACCGCTGCCCTGAACTGATTGGCACATAGCTGTCCTCCTATTCTGCTAGTGAAGAATAAACTTACAGTGGAAAACCAAACTCATTCTTGGATTTAAATATTCGCTACTAATTCGAAACTAAAAGGATGGATTTTAACTCGAAATCAAATCATAGAAAAACATATATGCACGTCCAACCTATACACGAATCGAAATCACGTAGGTCAGAATTGATAACAGTATACGTACGCACGCAATGCACGCACGCACGGCACGCACGACGCACACGACACCAAGGCAGACACAGCAGACAAAACCATCTGTACGGACAAATTTTATAAAACCATAAAACTCTCAAAAACATACTCCAACTGTAATTAGTCAAATTAATGGTTTAACAAAAAGAATGAATGTTGCAGAAGATAACTAAACAGAGTATACCAGGGGAGATGAAGAGTTTGAATCTTAATGAGCTTAAATAAAAGGTCATAAGCTACAAAAAGAACTAGCCGGAAGTGATCAAAAGAATCAATCTTCTTCGCAAAAATTTCAAACGATCAATTTAAACCTTTTTACTAGCCCGGTAACGTACGACACATAAAAAACACAATTTTTATTATTAGTTTATGATTTTATCTCAAAAACTAGATCCCGCCAAAATGCTTTATAAATTTTTAGAACTAGTAGATATCGGTTGTTTTTTATTGTCATGAATTTTTCAAAAACATTTGACTATTGATTTTGGAGTTATATATGTTTATCGAAAATTACCTTTTAAGTATCATAAAAAAGGAACAGATAAGTCAGATCTAGAAATCTTGCGGCGGAAAAGTAGACAAATTTGATGTCTTTATGACAGTCACACTATGTGTTGAATATATGATTAAAATCGTTCATCATTAGAGGCAAACATTTCCAAGAATGGAAAAAAATGCTATAAGTGGCCGACGGATGAGTAGAAGATGAGTACTTCGGATTAGAGATATCAGCGATCCGGTGCGGGTCCGGACCAAAATATGGCGGTAAGATACGTACAAACACACACTCACGACACACTCACACACCACCGGAGAGCCACACACAGCAACAAGCAGGAACGACAGCATCACCGCACGGACATTTTCTAAAAACGTATGATTCGTACTCCAAACACCTCCAAATGCGTTTCCACGAAGTATTAGCAAAACTGAAAATTTTACTATTACAAAGCTTCCTCTTGGGGAGGAAGCAAAAGTTTTACTCATAAGAATATTCTTGTTTTTTCTGCAAGATATAACCCAGGCTTGATCCCTTAAAACTATTATTTCTTAACAGAAACATCACTCCCTGGTACATCTGGGTTCTTTGTGACCTTATTAAGAATCGTCAAAGTCTTTATATAGGGTCAAATCCTTGTCGGTAAAGCTGGCGCTCAGTAGTGCCAAATGTCTTAAAACGGTACGTATTCTGATTAGACAGGTTTTGCAAGAAAAATAATTTTTTTTGGTGAAAATAACCTACTAGAAGATGGAATATCGCTTTTTTAGCTCCGCGAGCAGCAAAAATAAATATATGTATTTTATAGCACATTACGATATAAGTGGCGCAAGTGACACTTTCTGGCACGGTGAGTCACGCCGGCGCTTACACCTTTCCCGAAAATGTCACTGGAGATACGCGTATCACACAATGTTATATAGCAGTGCCTCCCTTTAATCCGACAAGACACGCTCAGCCGTTGCGTAAGCAGTCCTTTCTGGCACCGTGAGGTTAGCACCCGAGCGTAGCGGTACGCTTCGGTGCTAACCTCATGGTGCCAGAAAGGGCTACTGACGCAACAGATAAGCGTGTCTTAAACGCGGATTTAAGCCACAAAGTGTTATAAAGTTATTTGGCAACACTGTGCAGCGCTCCCTGCCGAAGCATAGAATTGGCTACTACCATTTTGCCTTAATAACTCTGTGTCTTTTCAACAGTTTGTTTTGTTCTTTCCTAACTGCACTGTTTTGCTATCGCCTAGGTTTTCACCTGCAAGGCGAGGAAAAACCCAGAAAATTACTAAAAGAAATACAGGGGAAAAAAACTGCCTTGAAAGAGTCGGTTACAAGGGCACTTTTTTCCGTTGAAATCAACACATAAAAAATCGAAGTGTATTCACCTGGAATCGAACCCCAGATCCTTTGAGCGAGCGTATTTCGGTCGACTAAGGCGTGCGCCTTAGCCAACTGAGCCACGGACGCTTTTCTATTAAATTATCTTATGAATATGATTATTTCCCTCTCTATGACTCTCGTTTTTACCTGCCCTCCGATGTCGGTTATCGGTCCACTCTAAAATGATCACGTCTGGTAAAAAAGCTTGTAGGCCACATCGCAAATCAAGATCTGTGCATAAATCTGCTGTAGAGTACCATTCTTTACAGATTTGGACCCTTACGCTTGGTAAGTCTTGGCTTCATAATCACCTTTACTTTGGCTTTCTCCTAAAGAAAGGTTTATGATTGTCAAATTTTCGACTTCATCAAAAACAGGTTAGAAATCCATTCTGAGGTTAGTGGAGTTCGAATCATGAGTTTTTAGTACATGTCCGTATGGGTGTGTGTATGTGTGTGTGTGCGCGCGCACGTATGTGTGTGTTTCTAGGCTGTGAATGACAACAAAATTGGACATATATACCTTTTTTTTCAATTCTAAAATCAGAAAAATAAGTTATTTTTCATTTTGCCAGCTAGTTGTCGTTTTATGGCAGTTTTTTGAATATTTTAAAACTATATTTCGTGTTTTGTATTATCTAATTGATACAAGAAATTCAGCCATAATGCATTTAAAAGAGAATAAAATGACCTTCCTTTCTCTGTTTGGCCTTCGAGATAGACCGCACTGATTGGCAGAAAAAGCAAAAAAGGTGATTTTTCCGAAATAAGGTATACCTCATAAATTAAATATTAAAATCTCGCAAAAAAATATGATGATAGGTTATGAGTTAAACAGTGTACCACAGAAATTTCAATTCATTTGACCACGTAATTTTTCAGTAACAATTCGAAAACTGAAAAAAAATGTGTTTTCTATGTCTAATGTTACGAGAGTAAATAGGCTTATATTTATCTACAACTCTGGAAAAGGTAGACATTTTGAAAATCTCGGCTAAGTTCTTTGCGCAGCTTTTAAAACTCTATGGTTTTTTAAGTATCAATGATTCAATGTTTTGAGAAAATTTTTGATCCCTTATATCTCCAAAACTAAACAGTCAAACGCTTCCAAAATAATTTTAGTGGTTTATTATAGCAGAAACTAATTGCTTTTAAAATTTTAAATGATTTTGTCGATTGGTTCATGAGTTTTTTGTTCAATTTTGCTTTCTCCTAGAGGAAGCTTTGTGATAGTAAAATTTTCGGCTTCATCAAAAACAGGTGATTAATCCATTCTGAGGTTTGATGCAGTCCTTTTATACTTATCCTTTTGGTCCACCCCACCCTTGCAACAAGCATCCAACCCCTATAACTCACACCCATCCAAGAACTGACACCCCTCCCAAAGAACTGACACCCATATAACACTTTTCTGAGTAGAAAACATTTTGAAAAAGCATAAACTATAACGAGTTTGCCTTGGGTGCATTCGTTACGTCCCTCTCTCCCCTATATTATATGATCCTACTACAATAAACATTATATCTGTAAATATTCTTGTGTATAACATGCTTCTTTCAGCAGCAGGTCAAGTGAGAGAGCATACAGCCATAACACCACCACAGTAGAAGATGGCCGCGTGCGTTGTATGTGTATGTGGTGTGGCCCGTCTGTGAAGCGAGGAGCAGAGAGAGGAGAGACGATTACACGGTTCACGCCCGGTCGCGGTTCTCGCCGACCCTCCACGCGTTTCGCCGTACAGTACAGTTCGTGCCATCTGCTCGGCCTGTTTCCGCGTTTGTAACGCGACTTTAGTAGATAGAATCCGTGCGTGCGTGCGTTCTCACCGGGGACTGTGCAGCGTCCTTGACTCCAGGATTTCGTGTGTCGCTGGAATACATCCTTCGCCAGCAGCCGCGTGCTCTCTCCCGCTTCAAGCTTCTAGGCCTGCACCCGGCCGACACACGATGGACTTTGTTTGAGCGGTCCGTCTGCTGTCCAGCTGTCGGGACCCTGGTAGCGTCCTACGCGCGTGCCGTACCAAGCACGAGCATTGTGTGGTCGAGTCACGAAGCCTCTGTAAGTACCTGCCGGATATGTATTACCTTCTCCTCTGCGTCTGCTCTTCTCTCTCTCTCTCTCTCTCTCTCTCTCTCTCTCTCTCTCGGCATTATTCGCTCTGCTCCGTCTCTCTTACTCCGCGCTGCGTTTGTACTGATTTTTGAGTCTTTACATAAAGAGAAACTCTGCTATTACTCGGCTTGTGTCACTTTGTTCCTGACTCTGTCCATTCCCATGCGATTCACTCTTAATTTATCTCGCGAACTAGCTACGTAGCCAAATCACTCACGACGCCTCCGCGGGCTCACGTGCACGAGGACGTGCACGTACAGCAAACTGCGCTACGGGCCAGGCTTCGTACAGCCTTCAAGAAGCCTGCAACTAGCTGCAACATATTTCTCCTCTCGCTTATACACGGATCAGTGGATGCGCCACTGATCATTTATATACGGATGTGGACCCCGTCATTCTCTGATATCCCGGTCTAAAAACACCGTTATAAAACATACCACATATTAAGACAATATTTTATTTATTGGAACTATAAATTGAATTGGAGGAAGCTGCGTACCAATTAATTGGCAGCGGTTTTTTTAGTTCACCTAGTTGAGATTAACAGAACCTGTTAAAATATCAATGTTTAAAATAAATAATGTGGAATCAAGATAATACTTTTATTGTGCACACTTCACCGTTACAAAATTCAATATGACGATTCAACTGCCCAAACTCGACTGACACTCAATAGCTTTTATAGCTGCTCCATATTCACACTGTTTTACAAATCAGCATTACTCACAGTTTGTTGCACAGCTTAGCTGTGCCGTTCTTCCGAATTTATTGAACTGCTGTGTTGTGCTTTTACATACGTTTGAGGAAATGAATTTAATATTTCAACAGAACCCTCACCGGTTAATCCTTTTTAAGAAGTCTACTAAAATTGCACATTTTTGGTGCAAACATTTAAGCTTTTAAGAATATTTAAAATTATCTTACCTTATAATTGATTTGACGCATTCGTAAGGCATATCTGATGGCATGATAATCATGTTTTTTTCAGTAGAATCCAATTCAATTTGTTCGCGTTCAAGCTGAAGAAAATAATCGGTACAGGTTGTAATTACTAATTTGTGTACCTAAAAAACATGTAATTTAATTTTAATAAATCTACTGTAACCATACTTTGAACATAAACTAAACACTCTCTACATAAGGAACATTATTGTCGCATTCTTGAAACACGCATACTTATTTTGTATACAATCAACTGGCTTTATTAAGAAGACGGATACACCTTTGAATGAAGTCTACGATGTGTATAGAGTAAATCATATGCATACTTACTAAAAATAACTTATTAATTACTTAACGATCAATACCCACATAAATATGAAAATTTATCGCCTTTTCAATCGAAACGGATCATAAAGCAAGATTATCAAAGTAGAAATAATATTATCATTTCAAAACTACTTACTATTTTTTCAAATTATTAAATTTAGCTTTGAGATTTTTTCTTTGCAACAAACATGGTATATTTGAAGATTTTTGCGACAACATCCTGATAGTAAAGCTTCTTAAATTATAATAAAAAATGTTGTGATTTTAATCAATATCATCTAACAGATTCACACCTTGCAAGTAATAATTCGAGTGTTTCATCTATAGACTATGAGACAACGGGACGGCAACTAAGCATTAAAAGAATAATTTTGAAAAATACAACCATATTTTTTTTATAAACTAGGAATAAAGGCGCGCTTCGTGCGCTCTTGATTCTATCCCTGTCTGATAACTCTGGGTTATGACTGTTTTCACGGTTCTGATGTCGTTGTCTAGGCAACCAATCAGAATCACGTATTAAATGCTTCACAACATCATTTTTTTAAGAGAGGACTAGTCAGCAAATTCTAACTTACCTGCACTGCCAAAAATCATTTCTTACTCCAAGCAGAATAAGTCTCACTGTAGCTTCAAGATGAAAATCCACTTTGTGTTAATGATTCTTTTATATACTTAGGAGGAATTTACTTGAATTTTTTATATTTATGATTTTGCTAATTTCTTTGCACGAAATGATTCGGATTAGTTTTAGAAAATTCAGATTAGATGTGGGAGAATCATGAAACACAAAGCGGATTTTCATCTTGAATTTATAGTAAGATTGATTCTTCTTGGAGTAAGTAATGATTTTTGTTAGTGTGATGATTTTTAACACTTGACATTTTTAAAACTGATTTCACTACATTCATTAGCGTATGTTGATAAAAAGACAGAAAAACGTTTGTAAGCTATAAACATTAGACAATTTCTTAAAGGATTTCATGATATTTTAGAAGAGAAATCATAATTATAATACTAAGATACAAATTGGTGAGCGATGGACACAAAACTTATAGTTGCCAACATGTTTCCTTGTAAAAGGTATTTTTTTTTAACTGATGTCATTACCTTTTAATGAGTTTGAAATAACCTTATAAAGAAATGTTTTTGACCCAAACAATCTCTTAAGAGGATTTTACCTAATATTGTCACTTTTTACGAAAATTAGCACAATTCTGATTTCCAACAAAGACTTGTACAACTCAAATTTTTGCTCTTTTTGTTTGTAAAGTCATTGTTGTAAGGCAAACATTAAATATAGAGTTGCACTACTTTTTGTTAGAAATCTGAGTTATCCTAGTCTTCGTAAGATGCGGCGATAGGAGATATGCGCCCAGTGTGGAACTACTTAGAAAATTTCGCTATAACTTTCGATTAAGACCCTAAAAATCGCTTAATTTCCTCGTCACAATCACTTCTATACAAAGATTGAAACAGCTGTAACGGAAGAAGGAAGATCTCGTAATTTATTTTTGACTCCAGAGGAATAATTGAACGTATGAGGTCTTGGAGATAGACGTATCTAGTTGCCGTTAAAGAGCCTCTGGTATAAAGGTCGAACGACTAGCTTCGTGAAGTTGAAAACGAGTTTAAAGTGCCCACCGAACTCACTATCGGTCTCGATCTTAACATCGCAGTCCAGTATGTTCTGATGGTGCGATTTGTCGATGTTCAGTGTCGAATTCGTTCTTGAGTTGTGGGAGAAGAAGAAGACCTCGCAGTCTGCGGTTAATTTCGGGGAAACAAGCGTTATGAGGTCGTGGAAGACGAGTACAGTCGAGATCTTATCTATTAGAGCAATTTCTGTTGCCTTTGTGTATGGTTCTGGTGCAAGCCAAAATGGTCGTTGAGGTTAGAATTGCGTCGACACGATGTTCGTCGAACTCTAGTAGCGAAAACTTGGCAAAGTTAAAGTTGAGCTTAGATTATCCGCGCATCACGCACGCTGTTGATTCGCTCTCTATACGTCGCAGTCTAGCAAGTCATAATTTGCAGTCTATCAATGTGCGCTGCTGTGTTTACTCTCTGCGTACCTAGGATTCGCGTACATGTCGTGTTTGTAACAATCTCTTTATATGCGACAAATTAAGTGCATGAATTGCTAGCGAGCGCTTAGCGCTTATATTAGACGCAAATTTTTGTCGGGAGGTACACTATCGGTGACCATCACGTGATGCTGGCGGGCGTCAGTAACAGTAATAGGCTTGGACTTGCTGCAGGGTGTCGTGGGGTACGCTGAGCTTGATGCTGAACGTTTTCGGCACTGCTGATCTCCTGGAAAAGCGTCGGGTCCTCCTCGTGCTTACTCGATGGAATCGTTGTCGAAGTCACATTAATATCGGATATTAAGCAATACATAATGTTGAAGGAAGCTACGTGCCGAAGAATTGGCAGCGGTTTTTAATTTTTTTAGAAAAAAGACAGCGGGTGTGCGTTTAATTGCATTTTTGCACTGCACATCAATATATATATTTCGATTCAAGTGCGCGAAGTAAGCGATTGTCGGATGGGTGTAGTTTATCGCCCGAGCTCACTTTCGCGAGGCCACAGGTCAAGAAAGAAGAACAAAAAGCCACCATAGAAATAAGGGACATGGACTCAGAAGCAACGGAAGAAGAGGTAAGAGCAGTAATAGGAGGGGCCCTCAGAACGGCAGACAATAGCAGGAAGGTGACCTTACTGAAGCCAAACATGAGAGGCCTTAGAATGGTGATACTCAGCGAGAGAGAGGTCAAAAAGCTACTAGAGATAGGACATATTTGCGTGGGCCTTGTAAGTTGCTGGATCAGGAAGCGTGTAGAGGTAGTGCGGTGCTACAAGTGCCAGGCTTCAGACACTGGAAGGATGAGTGCAATGGAGCAAATAGGTCGAACCGCTGCTTTAACTGGAGGAGTCGATCATCGCATGGCTGAATGCCAAATAGATTCGAGATTTCTTTGCAAAGAAGATGGACAAAAGGAAGAAAGCTGTAAATATGTAGCTGGCTCCAGCGGCCGCATTGTATTAAGGCGCGTCTTAGACATGGCGAAGAAAAAAGAAAAAAGAGCTTAAAAGATGGCAATAGCAAGTGAAGTGCTCAATGTAACAGCATCGAGAATATAGCAGCAAAAATACGGGGTTGACACAGAAAGAAGAAGACAAGTTTTATCCTGAACCCCTAATCACTTCGGTGGATCGGGAATGTATAGAAATGTCAAACCCTAAAGAAGAAGCCAACTAGGCTAATTAATGGGTCCAACGAAAGTACTGTTTAATAATAGTGCCTATGGGGTTACGGTGTCGGAGGGCCACTTGTGCAGAGCTTGCTTTGCCTACACCACATTAAATATATATATATATATATACATACAGACTCGTCGGACGAATTGCAACGGTTCGGAACGGCAAATAACAAAGCTTAACAGGTGATGAAAAAGATCACCCGAGTCTGCGACGCTGCTATGTCGAGAAGAAGAGTGACAAAGCATAGACGACTATCAGTAAACTGGTGGGATAAAGAGGTCCAAAGGGCACGCAACGAGTGTTACCGACCAGAAGACGAGAACAACGGTCAAGAGAGAAATACTATAAAACTGGAAGGGGCCAGGAGATAGTAGAAGCCCGAGACCAAGAAATGAGGGACACTAAAAGAGTCTTAAGCAGATAATCCATGGAAACAAACGACGGTGCCTTAAATAGTTGCAGGACGAAGTCAAACTGGACCCTTGGGGCCGTCCTTATAAAGTCGCAATAAAAAAGATGAAGGAAACTTCTATACCTCTTCCAAATGTCATGGAATTAATGCACCGTATCACGACTACGCTGTTTCCTCTTCAGCTAGATGAAACATAGGAAATTGAGGCAAGGACAAACGACGAAGCTACTCCCCCAATCACTACGGAGGAGCTACTGACGGCATGCAAAAAGGTGGGAAACAATAAGGCTCCAAGCCCAGATAGCATACCCAATATTTCATTGAAACATGCTATCTACGCCCGATCTAAAGTCTTTGTAGACTTGTATAATACATGTCTTGAATGAGAGACGTTCCCCACATACTAGAAAAAACAAACTTGTGTTGCTACCAAAAGGAGATAAGCCATCCGGAGAAGCCACATCATACAGACCGCTATGCATGCTGAATACCCCGGGTAAAATTCTGGAACGTATAATCTGCGTACGAATGGACCAGGCCATAGGAGAATCAACTGGTCTTGCAGAACATTAATACGATTTCAAAAGAAAACCGCTGCCAATTCTTTGGCACGTAGCTTCCTTCACCTTATGTATCGCTTTAATATCTTAATTTGTTTTTACTTTATATATAATTCTATAAAGTTTTTATGCTTTTTCGTTTGATGGATAAAATTATTTCGAAATAATTATATTACATAATCAATGCGTAACTGAAAATATTGTTTTTAACGATTTAATAAAACAAAAAACAGAAAAAAAACTAGCCAAGGTATAGATTAAAATCCATCAAATAGAAGCTAAGATCTAAGCGATGCAGTTTTCAGTTATATAGAGTATACAATATACAGGGTGAGAAAACGAAATTTTGAAGCTTAATATCTTTGAAACCATTTGGTTTCATAAACAGCCCAAAGAAAGGGATTAAGGTGCTATACGCTAGGTAAGGACCGCCGACAGCGCCGCCTTCTTGGCATAATCGGGGTGTTGCAGGCAGCACACTGTATAT
>CM053170.1:36019206-36042424 GCA_012977825.3 Pteromalus puparum | reverse complement strand
ACATCCGTACGGACATTTTCTAAAAACACCATTTTTCGACTAAAAATTCATCAAAACACACTTCCCACATGTTTTTACACAAACTCCAACAATTACTATTACAAGGCTTCCTTAGGAAGGAAGCAATGCAGACAGAAGTACATACAGACGTACATTTTTTTTAAACCACTTTTCCTGATTCAGGAACCTGAAAAACATTTAAAACTATCAAAATCATTGATATCGGAACTTTCACCTTCACAAAGCTTTCTCTTGGAGAAAACAAAAAAGGTGATAATCATTGATAGATTCGAGTAATTTTTTGCGGTTTGCATCGTTATGCATGCAATTCCATACAATATTGTTCACATTAGAATCGCCTACAAGAATGAAGTTTGTATTTGCGTGGGAGGCATAACTGATGATTTTATCCTAGTGACATTGAGAAAGATTGAGACCTGGATTTCTATAACATGAAATTAGATAAAAACTAGGGCAAATATTTATTATTTTTGAGCCGCGAATTTTAACGTTTGTATCTGGAAAAGTTATAGAGTTTATTTAATAATATGATACATTTTTACGCAGAAACACCGCAACCTTCTTTGTTCGAGTGATCTCTGTCCTAGCAATAGCAGTTGAATCCAGGGAAGTTGATGCATTGGGCAGGTTTGAGCCAAGATCCCACGCAAACGAGAATGTCGATTGATGGAAATGAACTGCCGTTTGCTGAGCAACACTACTTGCATTCTAATGCAATATTGCTTTCTCCAAGAGAAAGCTTTGTGATGGTGAAAATTTCGATATCAAAGATTTCGATAAAGCTCGATGTTTTTAAGGTTCCTGAGTCAGGAAAGGTGGTTAAATAAAATGCATGTTTGTATGAATTGTAACGAAGCGCGAAAATAGTTGGATTCGCGGATCATAAAAACGCAACGTTGCACAGGCGCGAGGCAAGATTCCGGCCAGCATTACGAACGCGTTAGCTCTCGCGTGTGAGACTGACTGCTACGAGCGACTATCGATAGCGTGCAGAGGTATGAGAGTGTGAGCGAGCGCGAGAAGAAGACGTCCGATCAACTACTGCCACAATATAGGGGGACGAACCAACCTGTCAACCAGCGACCAGACGAGAGGACGTCGTCTAAGTGTGTGTAAATGTATGGTGTGTGGTGTGCGCCTACCGAGAACGGCGACTACAAGTAAATAGGGCTGTGTCCCTTTTGTGTCGACTGTAGCAGAGGGTACAGCTTTGTGACTTGGTTCGGCGGCACCGAGTAACGACCTTCTTGTTCGCGCGCAACCTAGCGCTTACTGGTGTAGAGTCAAGATTAGCCACACAACACATTATTTCTTTATTTTAGTTGAATTGGGATTCGTATTATTTTCTTGAGTTGTTCTCTCCCGTTCCCGAAATCCTCGCCACGAATACCACCACCTCCGCGGGTGTTGTAGTAAACGGTTGCAACGCGTATCTAAGTAGCCGGATCCGAACAAGAAAGTACGGATAGAGTAACACAAGTGCAAACGAAGTTCGCAAAGCAGCTCTCGAGGCGAGCTGCGTTGATAACTCGGGCCGAGAACCAGCGTCGAGAGTGTTCTCCGTTGCATCAAGGGAATCGTATCTTGCCAAGTTTTTCTCTTAAAAACGCGCCATGTGACAATGGCGCCCATTAACGTGTAGATTTCTTGAGGAACGCGCGGGAAATCGTAGGAAAAAACGCGCGTGGAAACGCGTTAGAGTATTTGCGAACACGAAGTATCTACGGGAGAGAGAAAACAGTAGATTTTCGGTAGCATCTCTATAGCGTGTACACTGTCCATCTGCAGTAGATCGTATAGTTACGAGAAGGCCGCGGTGGACGACGTAAACAAGCGCGACTCTGTGTTAACGTCGCAGTCGAGCTGAGCGAGCTTGACAACGTACACTAGACTCGAGCGAAATAGTATATTGTGCAACTAGGGGGGAAAATTGGCTTTTTCTAGCGAGGGTAACCGAGTCTAACAAAGCCACTCCCCCTTGTTGCACACCGTACTTTTTTTAATAAGTGCATGGATAGGCCACTTTTCATGCATCTGAAAGAAATAGAAAATTTTAGAAAAAATTACTCTTGGGAAAAAAAATTTTTTCCTCCCAGAAAAATTTACTCCCTTGGGAGGAAAAAATATTTTTCTTCCGGAAAAAATACTCCTTGGGAAAGAATAGTATATTACACATCTAGGGAGGACAAAACTTGGACAAAACTCGCCTTCGGCTCGGGTGTAAATTTACACGAGATATGGACTGTCCAAATTTCCTCCCGTGGGTTGTATACGATTTTACTTGCCTAGCCAGTGGGAAATTGGCGCTTCCCGCCGCTAGGCAAGTAATAGTATATTGTGAAACTAGGGGGGAAAATTGGCTTTTTCTAGCGAGGGTGATGTTTTGAGCACGAGTGGGAGTCGAGGGCGCCGTAGGCTGCTAGATCCGCTGCTAGAAAAACTCGATTTTCTATTCATTTTACATGCATGAAAAATGGCTTTTTTATGCACGTGTGATAAAAAAACTTTTTCATCCCGCTGCTAAGAAAAACTCTATTTTCCATTTACTTTACATGCATGGAAAGTGGCCTATTTCATGGACGTATCATAAAATAGTATATTGTGCAACTAGGGGGGAAAATACGAGGGCGCCGAAGGCTCGTGCTCAAAACATCACCCGAGTCTGAAAAAGCTACTCACCCCTTGTTGAACACCGTACTTTTTTGATAAGGGCATGAATAGACCCTTTTTTTTAAGCATGCCAAAGGAATAGGAAATTGAGAACTCTTTGCAGCATAGTTTATTTTAAACATTTTATTCAAATTTTCAAAAAATTTTCAAAATTTTCGAAATGTTTTTAAAAAATTTTCAAAATTTTCAAACAATTTACAAAATTTTCAAACAATTTACAAAATTTTCAAACAATTGTCAAAATTTTCAAACAATTATCAAAATTTTTAAACAATTTTCAAAATTTAAAAAAAATTTTGTAACGATGGTATTATTTTACGATTGATTATTCGCGACCACATTCGTCAACGCATATCCTCAAACTCCGACCGAAATTTGTATAAGGTGCCAGATCGGTGATAAACCTATGCCACACTGCTCTGCTACACTCGCGTGTCCGGCTAATCTAGACTCTCGCACTCTGAGGAGTTCGGACGAGGTAAAAGGAGGAAAAATAATTACATGCAACTCACTTAATTCACTCTTTAACACTTTTAATAAGAAGGTACCGACTGTATCCCGACTGAAAAGATTAACAAGCTTCGTTCTTGCAACAATAGATATTATTCCCGGCAGTAATTTTCACTCCGCACACACACTTACTCTCAATGCACACTACCGTATGTCGAATTATGCCACGAGGCAACCTCTCCGTTTCGGTATTTTCCCGGATTTAATCGCGCGCACACATGGCTGATAATTAATCACGACGCTTTACCTCTACTCTAATTACCAAGGACAGCAACCTTCCTCTCGTACTGATGCTGGCTCGTTCCCTGCGAAAACGCGCGAAAAACTATCAGAAACTCTACTCTTTCTCAAGAGACAAAAACCGGAGGGCTGTTGATCGGGCTGCTGCTCAGAACAAAGTGAACGAGTCTTCTCCTCGACTCGTGTCGCGTCGCCTCGCATAGTTTCTCGCGCATGCGCACTACATACATCCATACTTTACATCGTGATTACGCGCTTTCTGACAGAACATTCTTCTTATAAATATTGATTACATTTTTCCTTACTTCTTTATCACATAGTTAGCATACTCTTACAATTTCTACGTTTTATTCTACAGCGCCGATTTCAACAATACAGGCACACGCTGCCTCACACATACATTCTTGCGATATACACCAGCGCTCGCCGCTGCGAGGAGTTTCCCCCTCCCAGCTGCCTACTCTTCTCTCGGCTCGCGCGGCTCCGGTGATGCCTACACTGCTCTGGCTTGATGCGCGTGCGTGTGCTTGAGCTGGTAGTAGTGCGGCGGGCTGCTATATACTTCTCTCTCTCTTTATCTCCCGGCTGCTACTACTGCTGTCTCTCTCTCTCCATGTGAGTTAACGGCTACTCGGCTGTTTCTCGGCTCTCTGTTCTACAATGCATACCATCTAATATAAGTACTTATTACTGGTAATGCAGTTCGGACAGAGCCACATGGAGAAAGAGAGAGAGAGAGAGAGAGGACTATTTACTCCTTAGACGGTCACCCCGTCGCATTCCTCCTCCCAAAACTAAACATCTCCTGAATGTTTCAGTTTTCTTTTACTTATAAAAAAAAACAAGTCACTCTCCCTATCTCTCTTTCTCTCAACTACTGTCTCGAAACTGCAGGGCTGTAAAAATGGTATGATTAGTTTAAATTAAGGTTAAGAGTCAACAGCCATAGAAAGGGGCTAAGGACCCGAAATAGATTAAAAATACTCATCTTTTGTATGTGGCGTAGTACCCTGGACTCTGACGGTGATGCGGACCCCTTCAGCTTACTGCTTCCTCGTTCGACTTCTGAGCGGTCTGGGCTGTGATCTCGGCCGCGATCGAAGAGGGCTCGATATGTATCTCTCTTTACGTCCTCTAGCCAAACGTCTTTATTGGTGGCCATAGGGGTCGTGGTTGCTAAGTATACTTCGTTGAGACCTTTTCCTCGATCGAAAACCGTTCGGCAACTGACTTCTGTCCAAACGACAACTCTTCTTTCCTTCTTGGCTTTCAGATCTCCCTCTTCTTCGTGAACTGTCTCAAGATCCAAGTGCTGCACTTCTGGCTTTCCTGGCTTACTTACAGTCAGGGCTTGGGCCGTAAATACGTCCTTGAGATGCTGAAAAGTATTCTCTCTCTCCGACTCAACCCTCGAACCCACGACATCCTCCTTCGTCTTCTCATCTACGTCTTCATTCATGGCCTTCTCTTCACTCGTCAACTTCCTAATCTTCTTCTCCTCTAGCCGATCGTTGACTCTTTTCTTCAGAGTCGTCGACTTCTCGAACTTCTCCTCCAGCTGGTCATCGGCTTCTTCCTTCGAGATTTTCTCCACTCGAGACAATATTCCACGTAGTTCCGTGATATCGTTTATGGCTGTCAGTCGATCCATTATCCTCTGTTTTGCAAGTCGGATTTGTACTGTATCTGACGGTAAACCAGCTTCAACGACGAGCATTCCTCGAAGTTCAGGTCAAGATACACCGGCTGGAAAGGGAATCTAGCTTGAACTGCCTCTGGATTCGGTTGGATGACATGACTTTCGTTACGACTACTAATTCGGCTGTTACTACTAGAGCTCCTGCTACTCCGGCTGCTGTTCCAGCTGCTGCTGCTTGAGCTGCTGTTGCTGCTCAAACTGCTGCTGCTCGAGTTGCTGCTGCTCGAACTGCGGCTGCTTCGACTTGAACTACTGCTAGAACTCCGACTTCTACCTCGACTTCGACTTCTAACTCGACCACGCAGTCTTCGAATTCTCTTCTTTGACATCTTCTCCTTCTGGTGCTGGGCCTTGGCTTTGCAATTTACATGATGATTCTTCGTCGTTGTCCCAACCGTACCATGGCACCGGGTCTTGATAACCGGAATACCACAGCGTAGCACGTAACAGTCTATCTTGGCGTAAATTCTTAAAACCATGAGTGCTAGCATTTAATGATCGTAGTCTGGCTTTTAATTCGGCTGTATGTAGTTTTCGAATTCCTCGACTGAGATTCCTTACCTCTGGATTCTTTCGTAATTTTGCCATAATTTCTAAATGAGAACTCATTTTTACGTCGAAACGACAGCTTGGATTTTTGAGTGAAGCAGGTATTTCTTTCCTCAAGTCTGACAATATTAAACATTGGCTGTGACTAAATCCTTGCTGGTCTCAGCGGTAAACAAAACTCAAGGCGGAAAATTTAGGTTGCAAATTAGGCAGTAATTTCGACAAGTCTGACAGTAAATTCTTGGAATCGAGTATCAGTCTACTATTTCTCTACAAACAGCGAGTACACGCGTAAACAAAAATCAGGAATTTCTCTGGTATAAATTCTAATTTGTTCACTATCTAAGATCTCAACAACTACGCTTATTTAGATGAATTTCCTTGTGGATAATTCAGATTGAGTTTAATAACCCGGCTTGAATGTAACTCGTCGATTTTAATAAGCGATCAATAATTTAATCTATTGTCTAAAATTTTTGTTTCTCAATAACAATACTTTCACCGTGAACAAATTTTGCGAGTACGGCGAATCGAATTTTAACTCAAGTCTGCCACTAGCAATTATTCTTGATACTTGGAGAAATTTTGAAAGTTCCGGCTTTAACTTAACCGTACAAAAAAAAAAGAAACGCCGTATCACGTGTCTACGATTCTGCTATGCGACTTTAATTTCTGGAAAATGTACAGGCTGGAAACGTTTCAAACTTCGACCAATCTCTTAACTTGGCAAGCAACAATTATCGGGTCAATCGTCTGACTGCTACACAACTTATCCGACCACAAAACGTAGATGTATATAAATTCCGATACATAAAATTAACTTATTATATGCGTACCAAAATTTATTAATTAATAATAATGGAATTATCATGCATAAATAATATTTTTATTATAAATTCAATTGTTCGGGCCGTTTAAACTTGCGCGCGCTTACAAGCAGTCTCGCGCATGATCTCCGAGAGTGACCGTCAGGTCACCCGGGGATCCTGCGCGAACCGTATCACGACAAGTAGTGGTGCCCCCACTATCGCCACCAAGGCCTACAAAACCAGCGTGCGCGCCGGCGCTCGCTCTCTGCTCCGGCTGCCTCATCACGAGCTTCGTTTCCGAGAAGTAAGCTCAGCCGCGAACGCGTTTTACACACACACACACACACTTAGTTTCTTTCAATTGTTTAAATTGTTGTTAGGGCAGTCACCCCAACAAGTGTATCAACACTAGCCGAGTAATAAAGCTCGACTTGGTATCAAAAGGACGAAATTGTCACCCCTTTACTCTCCGCTTTTCCTCTGTCCACCTACGCACTCTCCGGGTACAACACGTGGCCGCGAACATCGTCCCGAGTTACTTCGAGCGATTCGCGCTCCGAAACATCAATATTAAATATATATAGGTAAATTATATAATAATAATAAAGGAAACATGCATGATATTTTATTCTGGGTATATATTGTCCGTAAATTCTTAATTTGTCGCCGTTTGACTTGCTCGGTAATCGGGCTATGTGAATTTCCTTTAAACTCGTTTGGCTATCCGATAGGCAGCGCGGTGGTTGTGATTTTAATCCCTTTTTTATTAACCAAAAAAAAAAAAAATTATTTAACCCAATCACGGCTGCTATTTCGAAGTTTTGCCGGCACTGAATTCTCAATACAAAAAAAATTCTACTAGCTTATACGATTTTATTGGGCAAAATGTCGTGCGGCTGTGAGCAAAAAAAAGAATTGTTTCTTCCTATCTCTACTGGCACACCAAAATAAGAAGAAAGACGAACAAAATATTTTCGACTTCTAGTAATTTCTCTAAACAACTAATGACTACTCTTCGCTTAAAATTTTTATGATTCGGCGATAACTCACGGCTGTAATGTACGCGTCGGAGTACCGTGGATTCGCTTATGCGAATCCCAATTCAACACGGCTGCAAGTTGTCCCGAAAAAAAAATTCTATTCTCTCACATAAATCTAAAAAAAAAAACAATTTCTCAATCCGAAGAAAATTCACTCGCGCAGATCTCCGGAAAAACAATTTTTATCTCTGACTAAATTTTTACTCACACGACTTTCGAACGAAAATTTTTGTGCACTAAAATCCACTCGCGTAAATCTCAAAAAATGTTTTTACTCTGACTGAAATTCGATCACGTAAATCTCAAAAAAACACGTAGTTCCAGAATTATAACAGTATACGTACGCACGCATGCACGCACGCATGCACACACACACACACACACACACACACACACACACACACACACACACAGACAAAACCATCTGCACGGACATTTTATAAAACCATGAAAACTCTCAAAATATACTAAGCTTTAATTATCAAATTATATGGTTTAACAAAAATAATAATGTTCAGTCACACAGAGTATACAGGGTGAGAGTTGAAGAATTTGAATCTTAATATCTTTTAAACTAAAAGGTTTCATAAGCTACAAAAAGAACCTAGCCGAAGTGATCAAAAGATCATTCTTTCCTAATTGATTTTCAACTCAATTTTAAACCTTTTCCTGCCGTATCGTACGACATAAAGAAACCCATTTTTCTTAGTTTTTGATGTTGTTATCTCAAAAACTAGTCGCCAAAATTGCTTAAAATTTTACAACTATGTACGATTTTGTTGTTTTTTATTGTCATTTGAATTTTCCAAAACATTTAACTATTATATTTTTGAGTTATAATGTTTATCGAAAAGATGACCTTTTATATCGCTTAAAATAAGACAGATTCGTCAATCTAGAAATCTTGCGGATAAAAGTAGACAAATTTATGTTCTTTAGAGTACACCTATGTGTTGAATATATTGTATATACATCATATGCATTTATAAAAGGCATAAAAATTTTTATCAAAAATTAGTAAAAAATGGCTATAATAGGGCCATAAAAATGGTCAGAATCATAAAACAAAAAATGACCTAAATTCAGAATTAGAAAAAATATATGCATGCTCAAATTTTATTACGATCCGTCGCACGGTTCCAAATTATGGCGGTAACACAACACACAACACACACACACACACCCACACACAGCACCACCACACACACAACCACGCACACAACACACACGAGACAAAACCATCTGCACGGACATTTTATAAAACCCATGAAAACTCTCAAAATATACTAAGCTTTAATTATGCAAATTATATGGTAACAAAAAATATAATGTTCAGTCACACAGAGCGTATACAGGGTGAGAGTTGAAGAATTTAAATCTTATATCTTTTAACTAAAAGGTTTCATAAAGCTACAAAAGAACCTAGCGAAGTGATCAAAAGAATCAATCTTTCCTAATATTTCAACTACATTTAAACCTTTTTACAGCTCCCGTAATCGTACGACATAAAAAAAGAACTCATTTTTTTAATTTTTGAATTTTTATCTCAAAACTAGTCCCAAAATTGGTTAAAATTTTACAACTAGTAGATATTGTTGTTTTTTATTGTCAGTGAATTTTTTCAAAACATTTAACTATTTATTTTTTGAGTTATATATGTTTATCGAAAAAATTACCTTTATATCGTAAAAAATAAACAGATCAGTCAATTCTAGAAAATCTTGCGGGAAAAGGTAGACAAATTTATGTTCTTTAGATTTACCTAGTGTTGAATATATTGTATAAATCATATTCATTATAAGCAAAAATATTTTTTCAAAAAATAGAAAAATGGCTATAATATGGCCATAAAGGTGCAGAATCATAAAACAAAAACTGAACCTAGAATTCAGAATTGAAAAAATATATGCAATGTTCAAATTTATTTACGCATCCGTCGCCACGGTTCCAAAATTATGGCGGTACACTACACACACACAGCACTACACACACACACACACAACACACACAGCAGGGCCGGGACACAAAGCCATGTCGACCGGACATTTTCTAAAAACGTATGATTCGTACTCCAAACACCTCCAAATGCGTTTCCACGAAGTATTAGCAAAACTGAAAATTTTACTATTACAAAGCTTCCTCTTGAGGAGGAAGCAAAAATTGTTTACACACGACTAAATTTCACTCGCGTAAATCACGAAAATTTTTCTCACTGTAAATTAAATTCACTTTAAAAAAAAAATCTCGGATCACGTCACTACACGGCTGGAATTTTTCTCTAATTCACAGTTTCTTCTGAAACTCTTCCTGCTCTGAATTTACAGGAAATAAATTTTTGCGGTTGTCTATTATGTCCGAAAAAAAAATTGCATTCACTCGAAACAAAACTCGTGATCGTTGCACTAAAATCAAAAGAGAAAAACACGAGGGTAAACCATGGGCTTACTCTTGTGAACCCCAGTTTTTCGACCACGTGGTCCGCACTTTTCGACTGTTGCTCAAGTCTACAATTTTTCTCGGCACTTTATGCGAATTTAAACCGCACTAATTTATTTTCATTAATTTATTCAACTATAATCACCAATCGGTTGACTAACACAAGAAATGCCAGCTAAATTATTTTGCACGTGGCCGACGCCAAGTATTCAAAATGGCCGTTCTTCGGCTTTCCGGCGTGCAAAGATGTCGCGCACTGCACCGTTAAATTTTTTTCTATTTCCCACGACCGTGCCCCACACGTTGGGCCGCCACTGTAACGATGGTATTATTTTACGATTGATTATTCGCGACCACGTTCGTCAACGCATATCCTCAAACTCCGACCGAAATTTGTATAAGGCACCAGGTCGGTGATAAACCTATACCACACTGCTCTGCTACACTCGCGTGTCCGGCTAATCTAGACTCTCGCACTCTCAAAAAATTTTCAAAAAATTTTCAAAAAAAGGGTCTTTTTCAGCACGTATCATAAAAAGTATATTATATTTTTTTACGCATTTCCCTTGGGTATTTTCTCTTGGATGGCTACCTTAGATAATATTCCGAGGCCGCGTTGATTTTTGTTTGTCGTGCGAAAAATTATCAATTTTCTCAATGGCAGCTGTGTACTAGCGAATGATTAAGTACGCTAACAGCGCGAGAAACCCGAGCACATCACAATAGACGCGCAATCGTTCCAGACGCTCGAAAAGCTCGAACGTACGATCGAGAATCGAACGTGTGACTGAGAATCGAAATCAAATCCAGGATTCGAACTTGGGTTCAGAATCTCCAAGAACAAGATTTAGATAGAAGAGCGTGCAGCTGCAGGCGAATGTGTGTGTGTGTGTGTGTGTGAGACGCAATGACCGCGATACAACACGCGCAATAATCATACTCGTGTACAGATTCTTCTAAGACACACAGGAAATTTCACGACTTTTCGTTGGATAAATTATATTTTTTCCTGTTTTCGCGAAATTAAGTGAGTGTGTATATGCCTGCAGCACTAAAGTGCAGAGTGTTTGAGCACTAAAGTGCATAGTATGAGTGCGTCAAGGGTAAGGCGAACTTCTCTGACGTTTTCTCACGTTAGAATTTGATTCGCGTTTTGTTCATCGAAATTAACGAAACTTTGCGTTACTTTCGTATGAGAACGTCTTGTTTAGTAACTGATATCGAGTTTTATTTAGGCTATATCGACATGTCGACGAGTCTATGTGTGCGTCTAGACAGGCTGTAATTTCGTAGCTTACGTTGTAGCAACGAAAATACAACCTAGAAGCTATCAAGTGTGTGTGAGCGTTACGGTTTCAAAAGCTGCTATTACGTTGTTTGTGATATCGCGTGCCAAACATCCGGCGATACACAAGGATCCCGTATCCAGAGAATTTATCTAAAACAGTTTATCTAAAACAGTTAACTAGTCACAATTTGTCGAATCACAAATTGTCTAATTTTTAGTTTATCTAAACAGTTTATCTAATATACAATTCAACTAAATCAAAATTTTTTAAAATTTTAGGTAAATCGTAATTAGATAAATTGTTTTAGAAAACAATACTACAATAACCGACAAGAACGAAATTGCCAACAATATGAACCAATTTTACTGTAAACTTGGAGAAACATTAAGTAATAAAATAACTACACCAAGAAATAAAAAACTAGAATTACCTAAAAGCAATCCAAAAACAATCTACATCAAGCCAACGGGCGAAATTGAAATTATAAAAATAATAGACAACATGAAACTTAACAAAGGTGGTATTGATAAAATAAGTGCAAAGGCACTGAAAACTATAGCTACTATTATTGTAGATCCCCTTGCCCACGTAATCAATCAATGTATCGAAATGGCAATCTGGCCTGATATGTTGAAGGCAGCTGAAGTAATTCCAATATACAAAGCTAGGAAAAAAAACGAAATGGGAAACTATAGACCTATATCACTAATATCAAAAACTGCTAAAATTTTCAAAAAAAATTATACAAAATAGAATAATAGAATTTATATGCCAAAGTAAAATATTAAATAAAAATCAATATGGATTTAGAAAAAACATTACAACCAAGGATGCCTTAAACACGATCTCCAAAATAATATATGAAAACCTGGAACAAAGTACACCGATAGCTATTAAATTCCTAGATCTAGCAAAGGCATTTGACACTGTTAACCATAATATACTATTAGACAAGCTTTATGCATATGGTATTACAAGTTACCTAAACAATAGGAAACAAAAAGTAAGAATAGGTCCGCATACAAGCGATTTCGAAAACGCAAATACCGGTGTCCCCCAAGGTACGATACTTGGCCCTTTGCTATTTATACTTTACGTAAATGACTTGCTGATAAACATGCCAGAAAACTCTATAATTTCATACGTAGATGACACTGCAGTAATAGCCACTGGAAAAACTTGGTCTTAGGTTGAAGTAAAAATGAACAAACATCTCGAAAATATTTCCACATGGCCAGGCTAAATAAATTAACACTAAATGTTCAAAAAACAGTATTCATGACTTTTGGAAATTACTGCGTTAGTGTGTCGAAAAAAATTGAATTTAAAATTAATAATGAAATAACAAAAGAGAGTAGAAGAAACGAAATACCTAGGCTTAATTTTTGATACGAACATGAGATGGGATAAACATATCGAATACCTTATAAACAAGACAAGATACCTTGTTTTTATCTTCAGTAAAATCTCCAAATTCATGGACACAACTACTCTCAGAATAATTTACTACGCATTCTTTCATAGCCTGATTAACTATGGAATAGTTGCATGGGGTGGTGCGTATCAAAATAACTTACAACTGTTACAAACGGTCCAAAAAAGAATCATAAGAATTATAAACAAAAATACCTTTCAAAGTGTTAATCCACTTAACCTTCAACAATTATTCGCTTACGAAAGCCTACGATACCAATATAATAGCCTTAAAGATCAGTATACAAAATCATCAAGCATAACAAGGAAAAAGCTAATAATCCTACCGAAGTATGCTAAAACTATTAGTACAAAAACCAGCTACATTAAAGCTATCAACATCTACAATAATCTACCAAATAATCTCAAAATCGTAGATTTATGAAAAAAATCAAACATTAAGAAAATACAAGATTGGTTGAGAAATAATAAATGAGATGAGTACTCCCACTACAATTGACTGCAAATAACTTAAACCATGGTTTTCAGAAATGTGCAATCAGGAGCATTCTGAGCAATAGAGAGTAATATCTTCATTAATACAGGATTTAATACAGCACAGCAATGATATGAAAAGTAATGGACAAAAAACTCAAATAAATTCAGTTTACCTAGATATTAGAACTTACATTTGCGCTAAGGGCAAATGTAACTCTCACAAAATACGAAAACATCGACGCATCTCCAACTACAACTATAAAAAAATGATTTTATCATATGAGAATATTACAGATAGCTTAGACAATATAACTAACGAAATAATAAATACCTGCACGGTCAAAACTACAAACAATAAAGCAAATATAAAATTCATTAATTTCGTAAAAGCAACTATAAATGGATGGGATGATAACAAAAACATAAACACTGAAAAATACAAACCAATAGAAACGGTCTTCTCTATGATAGATGAAATGGCTGGAGAAAATAGCAACAAAGCAAGGAGTAGAGAAGCGACGGCCGCACCAGGCCTAAAAATCACAGAATCAGCCAGCCTCAGAATTACGTATGGCGATATCAACTATCTAGGATCCAACAAAGCTTTTTTCTATTTTGATAGAGGAATACGAGGAAACAGCTTTTTAAGAACTCAGTGTCCTCTCTTAAATTACAATCACCATACAAAGACATAGTAATCATATATGATATTGTTTTTACGTCAGACTGTAAGTGTGAATCATCTAATCAGCACAAAGAAATGTTTCCACACTATAGAGTTACCGGTGCTTTCGCACTCACATGCCCAGCTATACTCAACTATACAGAGAAAATGTCGTGCATAAGAGAAAAAAATGCAACAACAGATAGATTTATGACAGCAAGACAAATGTTAGTTCGGAACTGGTGAAATTGTGAAAGCTGTGAAAAGTGCCATGATACAAAGTAGAAATTTTAACTTACAAATGTTTTTACCGTTTTACAACATCAAATTATAATACAAAAATATAGAATCTTAGAATCGTGCAATATAATCTTATTTAATGTGCTATATAATGCTGTCGTAGCATTACTAGTATAAAAGACAAAACTATAGAATCATCTACAAACACTTTAGAAAATATCAACAAATAACTTATTTTGTATATACAACTATTAAATGGATTATATGCCATTGTTAATTTTTATATGCAAATACTAATTTTATATATTGTTATCAGAGTTGAGGCGAAGAGAGTCATCTCCCGAGGGACTCCCGTAACCCAACCTAGGTTAAGTGTGAATGAGAAGGATGGTATGATCTGGGTCTGGAAGTCCGACATGGATGTATGCTATCCCTACGTATGAATGGAGGCTGGATTGTATGAAGTAGGACTGGAGGTTCTTGCTGTAAAATAAAGCAATAACTAACCAGTATTTATATGTTCTCGTTATCTCTGTTGTTAATCCGGACCTGCGAACCAGATTCAGTGCTTCAGTTACATAAGGTATATTGTGGCCATTAATCTTGGGGCAACTATCGAGATTAATCCTCGCGATATATTGGTCACTACCCAAGATCATCGCCTTCGTTTTCAGGAGATTCAGCTCTAGACCATTTTCAACAGCCCAATTAACGACTGCTGCAGCATCTTGACTAATATGAGATAAGCTGGAGGTGAATTCTTCCGGTAAAAAGATCTGGATGTCGTCCGCGAAAATCATGTGCTTAGAACCCCGACTAAGGACATTAGGGAGATCATTTATGAACAACGAAAATAACAGTGGGCCTAGAACGCTGCCCTGAGGTACACCCGCATGTGATTTAATCCACTCGGACACTCGGCCACCACTGTCGACGACTGCCTGCACTCGGTCGTGCAGATAGCTAAAAAACCATTTGAGAGTATTATCCGAGCAGTTAATATCTCTTAGCTTGCGAAGCAGGATATCGTGAGGGATAGTGTCAAAGGCTTTCGAGAAATCAAAAAAAATTAGTATCGTAATTTTACGATCATCAATGGCTTGCCTTATATTCTCTAGTACGCCGAGAAGAGCCGTTTGTGTGTTGTGGCCTCTACGATATCCTGCTTGGCAGGGGTAGAGTAAGCCATGATTG
The DNA here is from genome assembly GCA_012977825.3 of Pteromalus puparum. Lineage (NCBI taxonomy): Eukaryota > Metazoa > Arthropoda > Insecta > Hymenoptera > Pteromalidae > Pteromalus > Pteromalus puparum. The sequence continues at coordinate 36,027,152 of CM053170.1, read as the reverse complement.
TGCAGGTAGTCGCGCAGCCTGTTATGCACCAACAGTTCGAGTATTTTGGAGACTTCTGCTAGTTTAGCGATAGGACGGATATCCGATGGAGATTGAGGAGATTTGACCTTGCTCAGTGGAAGTAGGAGAGCCCTCTTCCAAAGAGCTGGGAAAGACGCGCGACTGACGGAGCAATTAAAAAGTACCCTCAGGGGGTGTACAAGTGCCGGAGCTGCTTTTTTAAGCATGCCTACTGAGATGCTGTCATCACCGCACGCTTTAGAACTAGCATTTAAGATCGCCGCGAGAACCTCATCGTCACTGAAGCTTCCAATGTCGAACTGCTCGCGCACAAAGTCCGCACGTGGCGACGATAACAAATCATTCAGCGTGCCATTAGAAATAGGTGGTTTTACATTGGTAATGCTCGCGTAGTGCTTATTGAGTTGGTCCGATGTAAAAAATGAGAAAGGTGACGGCGTAGCAGTCGCGGTAACACCCAAGCTTTTCACAACAGCCCATCTCGCTCGCAAATCGGGTGCCATGTTGAGTCTTTGTGAAATGTACTTATTTTTGGCCGTGTCAAGACTATTTCGCACTTGGCTAAGGAGAGCACAGAATTCTTTGTATTGTTCGAATGAACCTGAGTGAGTCGCTGCTTGGTAAGTTTGATCGCGCTCGTTCATTAGTGCACGGATGTTCGCGTCAACCCACGACTTTTTTTTAGAGGAGAGTTTGATAGTTTTGGGTGGCGCTAACGAGTCGTACGCTGTGATTAAGTGATGATGTAAGAAACGTTTCAGTGATAGCAAGAACATCATAATTGGCTACATCGCATTGGTGCTTAATCAAGTTTAATTGAGTTTTCAGACGATTCGCGTTTATGTGGCACACTGAAATCGCGTCCGATCCGGGTGGGTGGTGAGCTGGGCGAGAAGTTTGGCGTCAGGAGCGCGTCGCTGGACTCACAATAGGCAGCGGGGGTAGCTTTGCGAGTTCGGTCGCATCCGATATCGGAATTGGCGGAGAGTCACGCGTTTTGCGCATGAAGACCGTGTTATCATAACCGTGTTATCGTAGGCATAGACGTACACGCTGCTGTAGTTGAGACGTTTCCTCTCTGCCGGCGCCTTGCGCCAGAGCTCGAACACAGGTTGAGGCCACAGCTCCTTGACGAAGATCGAGGCATTCCCTCCTGCCCAGAAGAGTTGTTGAGATTTAATGCTGGTGAGGACACCTCTCTTGGAGATGACTATATCACGGGCTGCGAGGGAGATCATCCGAGCCGCAACCGTACGGTATTTCCATTGAACACTTGTGACGCTCGAGCTGGTAGGGGCCTCAGCGGTGGCAGAGTTTTGGCGGCTGTCGTCAGGCTTGCCCATTTCACGTATGTTGGAGAGAGTGGTTGCGTATTGTTGAAGGTCGAGAGCAGTGAGAAGGACGTCGATGATTTCGGTTGGGGTAAGATCCACTTGGGCAGGGATTCCAGAAACGACTATCTCTCCTTTATCCCGGTACGCAGGGCTTATGCGAGTGCATATGTCTTTTACTTCGCGAGAGAGCACAGCTTGCGCTTCCTTGACCCCTTTGACCGTCTGCGTAATCTTCTCTATATTTTCAACACATGATTTCATATCTTTGCAGAAGTCATCGAACTTCCCGACGTACGCGAGAAACCAGGCCGGAGCCGAATTATCATTGGAGTTGTCGGGCATGGCGCTCGTCCCTGGAGTTATCTCGTAGGTTCCGGCAAGGTCTTCTTCACGGCTAACCTTTGAGGCGGGAGTAGTAGAAGGCGACGGGGGCGAGATCAGATAGCGAGGCCTCTTAGTAGAATATTTGGCCGGTGTAGATACCGTGGCTCTCTCGATGGCTGTGTGGTGCACTGACGACACTGCCGAGTCAGTCGACAGGTTCTGCAGGCTGAGCCCAGTGGCTAGATTCGGAGTATTCACCTGCGATTCGACACTAGAGTCACTGGACGATGTTTCTTTTGTCTTCTCATTCGTCACTTTTTCGTATGTCCAACGGCAGCAATGTTCGGTGGTTTTCCGACAAGCGAAGTTAAAGAGACAGCCCGGGTGAAATTGATTGCCGCACTCACTACAAATGATAATATTAGTCGCGATGTTTCCTCTGCATTTGCGACAGACCAGCATCTGCGTAGGCACTGAATGCACGACGTAAACGGCGATCGGCTGTTGGGTATTTGATTCCTTTTATCCTCCCGGTTATGTGAGTGCCGAAATGCGAAGCCGTTACGCAACTGCTGCTTGGGGATTTGCGTGTAAGCACGACGTAGCACCGAGGCGCTCGAGAGAGAGAGAGAGATTTAGATTTAGATTTTATGTGTTTATTGCTGTACATTATGTTGTACAAATAATATTATAGAAATTATTTACAGATTAATTATAGGTTTGAGCGATAGATGATATGAAGTATGTTAAATGATGGTGGTGAGATGAGATAGCGAAAAGTTATGCATGAGGTGTTTGTGTGATAGTTACTATTGTTTGTGAAAGTGTGTGAGAGAATGTTGCGAGCTCAGTTGTTTCCATTCGGTTCTTCTTGAGCAAAAAAGTATTGTCTAGCCTGCGCCTTGAAGCAAGAAATAGTGTTATTGTTACGTAAGTGAGATGGTAGGGAATTCCAGAGATATGAGGCGCTGATGTGGAATGATTTCCTCAGCGTCTCTGTGGCGAAAGGGGGGATGTCTAGAGGACTCACTTCACCCCTCACTGGGCGGAGGGCGACGTGGAAGTTAAAATAGGCTAAGATGTAGGATGGTACAGCAGTATTAAATAGTTTTCTTAGAAAACAAGCCATGAAGTACTTCCTACGTCCGGCGGTGGTGAGCCAGCCGAGCTCACGCCTGTAAGGAGTGATGTGCTCATCCCTTCTTACACCATAGATGTAACGAATTCCTGTATTTACCAGTCTCTGTAGTTTGAGGTCTAGTTCTTTAGTCAAGTCGCAGTATACCAGTGAGCAATAGTCAATGATGGGAAACAGGAGAGCCTGCACAAGATGTTTGCGCAGTCTAAGGTTAGTGCTTTTTCGAAAGAAGTTTAGACGATACATTAAAGAGTGAGCACGTTTACATATTTGCTTGACATGCTCTTTCCAGGTTAGCTTCGAATCTAGCAATAACCCGAGAGAGAGAGAGAGAGAGAGAGAGAGAGAGAGAGAGACGCGTGATGCTTGCTGTTACGTAATCGGCAGCCGGGCAATAGATTCACCGTGTATGCGCGTATGAGTCAGTGTGCTGCCACAACACACAAGAATGTGGAAAATTCCTCGGGCGCGGAAAAGAAAATGTGCACTGCACAGCACACTACACCTGGCCACCACGGGAGACGAATTTCTAATATGTTTGATTATCAGGGACCGCGCACTGCCCACAGAAAAGCACTTGCACTTCGAAAAACTGGTCACCGGCACACTGAGAACGTGGCAACTCGACACAAGGAAGATGGCTACGCTTGCTAGAGAAACTTGGCGTCCAAACGACAACTAGGATAAACTTCTCTCCCCGGTCTTAATAAACGTTATTGTGTCAAACTTTTCTGCAAGAGCGAGGGCTAACCGTTGTCGGCTTCGTCTGGTGGCTTGAAGTCTCACCAAAATGCAAAAATAACAGCAGAGTTCAATGAAAATCAGGAGCACTGGTTGATCACGTCCATTCACCTCGGAGACCAGAGAGAGAGAGAGAGAGAGAGAGAGAGAGATTGATAGAGAGAGAGAGAGATTGATAGAGAGAGAGAGAGAGAGAGAGAGAGAGAGAGAGAGAGATTGATAGAGAGAGAGAGAGAGAGAGAGAGAGAGAGAGAGAGAGAGAGAGAAATTACAGCGTTCCAAGATATCTACCCGAGACTACGAAAGGATGTCAGAGCAGATACCCGGAGAATCACTGCAAACAACGAAGTCGCAAAGACAAGAAAGGGCCAAATCATAATTGAATTAACTGCTTGTAGTATGTTTATCGTTGTATCTGCGCAAACTCAGTAAATAGGTGTATGTATGTATAAACGCGTTTAAATCCGACAAAAAGCGCGCATCACGGGGCCTAGAAGGAGGCCCGGGGACTCGCGGACAGCGACGGCGCGAGAGAAACAATTAGCAGCCTCTGATGTCACCGGCGCGGGCCGTAAACTCAGACTAGGAGTAACGCAAAAAATATTGCACGGCGTTTTTCTGGGCGCTTCAAACGATTCTGACGAGCATTTGGATATCATTCGCCACCTTCGCTATGATTTTCCGTTATCATCCCTCACTCTAGGGGTTAAAATTAGAGGTTGGGTGGCCAAAACTCGAAAAATCGCTAAAAAATATTGCACAGGGTTTTCGTGAGCGCTGAATTTAAAGGGAACAAACTAAATCTTTGTTGAATCTTTTTGGGATCTAATTTCATAAATTTACACGGCGTACGAGGAGCGTGGCTTCGGCTATATGCACAGAATACTCTGTAGTTGATGCGTTCATGAGACAGAATGTGTCTTTCGACCGTACGAGTCTTAGACAAACTTCGACGCCGTTAATAAGAAATCTATCTTGATTCATTATATCGCAGTGAAGATGCCCGAGAAGATCATATTGTTTACCGCCTGCTAGACATGCCTGTCTTTCCACGAGGCCTGTATTTGTCTTATTATCACCGCCGGGCTGTTCGTCCATAGAACCGCCACATTGGCCGCCCATAGCGCGGTGGTTAGATGAGAATTTTTGGCAGCGGGGCCGTAATTAAGAAGAGTTTCCAAATATGCTCTATAGGGATATGCGTTATTGGGCGGTGAGACAAGTTTTTGATTTAAATAATTATCAACCTGGTTGAATATCGAGTGCAAAAAGTTGTTTACTGGAGCCACAAATTTGTCGGTCGCCTCTGTCAGCGGTGTTATTTGCACATTGACTTTTATCATAGTATGTGCGAGATCTAAATAATCCTCGTTTTGAGAATTTATGCAAAACTCTATGGGACTCTCGTCGCTCAACGACGACACGGGTTTGTAAGATACCCATCTGCTTGATTCCATGGCCGTATGCGTAGGAGGTAGGGAATACAAGTCGAGCTCTGTTTTGAGGCACGCTTCCGAGTAACTGTGCAAAAACGACATTTTAACGTTAGAATGTTAGCCGAAAATATCTCGTGTTTTTTTACTTTTTCTTGCCTTCTTGGCAAGACTTTATTTTCTTTGACAGTTTTTTCTTCAAGCGTTTATCTGGCTTTGCACGACGTCTACGTAGACTCTTCTTCTTTGTTTTCTTCTCCGTGACACGGTGGTCGAGGCCCTATCGCGAGACGAGGCTGAGCAGGTCGTTTAGCGTGCAGATGATTATAGCCAGAGCCTTCCATGATTTTTGACAGCTCTCTGTTGCTTTTCTCTTGAGGTTATGTCCTGATTCGTTAAGACGTGTTTTGAGTGAGTCCTTAAACGTCATGTTGTTTTCACCGACGTCTTCGAGTATATTAACACCAGCCCGTAAAGCTTCCTTACCAACGGCTCGAGCGCCTTTTGCAAAAAACGGTAAAGCGCTGCGGAATATTCCAGAAAACCATGACCCCAAACCATGACCATGCATCCGAGGCGAGCCGACGTAGACGTGATTCACACCACGGCCCCCACGGCCCGTTTGATAATCGTAAATGGTGTAAAAACTCATTTTGTAGAAAAATCACTTAGTCTGCTCTCTTAAAATGCAGTGCTATTGTCAGCGTTCCAAACTCGAATGGTATGGGTTTGCCGAGTTGATCTCTTATAACTATGTCGATTGTTTGAAATCTATTTACGAGCATAGGCACATAGTGAAATGGTGCAAAATTTTTCACGACGGTGGTTCCAAAATCGAATTTTCGGGCCTCTATATTGACTATCCGAAAAAGTGGTGCGTGTATGTCACCGACGATACTGGGCTCGCAGAGATTAGAGTAGACAAATAGTTGATCTGGCACGGCTCTTGCAAAACTTGCAGGCGGTGTGCCTACGAGGCGTAGTTGATAATTATCTATTTGCTCGCGCGTCTCTGTGGAATATACACCAAACTCAAAGCCGAGTATGCGCTGGACAGCAGACGACAAATCGGGTGATCTGTACAGCTTTACAACATTATTTTTCGCGAGAAAGCCTATAGATACAAAGCCGCCTCTTTCGTTGTAGAGCAATTTCATGCATAGCTCCTTTCTACCGGGTAGTGTCAATGCGTCGTTTATTGTGTCAACGAGACATTGCATAGTAGTACCATGTGTATGTACCATGTTGAAAGTATCGGGGTGTTTCATCATCATTGCCATGCTTGAGAATTCAGTCCTCATGGCGAAGATGAAATGTCGTGCATGGAATGTGTATTTCTGAAATACCAACTAACCATCGCCCGTAAAGTTCATTTCTTTGGGCAGTCGTGTCGAAAAGCTTGTAGTTGTGTTATTAGGGTAGTACTTTGCACTGCTGTTGCTCGAGAGAAAGATGGTAAATTCCGTTTGATTCATTGTTTTTAAATATTCTTCAAATCTGCAGCTGATATCCATGAGTTGAATTTTTCGGGATAGCCGACCCAGCTGACGAGATACTGTTTTTTCTTGCATTTGCCTTTGGTGCGTAAAATTTTATCAATTTTAAATTCTTAATCTTTGACTCGTTTCTTGTGCACAGCAGACAGTTCTTCGGGATAGAAAAACCCCCCAATTTCTTCACCTTGTAAGTCGCACAGTTTGTAGATAAATAGAGCTTGTCTTTTTAGGCACGACCGCGACACGGAAGTGCCTTATAGTTTCGTGTGCGAAAAATGTGTACCATGCGATATCTCGCACAATTTTCGACCGATCGGGCTGAAATTTTAGGAGAAGTCTCCTTTCGCAAAAGCTAAAAAACGATTTTTTTTTTATCCCGATCCTTTACGTCGTTTTGAAATACGGGCACAATTTGTTTAGATTTTATGGATTTTTACGTGTATTTCCAATAAAAACTTTGGTGTTACACGATTAACTCTGAGAGATTTTAATCAATCGGGCTACAAATTTGTGTGTCAACTCCTCTTACAATAGTAAGCTGACAGTTCTATTTTGGGCTTGATCCTGCATGTATACGCAGAATGCGGTCACCTCCAAAAATCGCTAAAAACGGTTTTTTGGCTGTAACTCGAATTATAGGCATTCTACAAAAAAAAGTTAAATAGAAAAGTTGTAAATATTTAAAAAATACAACTTTTTTCTATTGACATGAAATCATGAAAATGCATATAGCTCGAGTTTACAGCCCAAAATCTATTTTTTACAGCTAAAATACCAATTATTTGCCATAAAACTTTGCGGATTTACGTTTTACATTAAAATGTTAAATATAAAAGTTGTAGATATTTTTGAATCACAACTTTTTACCGTGGAAAACATTATTTCTTACACTATTTAACAAACAACAACCCTAGAACCGATTTTTTAGGCAGGAAAACGCGGTACGTAAATACGGCTATGCCAATTAATAAAAATCTTCTGTTATAAAACAATATCCTCTTCAAAATATAATTTTTTGCTGCAACTGCTTGGCATTGTGTTTCATTTTTTACCTAAAAAGAAAAAGAATACAATTAAAACCTAAGAAACCTCTGTGTACCTTAAAGATATTTTAAGTAAAACCATTTATGATCTACATCTTCTATGCACTGCATCTGCAAAAATATAAATTACATAAATGACATGGAATCATTTAAATTATATGCAACATATTGTACCTGAATGTTACAAACTAACGATGATCCAGTATTACTGTTATAGGCATATAACCGATGCCCTTGATCCTACTGCTCCCCATCCAGCAGACCATGATATCTCCAGTTGTAGTATGACTTAAACACTGAAAAACAAAAGAAATCATATTAAAAACTCATATCAACAAAAAATTATTCAACTCACTGATCTCACCTGATAAAAACACTCATCCGTCAATAGTAGTAAGCAGTATTGCCGGAGTCTT
>CM053170.1:35979806-36019181 GCA_012977825.3 Pteromalus puparum | reverse complement strand
CAAACGCATACAGGACAAACAGGAACCATAGGAGCACTTCTGCTCTAATTTTTAAACTACTTATAACACTACTGCATCGCGTCATTTTTGTCGTTTTTCACTACGCACTCACTTATAATATCGTCGAAAAGATGTACAGAGCAAAACATTGCGGTTAGCGGAGGCCGGGAGGCTACTTCAAAACGTCAAAACACACACACGGCAGACAGCTGCGTGAACCGGTCGCCAGCTCGATGCGCACAATGTATGCGCAGTGGTCGAGCTCGCTAGCTGCCTCGCTTCGATAGAGCCAACAAATTATGTATTTTCTTTGCACAAAATTTATGACTTTAGAAACGTTATGGAATTCACTTTGTTAAGCATGACGTCACAGCTTACACATAAACCTGCAATGTATTTTCCACCAATAGGATAGTTCCGATTTTGTCCACCTTATGAAATTTCGCGTATATTTTGTGCGCCACTTGTTGTCGCTTAACAAGGCGAATTCCCATCTAAGTAAAATAATTTGAATTAAAGTAATATAAAATGATAATTTTTTTTAATCTTACGGAATAATACTTGGTTTTTTTAATCATATTTAAAGTAAATTTTGTCGCGATAAAAGAATACATATCAAAATTATGAATGTATATTCCAAAATCAACAATATTGAAAATTATGAGTTAAAAACTAAAATAAATAAAAAACATTCGAGTTACGCATGGCGAACACATTTTTTAATTGTATACAAAATAGATACAAAATTAATTTTCGTTGTGGTTTTTGTTTATACATTAGATAACAAACGTCAGACAGCGAGAGTGGCAGAGCCGACACGGCAGGTACTTATGGCGAGCGCGAAGCGCGAGCGACGGGGCTTGGGCGCTTGGCGAGGACGCGCAGCGCGGGCCTGGCGAGCGTCAGCGTCGTGCCTTATGCCGCAAAACGCGAAGCGCGAGCGTTTTGCGTGGCCTTGCATCGCTTCGCGATGGCAAGGCGGCAAGCCACATAGCGGCCGAAGCCGGCGTGCGTGGCGCGCTAGTTAAAACATTTGTAATTTTAAACACTTCTTCACTCCATGATTTTTCAGCACCTTTTTCAAAAATATTCTTTTCTCGACTAATGCGCACATACATGCCAGTCTTGTATTTCGGTCTTTTACAAAGAAGCTGTCTCCGCATAGCGCGTTTAACTAAATTTTTTCGCGCTTTATGGTCACACTTGCTGGCTCCATTTTAATCGTAGAGTGCGGTGTTCAATTGTAAGCGTCAACCAATAACTGTAATACGTCAATGTATCGTTTTGTATTTTTATGTGTAAAATATCTGTACATGCGTTCTTTGAGCGTTCTGTTGAATCGTTCAACAACAGCGGCTTTCACATCAGGGTTGCTTACAACACGAAAATAAATATCGTTATCTTTGAGTAACTTCTGAAAAGTGCTACCGACAAATTCTTTTCCACGGTCTGTCTGTAGTATGTGTGGTTTCCGGAGACTGGTGTCGAGAATTTTTTTAAACGCTGTTGAAACTGCGAGTGTTGTTTTATCGCGTAGGGGCTGAACCCAGACAAACTTGGAAAGAACGTCGATCACCACTATAATATAGACAAAATTGTCATTGTTCGACTTTAAAGAAGTGAGCTGGATGAGATCGGCTTCCCAAACATGATCTATGGCATTCACGTTGTAGAATAATCGCGGGAATTTTCTTCGAATAGCTTTGTGAAGAGTGTAGGTATCGTGTTATGTGAGCCACTTTTTGATCTTGTCTGCAGAAAATTTATCTTTATTTTCACGAATAAGATTCCTAGCTCCGAAATAGCTGGTTGCATGTCGGGGGTCAAAGTATTCTTTTTCCAAACGTGTTTCATAGTGCTTTTAGTCATTTTTTAGGTGATTTTTTAGGTGTCGAGCTATACATGGTAGTGCCGCGCCTTCTCCTCGTACTTTTACTAGAGTCAAGTAATGCAGTATCGTCCTTGGTAGAATCAAAACCTCCAGTATCATCCAGCAGCTCGTCCTCGTTGCCGTCTATGGCTGATGCAAATTCAGACTTTGACTTTCCGTGATTAGCGATTGTTTGATTACTGTAACTGTCTAATTTACTCCAGTCTTTACTCGTAGATGCAGCACCACCGATGCTCCAGAGTTCCGTATTGCCAATAAACTCTTTAGGCACGTTGAGAGCACGGAGCAATCTTGCAAATTGTTTTCTTCCAGTGGCTTTGTATTGTTTTCTAGATCGTGCGGCTTCGTTGACCAAATCCATGATGTTTGAATTGTGAATTTTTTCACCGTCAATGTATACTGTACCGCGAGCATCCCAAAATATACGCTCAGTGTGTGATTTTAAATGGTTTAATAATAGCTGTGTGCTTTTTTTGAAAAGTTTTGGAACGCTTTGTACAATTAAATCGTTTTGCATGGGTTCCGAGTGTAGAGGATTTTTTTTCACTAGATGTTGTCTGTGGTTTACGTTTTTTTTTCCATAAAGAATAAGTATCGACGCAAAGCACTAAGGTACTGTGTTAAACGATCTTGATCATTTGTATATGTTGTTGAGTCGAGAATTTTTTTCATCTCATCATCCAGACGACTGAGATTGTCATCGATAGTTTGGCTAGTCAGTACTAGATGTTGAATCTGTGCACGATCGCGTGGATTTTTGAATAAGACAATATACGATGCATTGAGACTAATGTCTCGAGCATATGCGCCTTTGTGGAACAGATTTTGTGTGATGAAAAAGACAGATATGTTCTTGTGGTGTGAGCCTTTCGAGAGATCCAAGAAATCGACAATAACGTGATTCGAGGCTTCGCGCATCATATCGTCGATTATCAAGAGTTTTTTCAGTTGCGGATCGTTTGAGTAAACCTCGGCTTTAGGCAAACCTTCTCGAAACTCTATAGTCTTGCCGTTTCTTAGCAATTTCTCACTTTAGTAGCCATCCTGCCACTCGGCGTAATAAAATAAGAAACTTCTGCCATTTCATCGATAAAATGTAAAAAGCGCTTTATAAACGAAGATTTTCCACACGATCTTGGTCCGCATATCATGCTTGTCCAAGGATGTGTCCAACGAGTATCCATGATGATGATGATAATGATGATGATGTTGACGGGATAAGCACACAATACAAACTCAATTTGTTTAAAAAAAAAAAAAAAAAAACGAGCATATTATTCAGCTGCGGGCGGCGGTGGCGGCGTCGGCGCGGTGGTAAGCTAATTTAACGGCTGCTTACAAGAGCTTGTATCGGCGGGGGTAGTTAGCTTACAACAACGACCGCTAGTCCCCAATGCAGTGCTATTAGCTACGGGGACCCGCACGTGCGCCGATCTAGCCTATAATAGCTTTCCCCTTGCGCAGAAATGTGTGTGTGTTTCTAGCGGAAAGACTTCCCCTCCCTAGACTGCGCCACTTGACTCGAGCCCCCGCATTCGCCACAGTGGACCAGCAGTGCGTAGCTAACTGTATTGCGAGTGAGAAGCTATAAAGTGAAAATATCCGTTATAAAGTGCAATATTTCAAAATAAGTGTTGATATTTGGCCTCGAGATATCGATGCGCTCCTATCGCAAACCAAGGATTTACGCATCACCCGCTTCAACACCTCCTCGTCGTTTTATGTACAACTACTTGAGGAGAATATTTTATACAAGCAGCTCGAAAAAGGCATGTTGGATTATTATAAAACAGCTTCTGGCACAAAATTACTTCCAAATGAGCTACAGGTAATACTGAAAATAGTAATTTTTTTTTGTAAAAACATGATGTATGTAAAACTAATTTCATTTTTTTATTGCAGCCAGGCACGATCATTTCTCTGCTTGAGCGACGGAAACGCACACGATACGTCGTCACAGAAAATTGGTACGCAGGTCATAGGCTGTCTCGGCGAGCGTGTCAAGATTTGGATACTGGGGAGCGCTACAAATTGACAGAAGAGCACGAAGACCGGGAATCTACGTTTTGGAGGCCAATTTTCGGGTGTTACCACCGCGAACAATCGTACGTGGTTTAGACTACATTACCCCACACCAACGTCCGGACGGCTGCTATTGGACAAAAATGGCATGTAGCTATTTTAGTCTCCAGACGTTAGGCTGCAAGATTCGTGGAAATTTTACAAACAAGGGTCTTCTGAAAAACTCGGCCTATGTCTATCTCAAGAGTTTCGGTCCGTCATCGACTCTTGCGAATGATACGCCGAGTCGTCATCTGTCCACTCCTCAGTATCGTCAAAATCATCCCAGTAATTGGGTTGATTCTGGGGGCGATGTGGAACTGGTCCGGCCATACTCCTCAATGTCACTCCACTCGAGACCCCAAATGGCTGGAGGCGAGGGTGCGGGCGTATACACACTCCATTCCACTGTGTGATATCCTGCCTGATTAAGCAGCATGCTGTCGCAGTTAAGGATAGCCTCGAACGTAGTATTTGCTACACGCATTTTTCTGCAATAATAAGAAAATATTTTCAACATTAAAAATCTAATGTTTAAAAATTTTTACAAGAAAACTTTTGTTTAAAATAAATACCTTATAGTTTGCTGCGCTGACTGCTGTTGATGGTGGTGGTGGTGGTGGTGGTGGAGGTGTAGTAACAGTTGTCTACTACTGTGGACGGCAATGTTATTGATGATGTTGCTACTGCTGGTGTTTGCTGTCCGACACTCAAATCCCTGTCAGAAACTAAGTCCTGACGGTTAGACTTTGCTGATGTTGCTGCAAGGGCAGTTTGCTGGCGAGTGTGCATCTCAGTCGCGACACCTTTGGTATATATATAGCCCTCTAAGCTCTGTCCATCTCTCTTCCCTCCTCCTCCGATTTTTCCACCCCCGTTTGTACGGATACCTTTGCTACCTGAAATCTAGTCTGCAGCCCTACAATAAATTATGCGCAAGCAGCCGAAAAATTTCTACGTCTTTGAACCCATGCAAATAAAGACACCATGTCTCTGCCAAACGTCGCGAGTCACGTACATTCGCGCAAAGACATCTTAAAATAATTTACACAGAAATCCAGATTACGAATACATTTATTTATACAAAAATCATTTTTTATATATTTATACAATATATTGGTGCGCGTTACATTTAAAGCTTGCGTCCTGCCTTACAGATTTATAATTTCCAAGAATATTTGAGCAGCAAAACCTTATAGACTTTATCACGTTTTTTTCTATAATATGCTGGATATCAGAACTGCAGAGTGTATGATTATTGAAATGTTAAACCATGCTTTAACTGTAGCAGATTTGGCCACAACGGTAGGAAATGTATAAATAAAGCTATTTGCCTAAAGTGTGCTGGTGATCATAAAACAGTAGATTGTCAAGCAAATAAGGTCAAATGTGCAAACTGTGCTTACAGTAATGAAAAATATAAAACAAAGTTCAATGTGGAACATGTGGCAATGGATAATAGCCAAGAATGCGGAATTTTGCAATCCAAGATAAGGAAATATATATACCGTTATACCGACAATGAAACCTACTTTCCCAAGATAGATCGGCAAAGTAGGAACGTCAGCGAAAGGTATGGTAGCTAAAGCTTCTGGTATTTCGGCAACGTCACTTTAGTCATTGAATAATAATATAGCAGACAGACTAAGGAGCAAGACATAACAATGGATCAAGATATCAGCATTGAAGACATAGGCAAGTTTGAATGTGAAGTTGAAAATCTGAAAGAACTCAATAAGTCATTAATGACAAAGAAGAACTTTATTTTATGCCTAAACATAAGAAGCTTAAATGCAAATTTTGTAAAACTAGAAGTGTTTATTGAGTCTCTAAAAAGAAAGCCGTGTATAATTGTATGTACTGAAACTTGGAACTTACAATACACTCAATATTATCAACTGCAAGGCTACAAAACTTGTTATAATGAAAGTAAAATTAATAAGGCTGATGGCGTCTTAGTTTATATAAAAAATAACATATATAGTAATGATAAAATTGAGGTTGTTGAGAGATTGAGTATTGTAAGTACTGATATGAAACTTGTTGGAAATATCCGTATTTCAAAACTAAATCTTGAGTGCATTTATAGCTAAGAAGGGTCTAGTTATGCGTTTATGCATTTATAGCTAAGAAGGGTCTAGTTATGCGTTTATGTTTTTATGAATATAAGCTCGGGTAGCGGCGCTACGGCACGACGTGCTGCGACACGTTGTAGCGGGCCGCGGACTTCTCAGTGGGCCTTGCCATCTGGAGTCCTTCTGGGAGTTATATAGTAGGGCCATTGTTTTAGGGATTTTCCCTTTCCCTTCTGCACTCTCGATATGCGCTAGCTACAGTTAGTCTCCGACAGAACGTCATAGAGTTCAGATGTGCTTGCTCCTTCTATGCGTCTCAGAATAAACGTTGATTTTATAAAGAGAAGATATTCTGTGTTGTAATTGTTTCCCATTTCCAATAAAACTTATGACAGGTGAATCCATTAGAATTTCTGCTATGTATAGATGTCACTTCATACCAAAGTCTGAATTTGTCAATAGTGTAAAAAAATTCTTGGTAAGACATAGGAATGTTAAAAATCACTGTATATTTGGAGATTTCAATATTGATATACTAGAAAATAATGTAGCAAATCTAGAATCTAGCGACAAATCAATTAGTCAGGAATTTGTAATTAATTATCTTGAACGTGAATATGTACCGTACTTCAGAGGAATTACGCGGCCCTCCTTAAATAATGAGAAGGGAACGTGCATTGATAACTGATTCGCTAGAACTAAAAATATAGAAATTGAATCTTTTAAATTAATAATACCGTTTAACGATCACTACCCGTTATTCATAAATATAGATCAGATTAAGATACACAAAGCAAGTGAAACAGTTAACAAATGCATAAACTATAAAAAGTTAAAAAACATAGCTGAAAATTTTGACTGGCAGATAGTACTGACAAAACAGCATCCAATTGATGCAGTAAATGAACTTATTCAAATGATACATAGTTGTCTTGAGTTAGCTACATATTCCAAAAAATTAAAGAAAAAAAATAAAGAAGCACTGCCAAGAAAAAAGTGGATAACTAAAGCAATCCAAGTCTCGTGTCAAACTAAAGAAAATTTGTATAAATTGTAGAAATTGAACCCAACTAATTTGGAATTAAAAAATGAATATAAAAATTACGAAACAATTTTAAATAGAGTCATTAAAAATGCGAAATACAAATTTGAGAATAATGAAATAAAAAAAATTAGTAACAATCCAAGACAGCTATGGAATATTATTAATTCTAAGCTTGGTAAAAATACGCAACAAAACAAGTCACCTGATTACTTAGTTGTAAACAGCCAAAAAATTGAACACGAATTTGCTATAGCTAATCACATGAATGATTATTTTTGCAAAATAGGATTAGACTTAAGTAATCAAATTCCTAACTTGGATACAGATCAACCTAAATTAGATAAAAATAGCAAATCAATCTTTATATATCCTATCAATTGTGTCGAGATTCGAAAAACTATAGATACATTGAAAAACAAGACTGGAGGTGTTGATAATATCAATGCAAAACGATCAAATTTCTAGTTAACTATATAGATAAACCATTAGAACATATTTTTAATACGTCTATACAACAAGCCTCCTGGCCATCTGCATTAAAACAAGCAGACATAATTCCAATTTACAAAGCTGGTGATAGGTCATGTATGACTAACTATAGGCCGATATCACTAATATCGAACTTAGCAAAGATATTTGAGAAAATCTTGTATAATAGGTTGTATCTATTTCTAATGGAATGCAATATCATATCGGAAAAACAATTTGGTTTTGTTAAAAATAGAGGCACAACGGATGCGTTAAATTATATCTCAGACATAATATATACAAAAATCGACAAATCGAAGCCAATTATAACTACTTTCTTAGACTTAGCAAAAGCCTTTGATACGGTAAATTACAAAAACCTACTGGATAAACTAGAGAGATATGGAATAAGAGGAAGTGCCTTAAATTTAATAAACAGCTACCTCTCTGGTAGGAAACAATGCGTTAAAATACAGAATTGGAAAAGTGAATACAAAGATATGTAGAGATCGCGCAGTTCGCGTGCTTGGGAAATACGGGAGCGGAGATGCCGGGTAGAAAGAATTTCCCCGAGTCGGGTACAAATATAACTTTATTACGGTAACGTAGAGTTCTCTCCGAGATCAGCACTAGAATCGTTTCTGTCTCTCTACATGAATCCCCGCGCCTTATATACCCCCACAGCTGAGGTACAACGGCCGCGGGAGACCGTTGGCTATTTAGTCGGACGAACATTGCTCTGTTTACATTATTCATATAACGGTCTAGGAATTAGAATCTGCTTCCTTCTCGTCGCCCTAGATGGCGGGCAACTTGGAGTCGCCACAACTACTCCCCCTCCAGTGAGCTGCACGGGTTGTTGAGCGAACGTAACCTTTCTCGCTTTTGGCTTCGCCTGCGAGGTTGCTTGTGCCTGTGGCTGGACTGGAGTTGAGTTGGCCTCTGATTGTGTTGGTGGCTGGTTGGCTGGTTGCGGTGGTGGCTGGCTGGTTGGTTGTGGTGGTGGCTGGCTGGCTGGTTGTCCGGCTGGATTCGGTGCCCTTGCTTCGTTGCTCTCCGCATAGGCCGGTATCAGCTGATCCGTGGTTACGGCTTGCTCCTCCCCGTTTACCTCGATGATGTACGTCCGGTCGTTGACTCGTCGAATGACTTTGTGCGGACCGGTGTAAGGGCGCTCCAGAGGCTTCCGGATCCTTCCCACTCGCTTGCATACATGTGTGCAGCTGTGCAGTTCTCTGTAAAAAAATGGGTGTTTCGTGGAGTGTCTGGCGGCTGGCACTGGTCGAATTTCTCTAAACAGGCTGCGTAGCTGCTTCACGAAGGACGACGTGTCTGCCTGTCTTGCTGTTGACACGAAAAATTCTCCAGGAACACGCAGAGTGGTACCGAAAAGCATTTCGGCTGGAGATGCCTCGAGATCTAGCTTGTATGCCGTACGAAGTCCCAGTTGAACCATGGGCAAAGCGTCCGTCCATGGTTGCGTGCTGCACATCAGTGCGGCCTTTAGCGTGCGATGATACCGCTCGACTATTCCGTTGCTCTCCGGGTGATACGACGTGGTCCTCACAGTCTGGCATCCCAGTAGCTTGGCGAGCTCCGTGAACAGCCCGGACTCAAATTGTGCTCCTCTGTCTGTCGTGATGCAGAGCGGTGTGCCAAAATTGCTTATCCAGTTATCCGTGAAGGCTTTCGCCACTGTGAAAGCCTGGATGTTCGGGATCGGTATTGCCATTGGCCACCGTGTGAATCTGTCTATTATTGTGAGACAGTATTGCATAGTGTTTACCTCTGGCAGCTTTATTAGGTCCATGTGTATATGTTCGAAGCGGCTGTCGGGTTCGATGAACCTTCCGAGGGCCGCTCTGTTGTGTCGGCTAATTTTGGAGAGCTGGCATGGCTCGCATTCACGGGCCCAGGCGAGAGCGTCCTTGCGAATACCCGGCCATATGAATTTTTGTGCTAGGGTGCGTGCTGTTACTCTTCCTCCAGGATGCGCGAGTCCATGTACGACGTCGAAAGCTTTCTTTCTTAGCGAGAGAGGCAGGTAGGGCCTGACGACGTTGTGTGCGATGTCGCAGTAGACGCTGTTGTTATCGATGTTTAGCCGTTGTAGTTTTAAGCTGGAGTTTGTAAGAAGTTCGGGTAGCTGGACATCCTCTGTTTGTGCTGCTGCAATGGTTGCTGAATCGAGTGCTGTAGGCATTGCGATGGCAGCTGTCTCGATCTTGTTTTCCATGGCCTCTTCGTCGTCGTCTTCTTGGCTCTCCTTGATCGGTGCTCGAGAAAGCGCGTCGGCGACTATGTTGTCGACCCCTTTTGCGTGTACTAGCCTCGTGTTGAACCTGTAGATGTACTCTAATTGCCGGGATTGCCGCGGGGATGCTTTTTCTGGACGCTGAGTGGCCGTGAAGGTGAGAGGTTTGTGGTCCGTGTATGTAGTGAAACTGTGACCTTCTAGATTCCTCTCGAAATGTTTGATGGCAAGATAGATCGCGAGGAGTTCTCGGTCGTACGTCGAGTAGCGAGCTTGTGTGCTGTTTAACTTTTGAGAGAAAAATCCAAGCGGTCTCCATGCTCCATCAGCAGTCTGTAGTTCGAGAACGGCTCCGACTGCTGTGTCCGAGGCATCTGTCCGCAGTGCCAGAGGTGCTTGTGTGTCGAAAAAGGTCGTGCATGCTGCCTCTGCTATGCTGGTTTTGCATCTGCTGAAGGCTTCTTCTGAACTGGGGCTCCAGCTGAGATTACCCTTCTTCGGCAGACCTTTTAGCATTTCGTGGAGAGGTGCTTGAATTTCCGCTGCGCGCGGAATGCAACGACGGAAATAATTAATTATTCCCAGAAAGCGTCGGAGCTCCGTAGCTGTCTCCGGCTTGGGGAAAAGTTTTATTGCATCCATCTTGTCCGCTGGTGGTTTGATTCCGTCCTTTGATACGCTGTAGCCGAGGTAGCGTACCTGCGGTTGACCGAAGTGGCATTTGTCCTTGTTTATTTTGAGGTTGGCTGTTCGCAACACTTCGAAGAGTTGGCGTAGGTGGCTGAGGTGCTCCTGGTGGCTCTGCGAGGCGATAAAAATATCGTCAGCGTAGCATTTGACAAAGGGCAGCTCTCTTAAAACCTGGTCCATCGTCCGCTGCATAGTTTTTGATGCGTTGCGCAGCCCCATTGACGTGCCTAAAAATTCGTATAGGCCGAAAGGCGTAGTAACGGCCGTCTTTTCGACGTCTTCCTTGGCCACCGGGATTTGGTAGAACGCCTGCTGCATATCCACAGTGGAGAACACTTTACCTTTGCTGTCCTGAAGGAGGTCCTCGATAAGAGGCAGTGGATATCTGTCTGCCTTGGTTACGGCGTTTAATCCTCTGTAGTCTCCGGTGACTCTGCACGTTCCGTCCTTCTTGCGCACCAAGTGTATAGGAGCTGCCCACTGGCTCGACGACGGTCGAATGATGCGTTTGTTTAGGAGGTCCTTGATGCTGTCCTTTGCTGCTTGGAGCTTTTCTCCGGAGAGTCTGCGAGGTCGGCAGTAGATGGGCGGTCCTTCAGTTAAAATGTGGTGCTTTACCGGCAGCCCTTGACTTCGTATCGGCGAGGTAATGGGCTCGAATAGATCCGCGTACTCCTCGAGAAGCTGTATATACTGGCTGGATAGCGGGCTGGACGGTGGTCCGATTGGCGCGATTGTTGTAATGGTGTGGACGTTTGCTGCTGCTGAGCTTGCTGGTGCCGCTATGCTCGTGAGCGGGTCTACTAGGCACTTGTGCTTGACGTCCACCAGGAGTCCGTGCTTACATAAAAAGTCGGCTCCGAGGATGGCGTGTGGTACTTCTGCAATTGTAAAATCCCATGTCCACTCTCTCCCCGAGCCGATGTTGAGCTTTAACCGCTCTTTCCCGTACGTTGGGATGGGCGACAGATTGGCTGCGTGCAAAACAAGCGTTTGTTTTTGTAACGGCCTCTTGCTTGTTTCCGTCGGCACGATCGAGGTTATCGATCCGGTATCGATTAGGAAGCTGATGCCTGTGTTTTTGTCGCGGATGAATAGACGGCTCTCAATGTTGTTGTTGTGGCTTACCTCTGCCGTCTGTGTTGTAGGCAGCCTTATGCGTTTCCCGCTTGATTTTGAAAAAATGGACAATCTGTTTGGCATTTTCGCGCGTCTTTTCCGAACTTTCGGTGAAACCAGCACATACTTGGCGTGGCTGGGGTTGCTGAGCGCTCTCTATTACGAGAGAAGTCTCGTCTGCGGGAACGACTGCGGTTCTGTGAGCCTGTTGCGCTTTTCTCCAGCTGTTGTTTTTGGAGCTGGATGAGTGCTGCTACCGATGAAGTGAGGGTCGCCATCTGCGTGGCGAGTTGGTCCAGGGATGTGCCGGGACGTAGTGCACACACGTCCGTTTCGGTTGGGACGAAAATGTCGGCTTGTTTTAGCAGGTCCTCTATGCCTGCCGTTGATGCGCGCAGCCACATCTGTGCGTTGTCAGGCAGTAGTGATAGCCATCTAATTTTTAGCACGTCGTCGGAGAGTTTTCCCTGTGCCAGAGTTTTCATCTCTCTCCAGAGTTGAGAGGGCTTGCGGTTTCCTCTTTGAATTCCGGAGAGTAGCTTTAGTAGCTGTGTATCCGGGGCCTCTGCTGTGCGGGCGATGAGCTCTTTCTTTAGAGTCTCGTATTTATTTGCCGTTGGTGGAGCAGAGGTGATGTCCTCGACGATGCCTGATGCGTCCTCGCCTAGAGCTAAACAGACGAAATTGAATTTTTGCTCGTCGTCCTCGATTTTGTATGCTCTGAAGGCGATTTCGGCCTGCTGGAACCAGCGTACGGGGTTTTTGCTCCAAAACTTCTCCAAGGAAAATCGTGTGATGCTCATGATGTCCACTTCGTTCTCCTCGATTGATTGGAAGGCGTCCTCGGTGTTATCGTCCGTTGTTGGCATTCGCTTTGCCTTGCTGCGAACACTCTTGATGGAGACTTGCTCTGATGTCACCGGAGGATTCGGAGTACGCTGCCATCGGCGGGTTTCTATTGCGCGGCCCTTCGTTAGCTGTGCTCGTTTCTTCCTGCGAGCTCTGTTCGATAATTGTGCTGCTGATTGCTTGAACTCGGGCGCTGATTGCCCCTTAGGCGTGGCGGATGACGCTTGTCGCTCTCCTGTTGTCGATGTCGGCTTACCGCGACCCTCGTCCCGACATTCCGACTCTGGACGTGGTGGTCTATTTGCTGTAGCTGATGCAAAGATGCTGGCTCTGCCTCACCTCAGTGTCGTCGAATTTGCGTTGTCTGTTGCGGGTCACCAGTTGGATAGAAATCGCGCAGTTGGCGTGCTTTGGAATACCGGGACGAGATGCCGGGGGAGAAGAAATTTCCCGAGTCGGCGGTACAAATATAACTTTATTACCGGTAAACGTAAGTTCTCTCCGATGGAATTCAGCACTTAGAAGTCGTTCGTCTCTCTACATGAATTCCGCCGCCTTATATACCCCCACAGCTGAGGTTACAACGGCCGCGGAGACGTTGGCCCTATTTAGTCGTCCACGAACATTGCTCTGTTTACATTACTTCATATAACGCGTCTAGGAATTTAGAATACTGCTTCCTTCTCGTCGCCCTTAGATGCGCGGGCAACTCTGGAGTGCCCACAATATATCCATTGGAGTCCCAAAGGGGACTTATATAGGACCGTTATTTTTTATGATACGTATGACCTACTGAGAGTATGCAAGGATGATACTGTTGTTCTCTTATGTGACGACACATTATCATTTGCTATGGTGATTAACACGTGGAGTCAGCTCAGGAGAAAATGAACAAATATTTAGGAAGTCGCAATAGGCCTTACTTGGAAATAAATTTCCGTTAAATGTTAATAAAGAACTGTATATACTTGCTTATGTAGCTACTTCCATGTGTTCCTGCCTAACTTAATTGAGATAGGCAATCAATACATACAACAAGAATAGAAAGGTTATAAATATCTAGGTCTAATTTTTGACCTTAACATAAATGGATGAACATGTAAATTATTTGGTTAAAAAAACAAAATACTTAGTTTTTATCTTTGCCAAAATTAGGAATATAATGGACTATAGAACTTTAACTATGATATACTATGCTTTTTACCAAACTTTAGTAAATTAT
This sequence comes from Pteromalus puparum, assembly GCA_012977825.3. Lineage (NCBI taxonomy): Eukaryota > Metazoa > Arthropoda > Insecta > Hymenoptera > Pteromalidae > Pteromalus > Pteromalus puparum. Next base: position 36,005,507 of record CM053170.1, on the reverse strand, counting down.
GGCAGAATTGCTTGGGGTAGAGCGTACAATAATTGTGTTTATCTAATACAGGGTATTCAGAGGAAAATATTGAAAATTATAAACACAAATAATTTTCAGCATCAAGACCCTCCACTTACAGTAAAGCAATTATTCCATTTAGAAGCTATATCTTATCATTATGCTACGTTAAGAAATAAATATATAAATAGCAAAAGCAATACTAGAAATAAGAGTCTTCAATTGCCAATAATTGATAAAGCTATAAGCAANGAAAGCTATAAGCAAAAAAATAGCTACTTTGTAGCTTTAAATATTTTCAATTTGCTAACGAATGATCTGAAAGCACTTGTGATTAGCAAAGTCTCGATTAAGAAGAGACTAAAAGTATTTATAAGAGAGAAATATTGATTGATCAAAGAGAGATTTATTATATACTGTTACTTAACTTTTGTGGTAATATTTAAACTGTTATCTTCCTGTACTTATTCAGTTTTATAAGTTTAGATTCTAAGTTTTTTTTTATGTACCATCCCTATGTACAGACAACTAAGTTTGTCTCTATAGGATGTCTTTTTATAAGACATATGTATATGGTCTAAATAAATTACTAAAAAAAAAAAAAAATGCACCACGTCCGACACGTGTGCATCTCTGTACAATAGATTTTCCTCAACCATTTTCATCTCTACACGCAATCTAGCGCAAGAAGGCTGCCAACATTTTGCAGCCTTACAATCGCTGCATATATTTCTCCTAAATAAGTATTTCATATACGTCGTCATTCTAACATTGTTATTATATTTAAATAAATTTATCATAGCCATTAATTCGTTATAGTAACGCTGTCGCATCATGTATTTTGCCTTAACTAAACTGTGAAGAAGACTGTGCCATACAAGACCCGTTAAACTCTTCTTATATTCCGGATAGTGCTTGCACTGCAGTATAGCACAGTTATTTGCGTGACACTCACACGCGCTCTCTGCACCGCAAAACTCCAAATACGCTCAACAAGCTAAAAAATTATTAAAACAACTTACTTTTTTTATAAGCGTAGGGGTAGGATATTGTCGGATCAACAAAACTTCTCTTTTTCAACATGACAGAACAGGTTTTTTCTTCATTTACAAACACCACCTTGTGTATAGCAGTCCGGCGCAATACATTATTTGTTACACTTATAGTATTACTACCTAAATCCTCGGCATCTTCAGCATTTACATCATGATGCTTTTCGACCATTTTAACTATACTGGCGAAATTTATTTTTTCACCATTTTCATAGTCTTGCCTAAAACCTTTTACTTTACTAGTATCTTTAAAGCTTCCATCGCTCTTTCGTACGCGATATCCATAAAATTTAGACCCCGCGGCCCGTATTCTTCCAACTCGTCCGTAAGCTGTCCCAAATACGGCCCTGTAGGCGGTTCATAATAACCAGCCGGCTTGTCGATTTTAGTTTTATATATAACAGAGTCCGTATCATAGTATAACACACGCCTATCCAATTTAATTAAATAATCTAAGAGCGTTAGACGGGCCTGGGCTGTCGTGTACGCAGGGATGACGACATTAGTATTAGGCGAGTTGGATTCGATTTCCTCTCTATACCTCCATGTATGATACATAACCGTATCATTTGCAGGCAGAAAATTTTCGATAACTATATCAGGATTCGTAACAAATTTCAACATTTCTTTTCGCGATCGAGTTACATGTGTTTGCGGTAGATTGCCTCTTTGCCCGAACTTGCCCCATAGCGTATTTAGGCACAATTTAGCTACAGAGCGTAAACCAGAGTTTTTGCTAATTTTATCGTATCTAGAAAACCCGAACTCTCCTGGTTAATTTTTAAAAAAGTATCAATATAGCCGACGAAGAACCCACCGGTACGCGTGACGGGATCGTATTTTGTAATCTCGTACTGCCAAATAACACTTATCGTCTTGAGTGAATAACCGTATTCTAATGCCTTCTTTATTTCTAGCGCGACCCATGTCCCCGACAAAATACGATCTTTCTCGTTATTGTGATCGCAGTCGTCCTGATTCATCGTTTCGCAGCAGGACCGACACAGTGGAAAGAGTAGTCGATTGTGCATTTTAAAAGGCAATACCGGATGAAATAAATTGCACGGCGGAAGAATCTCACACTGCACAAGACCCTCGACGTTTTCGCTAAAAAGTTCAAAATTATCTCCGACTAACTCGCGACACATATTTTCGACATAAATTTTCGGGTGACCGATCGGAAAAACACCCGTTTTACAAATATAAGGATATAGCGAACACACATCGAGATATCGTATCTGCTCGCCAGCTTTGGCTCTAGCTAGAGTTACAACGTTTCCCGTGCGACCCCCGAAAAAAGCATCGCGTGGCTTCAATAAGACATTCTTTGCTAACGTATGCTGACTGATAAAAGTTTTAAACGCGTCATTACCACGATAATTTTTCTCGAAATCGCACTTACAGAGTTCAATTAACTCGTAACCGTACGATTTTATTCTTTTCGACATTATAATTGTGTTTTCATACCGCTGTCCAAATGTCTTTTTATCTGACAGAAAACGGTCGCGATCTTTTAAATAACAACGTGGACATCCATGCCAATAACAGCCGTGAAACTGATAAACCCTGCCTTTGCCTCCATCCGTCGCTAAAAAGCCGTCAACAAGAGGGCCTTCGACTAAGCGATGCTCGCGAGCTCTTCCGGCGTGTGTTATTTCGCGGCCTATTTCCCGCTCTACCCACAAAAGCCACTCTATACATTTCTGAGAGTGATTTCCCGCGCGCAAATACCCCTGTGTCGGTATAAGACCAATTGTATCCTCTTTAAAAAAATTTTTGCGAAATACGCGAAATAAAAACGCATAGCCGCTTCTCACAAGACTGTAGCATCTTGCTGACAATACTCTACTAATTCTTTATTCAAATCGAATACAGAATCAGCAGGTATTGTCGCGTACGTATAAAAGTCGGCGCGTTCCTGAACAGTGATACTGCCGGAGAATACATTTCTGCAGACGGATATGGCCCTATGTAGTCGGCGTTTGCTGCCGTGTTGAACCGATGCGGAAAATATCCTTTTTTAACGACTGTGTCAAGACCAAACGTTTTTGGCAAAGCAGACAATTTAGACGGTATATACTGGTTGTTCGCCGTTATCCACTAAATATTTTAAAATAAATTGCGTGTCAAAAGCTTTAGCATTGTGCGCTATACAAATAAAATTGGAAAAACCCTTTGTGTTTTTACGGACAATGAATTTTAAAAATTACCCACACAATCCACACCCTTAAATATGTGTTCTCGGATCCCACAAAAAGAGCAATGATTTAACGTTTTAACGTTGTAACAGGCATCGCAACATAGCTGTGCAACACACAATACCGGATTTAATAAATTAAGCGAGGCCTCATTCCCAACAATTTTCTCTTCCCGAGTCTCAAAATCGTAAAACACGTAACAGTTTTCCGGATGAGTTCTTTGTTTTTTATTTACGTTTACACGGCGCATCGTACATAATTCGTTTGGCGAGTGCTTACCACGACATTTTTGACAAAACGACTTACCACACTCATGTTTTCTTTTACCGTGATTAACGATCCTGTCACACGTTTCGCATAAACGGTAGATACTGCATACCGATCGTTTTGCCCCCGAATCAATATGCTCTTTATTTCGCGATACCGATCCAAGTTTTCGGTGGTTAAGCAAACAGTTTTCGTTATAAAAATCCCGCTTGCAATCGTTACAGCTAATCAGTTTTTCCGGTTGCTGACTACATCTCGGTGTACCGAAACACGCATCACATAAGGCCGCACGCGTATGTTGGTTAATCGCGCAATAAGCATAATTACATGGTTCGCAAAAGTACATACCACTTCGCACGCCAACAAGGTTTAAAATTAAATCGTAGTGCCTTTGCTCGCGATAAACCAGAATATTTATGTTTTTTTCGTATTCCCCACACAAAACCTTTAAACCGTCAAAAAATAAGGGCTCGTCTTTCCTCCCAAACGTTTCGTTTACATACGCGTGAATCGCGATTTTGCTTCCTTCCTATGGAAGCCTTGTAATAGTAATTTTTGGAGTTTGTGTAAAAACATGTGGGAAGTGTGTTTTGATGAATTTTTAGTCGAAAAATGGTGTTTTTAGAAAATGTCCGTACGGATGTATGTGTGTGTGTGTGTGTGTGTGTGTGTGTGTGTGTGTGTGTGTGTGTGTGTGTGTGTGTGTGTGTGTGTGTGTGTGTGTGTGTGTGTGTGTGTGTGTGTGTGTGCGTGCGTATGTATACGCCTGTTTCTCAGCTTCTACTTGGTGGCTTTTAACCCATCAAGTCTCATTTTCTTTGTTTTTGCTAGAAGATAGTGGGGCGAAAGTCCGTTTATACAATTTATATACGCGTTTTTTTCTTATAGTGATTTTTTAGTTTTGAGATTTCAGTTTTTGCCAACAAAGTTATCGGAAAAGTTAATAAAAGTAAAAGTTATAACTCAAAAACTAAATAGCGAATCATTCTAAAAAAATATATGATTATTGAAGGTAATTAGAACTATGTACCACTTAAATTTTAAGTCATTTCGCGGGGCAGATCCTGAGAAAAACATCAAAAACTGAAAAAAATCGTTTTTCTACGTGACGCGATAACTGGAGTAAAAAGGCAATAATCAAGTTCAAATTTTGGATTTAGTTAGCATTATATAGCACAATGATCCCTTTCTTTGGGATTTTTATAAAACCAGTTAGTTTCAAAGATATTGAGCTTCAAACTTTTGTTTTTTCACCCTGTATACTATGAGTCGTTTTTTCTACGTGATGCGATAACTGGAGTAAAAAGGCAATAATCAATTTAAAATTTTGGATTTAGTTAGCATTATATAGCACCTTTATCTCTTTCTTTGGGTTGTTTATGATACCAGTTAGTTTTAAAGATATTAAGCTTCAAAATTTTGTTTTCTTACCCTGTATACTCTATATAACTGAAAACTGTATCGCTTCGATCTCAGTTTCCATTAATGGATTTTAATCTATACTTAGACTCGTTTTTTGCTGTTTTTGTTTTATTAATTCGTTAAAAATAAGATTTTCAGTTACGCATGTGCGTATATTCATGGCGATTTTTCGATCACTGGTGATTTTAGATATGTTCCGCTAATTATATGCTTATCATTATATCTCGGAAACTAAATTTTGAACTTTTCGTTAAAACATCATGATTATTGAATGTTATACTACAGACTACTTTAATTTTAAGTAGTCTACGGCGATTCAAAATTACTTGCATGCAATCAGATGGAGATTCAACTCGTTTTTTTAAAGCTTTTGGCGATAGTTTAGACAATTTGATGGTTCTAATAATAAAAGTTGGAGATCAAGAAACGTTCTATGTACTTTTTAACCTTCGTCAACTGTTTTTCTCTTTCAAAAGTTATGTATATCTATATCGATGATGTATATAGATATACAGTGTGCTGCCTGCAACACCCCGATTATGCCAAGAAGGCGGCGCTGTCGGCGGTCCTTACCTAGCGTATAGCACCTTAATCCCTTTCTTTGGGCTGTTTATGAAACCAAATGGTTTCAAAGATATTAAGCTTCAAAATTTCGTTTTCTCACCCTGTATATTGTATACGCTATATAACTGAAAACTGCATCGCTTAGATCTTAGCTTCTATTTGATGAATTTTAATCGATACCTTGGCTAGTTTTTTTCTGTTTTTTGTTTTATTAAATCGTTAAAAACAATATTTTCAGTTACGCATTGATTATGTAATATAATTATTTCGAAATAATTTTATCCATCAAACGAAAAAGCATAAAAACTTTATAGAATTATATATGAAGTAAAAACAATTTAGATATTCAAGCGATACATAAGGTTGAAGGAAGCTACGTGCCAAAGAATTGGCAGCGGTTTTTTCTCTACGAGAAAGCGCTGAAATTTTTCAAACTCTTGAATACCGCACCCCCTACCATTTTCGAGCGCTACACCTGCTTCGCGCATTAATCCTAAGGCCCGGGCTTTCTGAAAAGACGGGTTCCTGCGCATGTCGTGCCACTCTTTCCCCCACTCCCTATTCGCGTTTTTATTTACATAAACTAACCCGCAAGCTAACGCGCGCGGTAGACATAAATTATCCTCGTTTTTATGTTTAATATGCTCCGTTTGTCGAGCATGCTCTTCACAGTCGTCATTCCACCCAGCCCCTCAAAAGCCTTCTCCCACTCGTCCGCATCTGGCATGTCGATATACGTAGCTATCAATGTAAATGTATCGTCTATATCAACTATCTTTTTGCTTTGTTGAATTTTTCTAAACATTTCGAGCACGGGTTTGTAATCTAATTCTCCAATAGTAGTAGCGGGTATCTACATTTTGCCATCTACAAATTGATCGCAACTAACAGTTATATTAATCAAATCTACTGGTTTACGCCCTTCTTTTATTTTCTCCGTTATTTGCCGGAATACCAGACTGGTCCAAGTTTCCAAATCTTTATTCGCGGGCCTAGCGACTATTTTAAATCTCGTTACATACTCATTGACTTTCAATCTTGCACTCATTCTATCGTATTCGTTTAAAATATAATAGGCTTTTAAATTACCCCCACTCAGTACGGCGTGCATCACACCCTCGTCGCGAAGCCCGCTTCCTCCTAGGGTCGTTAATCCCTCAGCGGCTTTCTTGGGTGCTGGCGGTACGGCTACCTGCGCCGACGACGGCTGCCGTTGACCGTTCGGCGTTGACGGCTCGTTTACACCATCTTCACTGGGCGCAATGGACATAATGTCCCAATCGGCACTCACCACACCTCTATTGTTCGTTGCTACTGAATTGCTCGCCACTGCCTCTGACACACTATCCAACTCCACACGATGACTTTTTTGCTGAAGCTGGAGCTGTTGCTGATCTCCTCTTATATCGACCGCCACGATTTCGTCCTCTAATCGCCTTTTTTTCTGTGCGTTGTCGTCTGGAATAAACACAAAAAACAGTCCGCATTAATTAATTAAAAAGAATTAATCGAAAAACTTTTAAATGCCAAATGACAAGAAAATATTAAAAAATACAAATAATTTCAACTTCTTACCGTTATGTACTTCCACTTCAACAATAATATCGTCGTGCCTCTGTACCCTCGGCGCTCGTATATCATCATCATCATCATCATCAATTTTATCGTCCGGGATAGTAACGGTCTGACTAGTCCCAAAAACTTCGTCAAGCTGTCTCGACAACCCGCGTCTGACAATCTTTACGAGACCCTTCGAATCGTTGTGTTGCATGCTTAAATTACGCAGCCCCTCTGTAAAAGTATGAAAAATTATGAAACATATTCATTTTATACTGCGGACTAAAAATAAATAAGTACTTACGCAATACGTGAAACCTCTCAATAAGAGGGTGTGTCTGATGCTCAGCCATGAGTCTGCCGCTACCTGTTAAATATCGCCCCGCGATGTACGTAGCCAACACGTTCTCATGTATACACAGGTCGTAAAGTTTAAACACGTATTGCAAATCGCTCAGTGCTAGGGCATATTACAATTCTAGAGCAAGGTCGTGCAGTGGCATAAGCGGTAATCTACTCCAGAAATCGTTGTTAAATCTACCCTCTCTTTAACGGTTTTGCTGTATACACGCTAAAGACGGAACTCGCGACTAGTTCTCTGTACTCCACCAACTTCGCGATACGAACGTGTTCTTGACAACGAGCCATTGCGACTATCTTCCTACGTTTTTCTATACTTCTAAACACAAAGAATCCTGCAAGAGACTGCAGAGTAGACTGAATAACAACGCGCCTGGCTCCAGAGCTTTTATATTGCTCGTTCCAGGGCCTACTCGCTCTCTTTTCGAGCTTCCACCCCCTATTTCAAAAGAATACCACCAAGAGGCCCAACACTTTTTCACGACACCCACCCGCGGATCGCGTGATGACCTCGCATTTTCCTGAAAAAACAGCACCCCCCGCGGCCAACCCATTGAGAGCTTTCTCTCAGCATCTTGACGCTCACGATTGAAAAATATGTCGGGCACTAGGGCTAAATGCTGTATGCAGAGGTGTCGGTATGCACCTTTACACTCCGTTGTTCTGTCTCGAAACCAGGTCACCCCCCGCTTGCAATGCACATGGCCCACAGTTGCGCTATGTACGAAAAAATGCTTTACAGTTTAAGTATAATCGGTCACAACAGTCATGCAATCGCACGTTCTGCATTCAAGACATTTTCGAAGGACGTGAAATTTTCCTCTACGTGCAGGGGCAATAACCCCTCTATAAACTTTATATTTTAACAACGTGTGGGGGAGAAAAAGTGCAGATGGCTACAGTTAAAAAAAGATTATCTTAAAAGAAAACATCTTGCCAAGACACCACTCTTCCCCTCCCCTCTTAGCAGTAGCTCAAGCTTCTATACGATCCTCGCTTTTCTAGCCCCTACACACATCAGCTCTCCGCCAGCTAGCGCAGGAATCACATCTAAAATATTTGAATCACGCGTCGTGTCTGTGTGTGTTTGTGCGATTAACTGCAATAATGGCTCAAGCAATGCTAAAACGAAAGGACACTTTCGAAGAGCTGTCAGAAGAGCGCGGGAAGAAAAAAATAATCATGTTGGAGACGGCACACAATCGAAAAGTTACAACACCGAACTTTAGTGTATTAATATCAGTTTACGCGCTAAACAATTCAAATTCAAAAAGAATCGGCATCGGCCTGCAACACAACGATACCACCGACACTTTTTATCCAACTATTCAACTTCTCAACCATGAGTATTACTACGACTTGATTTTAAGCCCCACCGCATGAATCACTCTTTTGAATAATCTCGAAAAAATTACCGCATATTTTGACGGAGATATCACTAACAATCCCAAAAAATCGCTCTTGATGATAACACGGAGATACGTTTCACAACTTCCTATGGCGTAAAATCAATTCTCTTCGTCAAAATTTTAAAAGAACCTTCTAACAGGAGAATAAGATTTTTACGCCCGCAACTGTGCTAATAAAACGTACTTTTGAAGGACTCAAAACAGCAATCATCTGTATCGACGAACGCTATCGCCGCTTGGAACGCATCGCATCATCAGTCAACAACTGCGCAGATTACATCATAGAAGAGCTTTCATGCTTTGTTAAAAAAGAAGATCATTTCGACACCGAGCACGAAAATCTTTTTAAACGCCGTCTCGAAAATAATACAAAAACTATACGACAAAATGTTCAAAATCAGTTTGACGCCTCGAAAGACACTTACTTTTTAAAATACTACTTCGATATTTTATATCTAGAATTAACAACATTGTATGTAAATAATTTACAAAAATTACTTGTAAAAATGTACGAAAACCAAGTTTGAGTTTTTCAAATATCGTCTGCTTCAATAAACATTTTTTTTTTACTCTTAGACAGTAATCTTATTTATTTAAAAACCCACATATTCCTATATTTTTCCCGAGACAACAATCCCAAAGAATCTATGACCTTCTACATCACCATCTGAAAATCTGCTCCCGCTCTTGTTTTCCCCGCGAATCACGTAAATACAGAGCCAATGTCATCCAACAAATGTTCACCCCCGCACTCTCTACGGCACGCTTTGCTGCATTAATAAGCACACATGTTTGAGAAAGCTGGAAACATCTTGCACTACGCCACGCGCGCGACCATAAATAAAAGCCCCCCTACATTTCTGCTCTCAGCGCAAGTCCCCGGACCAAAGCCCTATATACCGCTCACATTTTCCTATACCCCTAATACGACGCGGGAAATCCGACAACACTTGAAAATCTCTCTCTCTCTCTCTCTCTCTCTCTCTCTCTCTCTCTCTCTCTCTCTCTCTCTCTCTCCCCCTACCCTTNGTCAAACTTCTGCTCTCCTAATACACTAAGGGCCCCAGACAACGTCTCTAAATACACAACTCCGGAAATCCGCTCCAAAAATGTACAACTTTCGACAAATAAATTATTATAAATTATTATAAATAATCATTCAATTGTTCATAACGTCTTCCTTAGGAAAATCTCAATATCTTTCACTTACCGTATTTCAGACTCAAAATTATTAACAATAAATTGTTCAACAAATTTGCAATAAACTAAGACCCCGGGCTATACCATGCCCCGACACACAGCCCCTCCACAAACCCCCGAGTTCAACCTCCCCCGTCTGGCGATACCGTGCCGCGGCCGAAAATCCCCTCCATCAGACCCTGAGCTCACCCTCTCCCATCTGGCGATACCTCGCCGCAGCCGAAAATCCCCTCCAGCAGACCCCGAACTCACCCTCCCTCATCTGGCGATACCTCACCTCAAGGATTCGGTTTCTAATAAAAGGTTTCAAAGATAAAAACTCATACATGAAATCAAACACATGCATTAAAATCAAGTGTTCAAAACTATTCTGATTAGTATTAGCTATACCAAAGAACTTTGATTTCAAAGTAAAGCAGCTTAATGTTTAAGCAACCACTTTGTAAACGATTAGTAGTGAAGTTATATAGAAATACTGCGAGTGTTTACAGTTCAACTGAAACTTGGTAAAATTAAGTTTGCAAGATTTGATGTGCCTAGTAACATTCAATAAAATAATTCAAGTCCGAAAGCTTCATGTAAAATTCTTGTCTATCTTCTTGGTCAAAGAGACAAGTATTTGAACTACTGATTTACAAAGATGATAGTGATAACCAGAAATGACATAAACAAGTTGGATACAGTAATGACAAAATTAAGTTGAATGGAATTAAATTGCAGTTTGAGTTAGAAATCGATAACTTAGACACTTATGTGGGTATTGAACTTAACTGAGGCAGAAGCATAAACAAAACTTAGCTCGAGAACATATTGAACAAGCTGATTTTTCTACAGGAAAGTTGTAGATTCTCAGTCACTTTTACCAAAAGTTTTCGATTTGACATGGTGTATACCATGAACGCTTGGAGTGAAACAAGCTTATCAACGATCAAAACAAATCAGAGGTCTGGGTCTTGAAAGTTGAAGAGAAGTTTGACAATTACGAGGTGTTTCAGATGCTAGTCTTACTGTCCGTATCTACTCGAATTTACAAAAGGATTTGTAATCAAATTGTATGGTAATACAGTTAGTGATAAGTAGAGAACGCATCACTGTGTCGCACAGCTCTGTAAACTTGTTAAGCAGAGTGCATAGCCCTAGTGTATATAAGCAAAGTTACGCGACTCGATTCTCCCCTCTCTATGCCGCGAGACGGCCACCGCCGCTGTCGCTGTGCGACGGCGGCGCTCACTTCACCTTGTACACTCGAGCGAGTCAACACGCGTTTTAGCTTGTCCGTTCGATTACTTTGTTATACTAATTATATTCTCATATAATAGCTTGACTACGTTGTATCATCAATAGATGATTAGTTTGAGGTGTTTCAATAAATAGTGATTTATTGTGAAATCCTGTGTACAGATTGTTTCTCCCCATGCATGCATGGTCCGAGCACGTTAGAGTCTCAACACATACAGATAGCCCAAAAGTCATAAATATTGCTCAATGAAATCTTGCTAGTTTGCGAAATACTCATGGAAAATACTTTTTTTCAATTAAATGGAAAATTGTACAAACAATTATTTGGCAAACCGATGGGCTCCCCAATTTCAAGCTTCTTCGCTGACATCGTTATGGATGATCTTGATACAGATTGCCTATCTAGATGCCCTTCAAACACATTTTTTCTACCGATATGTTGATGATATCATCACATGTATACCGAAAGAAAAAATCTATTTTCAACTCATACAATAATAGACTACAATTCACACACGAAATAGAAACAAACAATTCCATAAGTTTTTTAGATGTTCTATTAATTAAAGATAACAATAATTTAATTACTAATTGGTATACCAAACCGACCTTTGGCAGATTTTTGAATTATAATTCGCAACATCCTTTTTCTCAAAAAATCGCCATGGTATACAATCTCGTTGACAGAGCAACAAAATTATCTAATAAAAAATTCCACAACAAAAACATACACACCACAAAAGAACAATAATAATTACCCACCTGTATTTGTAAACAAATATGTAAAAAAACGACTGGCTATGATAACATCTAATGTACCTCCGAAACAACTGAACAACCGCAATGAAAAACGCAATATTGTTAGCCTACCTTACATCAGCGGTTTCTACGAGCAAACCAGCCATGCATTCAAAGTCAATAACATCGAGACAGTACCAAAAATCAACAGCAAAATGAAAAAAATATAATTATCAAACGAAAAGACAAAAAAGAAAAAGACATTGAAAACAACGTCGTCTATAAAATTTAATGCAATGACTGTTCTGCTACGTACGTAAGCCAAACTATAAAAAATGTATGTATACAAATTAACGAACACATTAAATAAAAAACAGCGTGATCTCCGATCACATCAATAGTCTAAATCAAAACTTCGATTTCGAAAATTATAAAATTAAACTGAAATTAATTTGAACAAAAGGTTAATATTTGAAATGTTACACATACACCTATAAGAGAATGGAATAAAAAAAAGACGATACACAAAATCTCAATTCGGTGTACACACATCTAATACACCAACTAATAGAGACAGAAAAATGTCAACGTCGCTCATCTGTATCTGTTCTGCGCTGCGAATGTATACATTTTAAATACCATATTCGAGAAGAACTATAACGATATGCCGGAGAGACACACAGTCCTCCGACGATCCCCCGCTACTCAGCAGAGAAGCGACTCCTTCTCGATCTTTCTAGATATCAGCTGTATGCCGCGACTCTGACGCCATGAGCAAAAAAAATGTCAACTGAACACACCGATCGAGCTTCTCACTGCTCCGCGCTGAATATGTAAGCTTTGCGAAAAGCTAACTCGTGCGAATTCGAATCGAGCAGCCGAGAGAGACCCAAGCGCTACCACCGACGCTATCCCGCCGCCACCCGGCGGGGAAGCGGTTCTCGAACTTTCCACCAACGACACGATTATAAATCTCCATAATTGTAAGCACCGTGTCTCATGTGCATTGTACAAAACTGTTGTATAATTTTTTACCTATCTCTAACAATAAATTGACTTCTCAGCTTCCTGATGAGGGCGACATTGCTCGCTGAAACCTCGAAAGAAAAATGAAATAGTTTTTTCTTTCATTCTACCTATCCACACTACCTGCTTCGGAGAGACCGTTACATTCAACCAAATATATGCAATTTTATTAGTTTTAACTGAAATAACTATTTGTTCTTCTCTAAAACAATTTGTTTTTGCTTCCTCCTCAAGAGGAAGCTTTGTAATAGTAAAATTTTCAGTTTTGCTAATACTTCGTGGAAACGCATTTGGAGGTGTTTGGAGTACGAATCATACGTTTTTAGAAAATGTCCGTGCGGATGGCTGTGTGTGAGTGTGTGTGTGTGTGTGTGTGAGTGTGTGAGTGTGTGTGTGTGTGTGTGTGTGTGTGTGTGTGTGTGTGTGTGTGTGTGTATGTACGTATACCGCCATAATTTTGGAACCATGCGACGGATCGTAATAAAATTTGACATGCATATATTTTTTCTAATTCTGAATTTAGGTCATTTTTTGTTTTATGATTCTGACCATTTTATGGCCATATTATAGCCATTTTTCTATTTTTGAAAAAATATTTTTGCTTTTTTATAATGATATGATTTATACAATATATTCAACAATAGTGTATCTAAAAGAACATAAATTTGTCTACTTTTTCCCGCAAGATTTTCTAGATTGACTGATCTGTTCATTTTTTATGATATAAAAGGTAATTTTTCGATAAACATATATAACTCAAAAAATAAATAGTTAAATGTTTTGAAAAAATTCATGACAATAAAAAACAACGATATCTACTAGTTGTAAAAATTTTAAGCAATTTTGGCGACTAGTTTTTGAGATAAAAATCAAAAACTAAAAAAAATGGTTTTTTTATGTCGTACGATTACGGGAGTAAAAAGGTTTAAATTGAGTTGAAATTTTAGGAAAAGATTGATCTTTTGATCACTTCGGCTAGGTTCTTTTTGTAGCTTATGAAACCTTTTAGTTTAAAAGATATTAAGATTCAAATTCTTCAACTCTCACCCTGTATACTCTGTGTGACTGAACATTATTATTTTAGTTGAACCATATAATTTGATAATTAAAGCTTAGTATATTTTGAGAGTTTTCATGGTTTTATAGAATGTCCGTGCAGATGGTTTTGTCTGTGTGTGTGTGTGTGTGTGTATGCGTGCGTGCGTGCGTGCATGCGTGCGTACGTATACTGTTATAATTCTGGAACTACGTGATCGATCGTAATAAGATTGGACGTGCATATATGTTTTCTGATTCTGAATTCGAGTAAATTTTCTTTTAAGATTTAGACTATTTTATGACAATTTCATGGCCATTTTTCGATTTTTGAAAAAATATTTTTGCTTTTTATTATGATATGATTTATACAATATATTCAACAATAGTGTACCTAAAAGACTGCTACCCACAAGGTTGGAATATATACTGATACCCATTAGGTTCGAATCCACCTTAACCCCCACTCCCCTGATACCCCTCCCCTACAAGTGTCTTTCTAAGCTATCCTTTTAGTATCGAATAGTAGCGAATATTTAAATCAAAGAATGAGTTGATTGTCCCATGTAATTATCTTCCACTAGCAGAATAGGAGGAAGCTAAGTGCCAATGACTTGGCAGCGGTTTTTTTACGTGGGAAATATTTGAAATGTACTAGTCTTCGCGGCAAAAATGAAATGTACTAATTTTCGTTAGGAGCAACGATATGAACGATACGAGGAGCGACCCCGAAAATTCCCGAGTATCCATTTACAAGCCTATGCTAGTCGTTTTGGCTAGATTCGAGTAAATTGGCGGGTCACGTGACCCATACCGGGTATGCCATTTTGAATTTCGTAAATCTGAGGGCGGATTGTTGTTCAGCGACCCTAAAAACTCTCGAGTATGCATTTTCAACCCAATTCTGACCAAAATAAAGATTTGCAGCGACAGAGTGCTAAACGTTAAACCAAATCGTGCCACTTCCAGGTCATATAGGGTCAAAATATATAAATTTCCAAAAAGGCTCATCTGATTTCGAAAATATACGTTTATACCAACATTTTAAGCCGCGGTGCAACTCATTTGGTTGCTCTCGATTTTTGCCAACCTGGGTAACCTTTCTGACGCGAAACGTCTCATATATATACACACATACGCACACACATACATATATATGACAAAAAAAATGCTTGCCCAACCTTGGGGGATATGTTCTAGAGGCCACTACGATGTCAGCTATAAATTTTCAGATCGATCCGATCAATTCTCTTCGAGTTATAAGGGTTCAAAGTTGGTTATTTAAGCACTTTTTGCATTTTTGCCTGTTTTCAATGATTTATCCCTCTATAAAAAAGTCATGACCGGATGTTGTGAAGCCAGTATAGACTTCATGCGATTGGCTCATGTTGTGCGCATGCGTCAAAGTCAGGAAGTCTAAACGTCTTTTAGGTTATAGGGCGCGCGAAGCGCGCTATTCAAGCTCTAGTAGCTCTTAAAAAACGCATCATTCACTAAAAACACACTGAATGTTTTTTTTTGTAAAATTTTCTCAACTTTTTAATAAAAGTTCCCTTATAGCCCTCTATATATGTATATGCTATAACTGACTTGTCTGCAATTTAAACCTTAAAATGTGAAAATCTAAAATTCTATCAGGCTCAACTGCCCACGTTTATACACATGAAATATGTATATGTATAACGCCTGTGCGATGGCATTCACGCACACGCACAGACGACGTGTACCGAAACCGACTGCGACATTACGAAACCGATCGCCGAAAATCGCACGCGGTTAATTACAACACCTGCATGCGTGTTTCCTCGTAGTGGCAGATGCTGATTGGTCGCGTAGTGCCTTCTCAATAAAATCATGTCAATTGCATGTATCGACACCGAGGCTTTATAAGCTCCGGGATCGATCCACGCAGTGCCTTTCCACGTATACTCTTCCTACCGACAACTGGACCTGGTGATTGAATACGAGTGCTGTATTCCTGCTCGCATCGCTTATTGAGTGCTTAGAACCCACTCAAACTCTGTGGGTAGAAAACAGTATAACTCTTCGTTGTTAGACGTGAGTTGAACGTAGTACAGTAATAGGGAAGGACCGCCGAGTGGCATCTCCGGCGGAAGCAAGTGAAGTAACCTTCATCTGTGCAGTTGACCAACCTTACTCTTTATTACCACGAGTAATCGTGTAGTATAAGAACAATCAGCACCTGCCACGAATGAGTGATTAGAACCATTTCTAGTGCGTAGAACAATCATAATTGTAAGACCTTAATTGCATAATTATTAGATTAAACGTCGATCTAAATAGTACTAAATCTACCTAAGTCACGAACGATTAAACTATCAAACATCATGTAATAAATTGTAACATATGCTAAGTTCTGGGTTGTCTCCAATAAAAGAAACAATAACAATTAATCAGATTCTATAATAATAATAATTATTATTATTAAGAGAATCCATAAAACAACCTAAACACCTAAGAAGAGAATAAAGGGATAAAGTAAGCTTGCCAGCATCATCAGGACCGAAGGTAAGAGTGAGCAATATCCTTGCGGACATTCCACCGTCCGAGAATATGCAGCGTGACATTCTACTGTCCGCGATTCACTTCACCGCGACTGCGGACACTAACAGCGTCCGCCTGAAAGAACCGGTCCGCGTAGATTGTTAGATTCAAACACCTGTAGTAACAATAAGGCTCTCGAGCCTATGCTAGTTTCCGTGAATGAAATAATTATTTGTAGAACTCGCGCAGCCCGTATTCATCCTAAACACGGTCTTTACAAACCTACTTTTGTACGGTGAAAAGATATCTTTTCATAGTGCAAAAGTACCTGTACAAGAGCCAGAATGGCAGAGACCTTCGTTTTTTGTTCTCATGGGACACACAGTAGTGAAAAACCCTCTAAAATGATTGATATGACTAATCATAGCTGTGACAAAGGACGTAAGATTCTTTTTTACCAACATAACCTACCAATGTGATATTTTTATGAATCATCCGGATGAATACGCTCTTTGTCACAGCTATTATTAGTCATTTAAATCATTTCATACTCGTTCGTGGCAGATGCTGATCGTTAATATCTATACGCTTTCACATGGCAGTATAAATTCGATTTCGTCAGCTAATCTTGCTAACGCCGGAGATTCCACTCGACGGTCCTTAGGCTAGATCTCTCGTTACGTTCTGGCACAGCTTCCTAGGACTCTCCAGTGTTTCTAGTCAAGGGACGGATTTGGCACGCTCACGGCACACGGACACTCGTTACACTGCCGCTACACCTGAGAAGCAGGCGGTCACGCTACACTAACAAGGATAGCTACCAGGCTCCGGGAAATGGATTCCGCTAAGACTTTCAGAAACGTTTTCTGGTAATTAAAAATGAAAGAAACCAGTTGTAGTTTGATCGCATAGGTCTTTTCGGGAGTTATAGCCAATTTTAGTAAATATTAACAAAAAAACCTAGTTCATTTAAACGAGTATAACTTCGAAGGCATAATTCCTATAGCATCCTGTATTAAATTTACTTCTAGTACGGGAAATTTTCTATAAAATGAGGTGATTACAAAGGCCAAAAGATCATTTTCTTTGAATAATACAGCTAATTGAAAATTTTATCGTATTTCTAACTTGGAAAATAGTGTACACACTAATCGTGAGACATTAAGTAAAAAATGGTTATATTTTTTGAAGAAAATAATATTTTGGTTTCAAAAACCACCTTAATCGATAAGAAATTTAAATCGATAGGAAATTTTCCGTACTTAAAGTAAATTTTATACAGGATGCACTAGAAATTATACTCCTTTGAATGAACTAGGTTTTTTGGTTGAATTTGACTAAAATTGGCTATAACCCCTGAATAAAGGCCTATGAGATCAAACTACACCTGGTTTCTCTCATTTTTAATTACCAGAAATCTTTTCCGGAGCCTGGTAGCTCTCCTTGTAAGTGATGTTCAACAAAAGGCACTGCGTGGATCGACATGGGAGCTTATAAAACCTCGGTGTCGATACACGCAATTGAATTGATTTAGTTTACGCGGCAACTCGCGACCAATCAGCATCTGCCACTGTGAGGATACGCGTACAAAGGTGTTGCAAACAACCGCGCGGATCGGGTGCACCCGCGGGCCGTATGGACTCTCTGCGTGCATACACGGTTGCAGGTGCGTAAGCTTAATGAAGAATTATTGTGGTTACTGTATACGGTATAAACGTGGAACATTACACCGCTGTTATAGCCACTATCGAAACTTGAATAAACTATCTATAAATCTAGATAAGACAGTATGCGTGACCTACGGTAGTGGTTGCAATAGTGTAAAGACTCAAATACAAATTAAAATTCAGGATAGGTTGATGACTAGAGTGGAGGTTTACAAACATTTGGAAATCATCTTTGATTTTAATCTTAAATAGAAGATACACATAATATGTATAATAAAAAAAGACGGAATATTTGGTATATATTTTTTATAAGTTTGTTAAGATAATGTCAGCAGAAACTTTAAGAATGATATATTATGCGTTTTCTATAGCAGGATGAGCTACGGCAACATAGCGTGGAGTAGCACATATAAGAGTAATCTAGATGCTACAGCAGTTGATAAATAAGAATAGTTTTATTGTAAAAGGAAACCCTTTAAACCTAAAGCAACTTTAATTTCGAAGCTCTAAAACACCACTACAACGATCTCAAAACGCAATTTCTAGCTTTTGAGTATTACTAGAAATAAGAGTTGAATCATACGTAAGCACAAAAAAAAGAATTAGCGATAAAAATAGCTATGCTCAAGCGATTCTGACTTATAACGCGCTGCCAACCAAGTTAATAGATATAAGAAAAAGATCTGGAATAAATTCAATTCAAAATTGGAATTAATAAAACTGCTCTAGTTTTTAACTTTAAAGTAGCAATACTACAATAGTTAGTCAACGAAAAAAGTTTTTTGCATACTGCTTCCTTCCTTAGGAAGCCTTGTTATAGTAATTTTTCGATTTTGTGTAAAAACATGTTGGAAATGTGTTTTGATGCATTTTTAGTCAAAAAATGGTGCTTTTTGAAGTGTCCGTATGGACATGTGTGTGTGTGTATGTGTGTGTGTGTGTGTGCGTGTGCGTGTGTGTGTGTGTGTGCGCGCGCGCGTGTGTGTGTTCGTTCGTATCGACTCTAGTTCAGCTTCTACATAGTGGATTTTCATCCACTAAGTCTGATTTTCTTGCTTTTACGAATACTCGGCGGGATAGCAGCCCGTTTCTACATTTTCTGAACCCGCTTTTTTTATAGCGATTATTTAGTTATGAGATTTCAGTTTTTTCTAATAAATTTATTGGAAAAGTTGATAAAAGTAAATTCCTTGATATTTAACTGAAAGAGAATAAAATTACCTATCTTTTTACCACGGAAAATTTATATTACCTTTCGTCGTTTTTCTATTACACACCATAAAGTGCAAATTTTTAAAATCGTTATAACTCGAAACGCTCCGACTAAGCTATATATTTTTTATTTTATTGTTTGGTCCGGGATGTCATGGTATTTGAATTTACTTTATATTTTAATTTTATATATTTTGTTGGTTCAAGATATTTCGACCTTGGCTGACGTATTGCAGCCAAGTCTAATATATCTGAATAAGAACTTATGTTGGAAATTTTTTTTAAAAAGAAAAAATGTTTTAAGAATTTCTTCCAAACAGACGCATTGCTGTTTGAAATACTCTCCTTAATAGAGCTTTCTCCAAGGACGTAATGCCTCGAAGATGTTCTATTTAAAATTAAAAATGTGTATAGTTAACCTTCAGAGGACGTCATGCCTCTGAAGTAGTACTATACGAAAAGCTGAAAAGTAAAAAATACATGATATATATTGTTACGTACGCACACTAGCGTGCATACGTGTGCGAAGCTCAACGGTATGGCAACAGCCAAAGTGCATCGCGAGCTCGCCGACTCGAGCCGGTGCTACCCGATGCCCTTCTTATCGCGAACAATGAGTCGTCGCGGGGCTTATTAGCCCGAGAGCGGTCAGTCCGCAGGGCAGTCCGGTAGGAGTGGTCAAGAAGCGACCAGCTCGCGCATCGATACGACACGCACCTCTCTCTCTCAGCTACGTTGAATAAACGTGAGAGATTACAACGCAACTATTCCTTTTCGCTCATTCCCGCACGCCTTTATCCACGTCCCTGGGCTTGACCCTTGGACGGCACAACCCAGAACCTCATCACGACCTCACCCCCACCATCCAATCCCTCCCCCGTAACAGCTCATATATATATATATATATATATATATATATGGGTGGTTCTCTGCGAAATCGAAGATGAAAAATTTCGATTTGGCCCAAACTGTGTGTATATATATATATATATATATATATATATATGTTCTATAAGTTGTACCTGACTCCCAAAAAAAATTTCAGCGCGATTCCTTCACTAGGCTTCGAGTTATAGCTGGTGAAAGTTGAGGTTTTAAGCAATTTTTGCATTTTTTGCCTATTTTGAATGGTTTGTAGCTCATAAGGGATGCATTTTTAACAAAAACTGACCTGATACTTTTTGTTGTGAAATTTTCTAAATTTTACAATAAAAATGTTTTCAAAGTCCTATATATATGTTTAGGTTATCTTATTTGCATTCTAAACTTCCGAATGTGAAAATCTGAGGGTTCGATCCGGTCTCCGAATACTTTTGTACGGTGAAAAGATGACTTTTTATAGTTAAAAAAAATGGCTGTCTTGGGGACAGCCGATAGAAGTGAATACTGAAATAGGTGTGTTGTAGATTTTTATTTTGTTTTTTTTTTTAATAGGTGAAA
Organism: Pteromalus puparum; assembly: GCA_012977825.3. Lineage (NCBI taxonomy): Eukaryota > Metazoa > Arthropoda > Insecta > Hymenoptera > Pteromalidae > Pteromalus > Pteromalus puparum. The sequence continues at coordinate 35,984,616 of CM053170.1, read as the reverse complement.
TAATAAAAATATGTTTATCGTTATTCATACATTGTTTTATTTCTTACATACTTTATTTACAACTTTACTTATCTATGGTAGAATCACAGGTATCTTCATCTTTTAATTCAATTAAAGAAACAATAGGTTTGTGGTAACTAAAGTATGATATAAATGTTTTAGAATCTATTTTATATAAAAATCTTGAAAATACTGCATCTAATGTTGTGCCATACTTAGTAGTTGATTGTTGAGCATCATTATTCATTTCTAATTGAAATTTATTTTTGAGGAATGCAATTAATGGTTGTGCACTTTCGTCTGCAAAGTTAACATTAAAATCTCCTGCCAAAATCAGTGGCATTTCATGGTCATTTGTATCGAGTTTCCGTGCTCCTACTTCAGTGTATGCATGTAGTGATTTATGGATAAATTTAATTATGTCTGTAATACTTTGATTGGGTGAAATGTAAATCGCAGCCATGATACATATATTATAGGATATTTCTGATTCCTGAACATCTAAGTTTATAGGTCTTCTAATTTGCAATGCTGTATGTTTAGTGACGATATTGGTAGTGTCTTGTTTATTTTGAAAACGTCGAGCGCGTTGTGTATAGAGAACGCCGAAAGCGCCGAGGGGCCCGAAAGCCAGCGGAAAGATATGGAAGGAGAGAGCGGTGAAGGAAGAGATGCGCGTACGTGTTGTGCGGCGACGAGAGCGCGGTGGAGGGGAGCAAGAGAGAGAGAGAGTGAGAAGGAGAGCGCGGCGAAGGGAGAGGTGCGCATAGTCCGTACGTCTCCTACGGCGCCCTCGACTCCCACTCGTACTCAAAATATCACCTTCGCTAGAAAAAGCCAATTTTCCCCCCTAGTTGCAATATACAATATACTATTTTATGCCAATAATTGCCGCCCTGATCATTATAAATTTTAACGCAACCAAATTGTACAAACAATATTTTCAGTTACGCATTGATTATGTAATATAATTATTTCGAAATAATTTTATCCATCAAACGAAAAAGCATAAAAACTTTATAGAATTATATATGAAGTAAAAATATTTTAGATATTAAAGCGATACAAAAGGTTGAAGGAAGCTACGTGCCAAAGAATTGGCAGCGGTTTACTATTACAAAGCTTCCTCTTGAGGAGGAAGCAAAAAAGATACCTGTGATTCTTCCATAAATAAGTAAAGTTGTAAATAAAGTATGTAAGAAATAAAATAATGTACGAATAACGATAAACATATTTTGCTTCCTTCCTAAGGAAGCCTTGTAATAGTAATTTTTAGAGTTTGTGTAAAAACATGTGGGAAGTGTGTTTTGATGAATTTTTAGTCGAAAAATGGTGTTTTTAGAAAATATCCGTACGGATGTGTGTGTGTGCGTGCGCGTATGTATACGCCTGTTTCTCAGCTTCTACTTGGTGGCTTTTAACCCACCAAGTCTCATTTTCTTTGTTTTTGCTAGAGGGTAGTGGGACGAAAGTCCGTTTTTACAATTTATATACGCGTTTTTTTTATAGTGATTTTTTAGTTTTGAGATTTCAGTTTTTGCCAACAAAGTTATCGGAAAAGTTAATAAAAGTAAATTGCTTAATATGTACCTGAAAGAGAATAAAATTGCCTATGTTTTTACCGTGAAAAATTTATATTATCGTTCGTCGTTCTTTTATTATACACCATACAGTGCAATTTTTTTAAATCGTTATAACTCAAAAACTAAATAGCGAATCATTCTAAAAAAATATATGATTATTGAAGGTAATTAGAACTATATACCACTTAAATTTTAAGTCATTTCATGGGGCAGATCCTGAGAAAAACATCAAAAACTGAAAAAAATCGTTTTTCTACGTGACGCGATAACTGGAGTAAAAAGGCAATAATCAAGTTCAAATTTTGGATTTAGTTAGCATTATCTAGCACAATGATCCCTTTCTTTGGGATTTTTATAAAACCAGTTAGTTTCAAAGATATTGAGCTTCAAACTTTTGTTTTTTCACCCTGTATACTATGAGTCGTTTTTTCTACGTGATGCGATAACTGGAGTAAAAAGGCAATAATCAATTTAAAATTTTGGATTTAGTTAGCATTATATAGCACCTTTATCTCTTTCTTTGAGTTGTTTATGATACCAGTTAGTTTTAATGATATTAAGCTTCAAAATTTTGTATTCTCACCCTGTATACTTTATATAACTGAAAACTGTATCGCTTCGATCTCAGTTTCCATTAATGGATTTTAATCTATACTTAGACTCGTTTTTTGCTGTTTTTGTTTTATTAATTCGTTAAAAATAAGATTTTCAGTTACGCATGTGCGTATATTCATGGCGATTTTTCGATCACTGGTGATTTTAGATACGTTCCGCGAACTATATCCTTATCATTATATCTCGGAAACTAAATTTTGAACTTTTCGTTAAAACATCATGATTATCGGCTAGTTTTTTTCTATTTTTTGTTTTATTAAATCGTTAAAAACAATATTTTCAGTTACGCATTGATTATGTAATATAATTATTTCGAAATAATTTTATCCATCAAACGAAAAAGCATAAAAACTTTATAAAATTATATATGAAGTAAAAACAATTTAGATATTAAAGCGATACATAAGGTTGAAGGAAGCTACGTGCCAAAGAATTGGCAGCGGTTTTATTATTTCACCTATTAAAAAAAAAAAAAAAATAAAAATCTACAACACACCTATTTCAGTATTCACTTCTATCGGCTGTCCCCAAGACAGCCATTTTTTTTAACTATAAAAAGTCATCTTTTCACCGTACAAAAGTATTCGGAGACCGGATCGAACCCTCAGATTTTCACATTCGAAAGTTTAGAATGCAAATAAGATAACCTAAACATATATATAGGACTTTGAAAACATTTTTATTGTAAAATTTAGAAAATTTCACAACAAAAAGTATCAGGTCAGTTTTTGTTAAAAATGCATCCCTTATGAGCTACAAACCATTCAAAATAGGCAAAAAGCTTTTAAGCTGTGGCGCGCACCGGTGCCGAAGCGCTGCTGTTTCTTCCCCGTCCAGTCTGCTGCTGCTGCTGCTCGCTGATTGGTTCGGCGCTGGTCCGCGTTTTGAACTACTCCCTTTACTCGAACTTTCTTAGCGCTTCAGTTTGTCTCCGACGTCCGCACTAGAAGTTTCTTTTAAAGTTTTTATTTTCTTTTTTGTGCCCTTTTTTCAGAATCGTTACAAACTCGTAAACTAAATGTCAAATCTTTCTAAAAAAAACATGACTATCGAAGGTTATTTGACCCATACACTACTTTAATTTTAAGTCATTTCATGAGGCAGCTCCTGAGAAAAACATCAAAAACTAAAAAAAGTCGTTTTGCTGCGTGACACGATAACTGAAGTAAGAAGGCAATAATCAAGTTCAGATTTTGGTTTTAGTTAGCATTATATAGCACCTTCGTCCCTTTCTCTAGGCTGTTTATGAAACTAATTAGTTACAAAGATATTAAGCCTCAAAATTTGTTTTCTTACACTGTATACTTTGCATAATTGATAACTGCATCGCTTATATCTCAGCTTCTATTAATTGGATTTTAATCTATAAAAAGGGAGGTAAATAAGGGAGGGTGATGTCTCTTGGAGATCAGTTTAACAATTAGCTATGCGAGCTATGCGAGCTATGCGAGACAAAAATAGGAAGATAGAGAGAGAGAGAGAGAGAGAGAGAGAGAGAGATTAGATTTTAGATTTTAGATTTATATATGTTTATTACTGTACATTGTGTTGTACAAAAGAGTATTACAGAAAATAATTGCGTAGTAAGAGGTGAGAGATTTAAGATATCGAGAGTAATGGTGGTGAGATGAGAAAGCGAGAGATTGTGAATGAGGTGTATGTGTACTAATTGCTATTGTTTGCGGAGGTATGTTACAAATTAATGTTGCTATTATTGTCTTCCAGAGAGAAAAAGTGTTGCCTAGCCTGTGTTTTGAAGTAAGAAATTGAACTATTGTTGCGTAGGTGAAATGGTAGGGAATTCCAGAGATATGAGGCGCTGATGTGGAATGATTTCCTCAGTGTCTCCGTTGCGAAGGGGGGGGATCTAGTAACGCTTCAGAATCTATCCCAAACTTGGGGGAAGAGAAATAATGAACCAAGCGCTAAATAAAAAAAATGCAAAAATTATGCGACCAATGTAGCTTTACTTAACTATTCACACGTACGCAAATATTCTTGTCTTTACCATGGACCAATGTTAGTGGACCATAATGAATATGCTTTTATAATTTACAATGAACCCGACGCTTTCAGTAGGACCTTCTTCGACAAATACAGTATATTTAGCTTATAAGTAATATTCATACAATTATAACACAGGATCATAAAATGATAAAACTCAAGTACCATAGACCACGTGGTGGATTATATGTTTTTGGGTCGCTGAAGCCGAATGCCGGGTCGGTCGTCTCCATCACGTTCGGGGTTAAGGTCATTTGAAGTCAATTGATAAAAGACCGTAGAAAATTGAAAAAATTTTGTATAGTTTTTTGGGTCGCTGAATCCGAATCCGTGGTCCGTCATGTCTCTACCACGTCAGGCGTCAATGTCATTCAAGGTCAAATTGATAAAAGTCGGTAGAAAATCTGAAAAAAATGTTGTATTTGTTTTTTGGGTCCGCTGAATCCGATCCGGGTCCGTTTGTCTCTACACGTCAGTGGTAAGGTCTTTAGGAGGTTCAATTTATAAAATCGGTAAAATATTGAAAAATGCATGTATATGTTTTTTGGTGGGTCGCCTGAAGCCGAATCCGGGGCCATTTATTTGGCATTAGCATCGTTTTAAATATT
>CM053170.1:35939806-35979781 GCA_012977825.3 Pteromalus puparum | reverse complement strand
GATGTCTAGTGGAGTCACCTCACCCCTCGCTGAGCGAGGCGACGTGGAAGTTAAAAAGGCCATTGATGTAGGATGGTACAGCAGTATTAACAGTTTTCTTAGAAAACAGGCCATAAAATACTTCCTACGTCCGGCGTGGTGATCCGCCAAGCTCGCGTCTGTAAGAGACGTGTGTGCTCATCCGTCTTTACACATAAGAATATAACGGATTCCTGTATTGACCAGTCTCTGTAGTTTAAGGTCTAGTTCTTTAGTCAAGTCACAGTATACATATGAACCAGTAGTCAATGATGGAACAAGGAGAGGAGAGCAGAGAGAGAGCGAGAGAGAGTGACCAGTGTATACGACGAAAAACAAGAGAAATTGACGCTGCAATGGATCGGCAGAACGTAGCCAATGATTTCAAGATCAAATTAAGAAAAGGCCAAGAATAGTGTAAGCCAAAGTGTGAAATGAGTGTAATTCATAGTGAATTAATCTCTTTACTCTGCTTTTAAATAAATCTGATTCTGACATAATACGGACAATGCAGACTGATGTTGAAACACCCTCCTCTTTTGAAACCCGGGCTTGGGACCGGCTATGGCAGAGTTATGTTTCCTTTGTTTTTTATTTTTTTTTCTTTATTTTTATTGTTTTTATTATTGTTTTTCTTCAGTGTTTTTCTACACTTCAGTATTTAAGAACTTACCGATGCTACGCGAGAACAGTATCGTTTCTCTAAGAAATTTTATACGAAGTAACGTGTCTTTAATATTTTCTTTTATCAATTTATACCACCCTTGAAGTTAAAATCAAAACTACCAAAAAATTTTGAATTTTTTTAAAATTTTCGTACTTGCAACGCAATTTTTTTCAGAAATATATATATGTATTTTGAGCCGCTAAATCGATCGGCACAGGAAGTTTTTGTTCAAAATTTGTAAGCCAATGCAGTTATGAATCGATGAAAAACTCTGAAAGCAAATGGAAATAAAATATATTGAAAAACTCATATATTTACAAGTTATATAAATTTAAGCCAGTATAGCCCTGCTTTATTTTTTGCAATCTATTGTAAAAAAAAATTATTATTTTATTTTAGTTAAAACAATTTACCTATTTTTTATGTCATGTGTAAATCATACTAAAAATAGATTTTAATGAAGTTTCTTTTCAAACTTTTATATATTACGTGAATCTGTTGCAGACGAGAAGTGCTTTCTTCAAAATTTAACATGCACTTCCAGACATGCATATACATATACCTATCATACGCATATATCAAAGTTTAGTAATATACAATATATTGTATGATATGCATGTAAACTACCTTAGCTTTATTGCATTGGCATGTACCTTGCCTATATATATATATATAGTTTTCTTATTTCAATATATTGTATATTACTAAACTTTAATATATGCATGTTATAGGTATATGTATATGCATGTCTTGAAGGGCATGCTAAATTTTGAAGAGAGCACCTCTCTTCTGCCACTGATTCATGTAATATATAAAAGTTTGAAAAGAAATATTAAAATCTATTTTTAGTATGATTTTCGCATGATGTAAAAAACATAAATAAATTGTTTTAACTAAAATAAATAGTTTATTTCACAATAGATTACAAGTCATGAATCAGGGCTATACAGACTTAAATTTATAGAACTTGTAAATTAATGTATATTTCTATGTGTTTCTTTACATTTGCTTTCCGAGTTTTTCATCGAGTCATAAGAAGTCGGCTATGGTATATTATGCAACAAGGGGCAAAAGTATCAGATTTTTCCCATGGGTGAGATCACTGCCCGAACGAGAATATTTTGTCTGAGGGTGCGTGCCTCGTTTCACTCGGGCAGTAATCACCGGAAGGAAAAATATTTTCGTAGGGGCACTACAATCATTCAAGGGAAAAATCTACTTTTGTCCCGTGTTGCATACAGTACTTTATCCTACTTCCGACTGAAAGGCCCCTTTTTGATCCTGAAAAGTGTGGTCGAAACAACTTCGCATCCCGTTATTAGTTAGATTAAATTAACGTTATAAAGTAGAGAAAAAAATTTAATTAATATAAGACCTGCAAAATTTACTTTCGCCCACAATTTTACTTTTTCCCGCTAAATTTACTTTTGCCCCACAAAATTAGTATTTGGAAAAAATATTTTACGTTCGCCCCGCTTTTCATGGGCAAAAAGTAGCTTTTTCGGTAGAGTGTGGAATAAATTGCCTTTTATCCACTTAATTCTTGAGTTTTTCGTCGATATTGGCTTATAAACTTTTGCCATTGCTGTATAGACAAAAACTGACAGCGCCATTCGATTCAGCGGCTTAAGATATACAAGAATGTATAGTTTTAAAAACGAAAATCCAGAATTTATACTAGTTTTTAGAAGCATAAACGTTTTAACCTGTTTTTCCCATACAAAATGGGAAAACTGAGATGATTTGACGCACATGTTAAATCGATCCTATGGTTCTCATTCTGTATGCGCAGGATTTTTGAGGTATCTATAAGAGAATTTTACCCGTTCCCAAGCCACTCTAAAAAAAAAATTAACGACCACCCGAATGTACACTTCTGTCTCCAAAATCAAGATATGCACACACACACACACACACACACACACACACACACACATATATATACACAAATATATATTTTTCGTTTTTTTAATGACCTTTCTCGGTTTGTTTCGGAAATGACCTCAATATGACCTTGAAATAACTTTCAGGTGGATTTCTAAGATTAAACAAACCTTAACTTTGGAATCCGCAACCCCAAAAACATATATATGAATGTTTTTAGATTTTTCGACTGCCTTTTCTCAAAGAGACCTTTAATGATCTTGAAATAGCCCTAATATGACCTTGAAATGACCTCTGCATGACCTTGTAGGGTAAACTAACTGTGAATTCGAATTCAGCGACTCAAAAAACATATACATGCATTTTTTCGGATTTTTTTACGGACTTTTATCAATTTGACCTCCAAATGACCTTGACCCTGACGTGGTAGAGACAAACGGACCCCGGATTCGGCTTCAGCGACCCAAAAAACATATACATGCAACTTTTCAGATATTTTTACCGAATTTTATAAATTTGACCTCTAAATGACCTTTACCCTGACGTGGTAGAGACAAAAGGACCCCCGATTCGGATTCAGCTACCCAAAAACAAATACAAGCATTTTTTCAGATTTTTCTACGGACTTTTATCAATTTGACCTTCGAATGACATTGACCCTGACGTGGTAGAGACAAGCGGACCCCGAATTCGGATTCAGCGACCCAAAAAACATATACATGCATCTTTTCAGATATTTTTACCGAATTTTATAAATTTGACCTCTAAATGACCTTTACCCTGACGTGGTAGAGACAAAAGGACCCCCGATTCGGATTCAGCTACCCAAAAACAAATACAAGCATTTTTTCAGATTTTTCTACGGACTTTTATCAATTTGACCTTCGAATGACATTGACCCTGACGTGGTAGAGACAAGCGGACCCCGAATTCGGATTCAGCGACCCAAAAAACATATAAATCCACCCACGTGGTCTATGGTACTTGAGTTTATCATTTTGTGGTCCTGTGTTATCGAATAATATTATAACCTTCGTATATAAAAAGAATTGATACGTCGAGTCTCCGCAGTTGTTGTCAACTTTGTTTAGGCTATTTTCGAGGTGGCAATTTTCTATGTTTTAGTTTATTCCAATGCTAGTTAATTGTTGCGTTTGATAAAGTCTTGAGTAAGTCTTTGGTGATAAATAAAACGAATAAAGGCTGCTAGCCACAATCATTCTATTAATCATAAATATGTGTATAATTTATTTGACCTACTGCTCCTTATCTACTCCTAATAATAATATCTGCGCCACAAGTCTCTAAATTATTAATCGATCGAACTCACGAATCTTATTTCGTATCGCGTACGTTATTCAGCCACAAAATAAGATTCTCTCAATGGTACCCCTGGTGGGACTTGTGGCTGTAAGCAGATATTCGAGTAGATGTGAAAGCGAGGTCAAGTAAACACAACACACGAGTACGCGCGACGTGTTCTTCAGCGCAAGACCTTGCGATTCTCCTTCGTTGGCGTGTGGATTCCTACATTTCACTCGTAACTTCGTTTTGATTCGTTTCTCTCGCAACACGCTACGCACTCTGTGACTTTGACTTGCGAGTATACATCGATCGAATCTCTTTCACTACAATTGTTACGCAACACGTGGCTACGTGCTGCGATCCCATTGCACGGTCATTTCTCTTGTTTTTCGTCGTATACACTGGTCACTCTCTCTCGCTCTCTCTCTCTCTCCTCTCCTGTTTCCCATCATTGACTACTGTTCACTGGTATACTGTGACTTGACTAAAGAACTAGACCTTAAACTACAGAGACTGGTCAATACAGGAATCCGTTATATCTATGGTGTAAGAAGGGATGAGCACACCACTCCTTACAGACGCGAGCTTGGCTGGATCACCACCGCCGGACGTAGGAAGTATTTTATGGCCTGTTTTCTAAGAAAACTGTTTAATACTGCTGTACCATCCTACATCATGGCCTATTTTAACTTCCACGTCGCCCTCCGCTCAGTGAGGGGTGAGGTGACTCCACTAGACATCCCAATAGTTCAACATAATTTCCACTTGAAACTATATTCTTTGACATTCATGCTTAATAAATCTCAATTGATTTGTGTTGAAGTAGTAGTATCGCTGTTCAAAAATTAATTTTTAGTCTAAATCGTCATTTAATTAGATGATTCGTGATTGAAAATGTGAACCATGCGACATTAAGACATAAAATACACATAAAACACGTAAAAAGTTGGTAAAACCGCAGAAATCGTTACATCGTATACACTTTTGCATGAGACTGTACCAATATACAGATATAAAGACTACATTGAACACACACGTTCTTCAGTTATATCATTCAAAAAAACGCAAACTATTATTTTTCTTGTTCAATGTGATACCTATGTTTCATAGTTTTGAATAACAATTTTGCTTTTGAATTAGTTTCTGAACAAAATTGTAAAAAAATGTCAAAAGCTGTAGCGGAAAATGCTTCATCAATTTATTCATTCATTCATTCATGCTTCACGAAACTTTAAAGCTGAACATCTCGCTTACCACGACGCTAAGCTTTCTAAAATTTTTAGTAGTAATAGATTTTATTATTCTCAACAATTGTACAAAATTTGAACCATATCGTAAGAAAAGCGATTTACGATACTACTATCTAATCCAAACTAGCGAAATGAATTGTCAAAATAATAATAAGATAAAACTTCAAAATACTTACTTTTAGTACATTATCATTTGAGTGAAATTTTATATTGAAATCCAAAAGCTCTTCATTAAAATATAATTGTAATAATCGCTGCAGAAAGAAAGTACCCCAATTGTCTACTTTTACTTGTTTTAGCTTTTTAGAAGGCGCATACTTCTTATGGTTACTTGTTGATTCCATTTTTTCGGATTGTCGAGAACGAAAACTGGATTACTATTTCTAGAAAATAGATTTATAGATGTATTTCTAATGAAGAGAAAATTATTCAGCATTAGTTGTTTAGCATAAGCACACATTGGAAGTATAAGGCGCATGCAGTAGATACAAATAAGGTAATATTTACAAATATAATAGATTACAAAATTATGAGCGGCGATGGTTTTGTGGTAAACCACCGACCTCATGCTCCAGGGGCCATGCGTTCGTGATCTATTTTGGTTTCCTTCCTAGGGAAGCCTCGTAATAGTAATTTTTGGAGTTCGTGTAAAAACATGTAGGAAGTGTGCTTTAATGCATAATAGTCGAAAAATAGTGTTTTTGAAAAATATCCCGACGGGTGTGTGTGTGTGTGTGTGTGTGTGTGTGTGTGTGCGTGTGTGTGTGTGTGTGCTTGTTCGTACAAGTCAGTATTGCAGCTTCTACTCAGTGGATTTGAACACACCAAGTCTCATTTGCTTCGTTTTTACTAATACGTAGTAGGAAAAAAGTCAGTTTTTACATTTTGTAGACGCATTTTTTTTAGCGATTTTTTAATTTTGAGATTTTAGTTTTTAGGCATTTGCCGCGTATAAATAGTTTCGAAGAAACTATTATACCCAAAGCGAAAGCCTATTAGATTTGACCACGAAGGTGATCTTTTTCAATTGTTGTAATACTTAACTTTCCTCCTCGAAAAGTCACATTTCTCTAGTCACAAACCCATAGGCTGTTAAACTCTTTCGTCCAATACCCCTATAAGTCTCCGCCATTTTTGCGATATGTCAAGTGTTTTATCTAACCTTAGAAGATAGGCGAATGCCTTATGTGAAAAGCAAAACGTTTTGCTTTTAGCGATGTTTTCTAATAAAGTTATTGAAAAGTTGATGAAAGTGAGTTGCTTGATATGTAACTGAAAGAGAATAAAATTACCTATCTTTTTACCTCGAAAATTTTGTGTTACTGTTCGTTGTTTTTCTATTACACACCATAAAGTACAATTTTTTGAAATCGTTATAACTCGAAAACTAATGTCAAACTTCTGCGAAAAAAACTTGATTATTGATGGTTATTAGAACCATAAACCACTTTAATTTTAAGTGATTTCATGGGTCAGATCCTGAGAAAAATATCAAAAACTGAAAAAAGTTGTTTTTTTACGTGACGCGATAAATGGAGTAAGAAGGCAATAATCAAGTCCAAATTTTAAGTTATATATATAATGATCAATTAGGAACAACTCTCAAAATACTTACTACGTAACTTGCCATGCCCATTTCATTTTGTTTATTGATAAATAACTAAAATTTTCTTTTTATGTATTAGAACGCCATAAAAACACCGTAAGTATACAATGAAACGGGCATGACAAGTTACGTAGTAAGTATTTTGAGAGTTGTTCCTAATTGATCATTACATATATAACTTAACTTTAAGTTAAGTAAGCCCTTCATTGAAAAACAAAATTTTGTTGCTTCATTATGACTAAATATAATAAACTTGACTTTTGTTAAGTGACGAAGTTTCAGATATAAGAATATAGAATAAGAATTCATATAAAAAAAGGCCTAGAAACTTCGACGCTTAACAAACGCGAAAGGAATGTACTCGAAACCAAAACAACTTCTCCTCCCTCGGCTGAAGTGCGCGTGCACAGCCGACGCTGCAGTTTAGCCGTTGACCATAGCATAGGCCCATAAGGCCTAATGCTAAGACAAAGAGCGCGGCTAGGCTGAAGTACGAAGAGAGGAGAAGTAAGGACCCTGCGTGGGAGAAAGCTAAGACGCTCTCTCATTATCGTCACCTCCCCTTTACTTCACTCCAGTGTGTGCGCTCCTCGAGGTAGGATCTAATTGAGAGTTTGATTTTTCTTGTTTGAGAGTAGTCTGAGTTTGAACATTAAGAGAACATATTTTCGATATTAGGTCTTGTCCATTTGAAATTAAATTCGTTTGGGGAAATAAAAATAGAAAGAAAACAAGAATCACAACACGAGTTTTTCAATTCAAAATAGTACACCCAATACCAAGCAAATTTTTGGAATTCTCGATCGTTTTGAACGCTGTCTTTGGACTTCGCCACCTCTCGAGATATTGGTTGTCTCGCTTTGATTCTCCAGCATCAACAAAAGTAAGTGGCTTTTCTTAATATTTATTGGTTTCGATATTTTGAGCGCAAACAGTTCTGCCCCGATAATCAGTACGAAGTGACTGATCTCACCCGTATGGGAGGGTAAGCGGCAACTCGTTAAATATAATTTGTTGTTAGTTCGGTGGAGTCAATTTCACCCTAACAACTTTGTTTGATTGATCTCAGTTCTTTTTTATCTGCGATTTCGTTACAAAATAGATCAAACTCGCCTAACCTTTTACTTTTTTGAAAGTTAATTTTTTAAAGACATTTCAGTCCTTTTTAGTTATTTTTTTTTTTTTTTTTTTTTTGGAGTATTTTTTATTTGTCCTAAAAATAATATATAAGCATCGTTAACGAACATGGCTTTTCTGAAACATTTTTATCACTAACATGAAATCACTGATTGTTCTGATACACCAGCCTCGAATGATTTCTACATCTAGATACTAATAAAAACTACGGTGCGAACTACCTAGACCTCGTCATCGGCCACCCCATACAGCTAGACACCGCCCTCGAATTTTTTCTACACCTAGACACAAAAACCTACGGTGCGCACCACCTAGACTTCGTCATCGGCCACCCTGTACACCTAGACACCACCCTCGAATTTGTTCTACACTTAGACACAAAAAGCTACGGTGCGCACCACCTAGACTTCGTCATCGGTCACCCTGTACACCTAGACACCGCCCTCGAATGATTTTTACACCTAGACACAAAAAACCACGAACCGAACCACCTAGACCTCGTCATCGGCTAGCCTGGCTACCTAGTTACTGTTACTGCTCCGAAACCTGTCCGGAATGCAGAGTATGCACCGGCAACATAATATATGAAAAAGCAATCCCCAAATGACTCTTGGCCGTATGCTAAGTTCACTATCCTCTCACTTTCAGATCAGCTGATTTCATGATACTGTAGAAGGAAAAACGTTGAAACATTTCGTTTCGTTTTATATAATCTAATTAATATACTCGTTAATTTTATTATCTTATTATATATATATATATATATATATATATAATATAAAGTTTCTCTCCAAAATTTCTATTCTCAAATACTACGTTTTACAACAGAAATTGTTACCGCGCCAATTGATATATACATGTATAGTCACCTTTTGCAGCCAATTTCACGGTCCTACCACATTTCGGGCTGAAGAAAAAATACGTGATTTTAGCATTTTTGGATTATGTACTCACATATTATAAAAATAAGCAGCTTTTTCACTAATATTTTTGTTGGAAATCATAGTTTAGCTCAGAAAACAAGCTAATAAGCCAAAAAAACTTACTAACAGTAACGATAAGCATTTTTTTTTGTATAATGAAAAATCTGAACACCAATATAGAAGTAAATATGTCACCGGCGCCGCGGTTTCGTCTGCTTCTCATACTCGCCTTCGTGGCGCTACCGCACCACTTGATCATATACCAGGTACAACACACGTTTTGCGCGGCTGCGACGTTTGCAACGCCGCAATACTATTGCGAAATTCACTTTATGGACGAATTATAGCATATTTAGTGTATTTTAAATTAAGTCATTTTCAAACTGAGTGCGCGATTAAGTGCACTATTTTCAGATTCTATGGATATCTTACTCAAGACACCAGGTTTAAACAATGTGTAGGTGTTATTATAAGCCAACCTTCGAAAATTTTGAACGCAAAAATTCACACAGAAATACAACACGACACGTTGTGGGCCTATGAACTTTTAGTTTTTGCAAAGCCATCCATTTTGCTTCCTCCTAGAGGAAGCTTTGTAATAGTAAAATTTTCGAGTTCATCAAAAACAAGTTAGAATTCCGTTCTGAGATGGTTGGAGTTCAAATCACGTGTTAAGACAGCCCCGGGATAAGAGAGCGACAACAGATAAGTAAGCGATAACCGATAAATTACCGACAGCGGTCGGTTACCAAGCGAGCGGCTACTAAGTAGTTCACAATATTTAACACAGATAGCGAGCGCGCATAAAGCATTGCGTAGAGGGGCTGACCCAGGTATAAAGGAAGCTCCGCGAGCAACAGAGAGTCACTTCTTCTCTAGTCGTCTCACTGGCACTCCAGCACGGACTTGGCTTACTATACGACTTAGCCTCGTCCTCCGACTTCCCATGCATTTAGTATGTGTGTGATGCTCGCACGAAGTATGCCTGGGATGTCAGCCCCTCCTTTTGTAATAGATTAAGAGAAGGTTATTATAAGAAATTGTATTGAAATGAGTTTCCTTAGTAAAATCTCTCTCTCTCCTCTCCTTACTTGGGGCAACCTCTAGTAACGCAGACCAGTAGAATCCTGGAACAAGCTAGGGGGACCCTCCAACCAGCATACCAAACGAAGGCACCCTGGTACACCTTCGCCATTTGTCGGGCTGCTCGAGTCCTTGAGGATCAAGTGTGCGGATTGAAGGGGAATATCTACCCCCCTTCGACGATCCCGTGGGCACACTACGCAGCACCCTTGTCACAGTTACATTGCTCTCGTAGTCGAGTAAGGGCAGGCAAGTCCCGGATCAACGCCACCTACTACACGTTGATGACGGATCTAAAACCAATTCTAGTGCATTCACCACCGCTTCGCGTCACTCGAGTTTTATACTCACACACGGCCTCGCGGTTTCGATCAAAAAGCAGTCTGGCACGTTTCAGTGTTTTTATAAAATGCCCTTATGAATGTGTGTGTATGTACACCGCAATATTTTTAAAACTACATTTATACACGCACTCTGTATCAATCAGATCATCTCTCGACGACTCGAAAAACTCGATCTCACTTTATAGGCGACCAAAAGGGTCTTTCTTATACACTTGTTAAACAAAATGCGGTAAACAACAATGAACGAATGTGCTTTACCAGACTCAGATGATGTTTGAGCACTTGTGTTCGTATCGGGCATCTTCGGCAACATTGACTAGTAGTAACTTAAGTTATATTATTCTAGTAGTAACTTAAGCTCAAACATCTTTCTCGCTTAAAAAAGCCTATTTTCGTCCCTAGCTGTATAATGTACTCTTTTTTATGACATTTGTACATTTTTCAATACTTAAAAATAAAGCCTTATTCAATTCTATTCTATTTTTATATTATTATCTAATGATAATCATAATCATAAACAGACTTATTGTTGCTTTAATTTTGCTTCCTTCCTAAAGAAGCCTTGTAATAGTAATTTTTGGAGTTTGTGTAAAAACATGTGGGAAGTGTGCTTTGATGAATTTTTAGTCGAAAAATGGTGTTTTTAGAAAATGTCCGTACGGATGTATGTGTGTGTGTATGTGTGTGTGTGTGTGTGTGTGTGTGTGTTGGGGCGTGTGTGTGTGTGTGTGTTGTGTGTGCGTATGTATACGCCTGTTTCTCAGCTTCTACTTGGTGGCTTTTAACCCACCAAGTCTCATTTTCTTTGTTTTTGCTAGAAGATAGTGGACGAAAGTCCGTTTTACAATTTATATACGCGTTTTTTTTTATAGTAATTTTTTTGTTTTGAGATTTCAGTTATTGCCAACAAAGTTATCGGAAAAGTTAATAAAAGTAAATTGCTTAATATATACCTGAAAGAGAATAAAATTGCCTATGTTTTTACCGTGAAAAATTTATATTATCGTTCGTCGTTCTTTTATTATACACCATACAGTGCAATTTTTTTAAATCGTTATAACTCAAAAACTAAATAGCGAATCATTCTAAAAAAATATATGATTATTGAAGGTAATTAGAACTATATACCACTTAAATTTTAAGTCATTTCATGGGGCAGATCCTGAGAAAAACATCAAAAACTGAAAAAAATCGTTTTTCTACGTGACGCGATAACTGGAGTAAAAAGGCAATAATCAAGTTCAAATTTTGGATTTAGTTAGCATTATATAGCACAATGATCCCTTTCTTTGGGATTTTTATAAAATCAGTTAGTTTCAAAGTTATTGAGCTTCAAACTTTTGTTTTTTCACCCTGTATACTATGAGTCGTTTTTTCTACGTGATGCGATAACTGGAGTAAAAAGGCAATAATCAATTTAAAATTTTGGATTTAGTTAGCATTATATAGCACCTTTATCTCTTTCTTTGGGTTGTTTATGATACCAGTTAGTTTTAAAGATATTAAGCTTCAAAATTTTGTTTTCTTACCCTGTATACTCTATATAACTGAAAACTGTATCGCTTCGATCTCAGTTTCCATTAATGGATTTTAATTTATACTTAGACTCGTTTTTTGCTGGTTTTGTTTTATGATTTTGATGATTTTAGATACGTTCCGCGAACTATATCCTTATCATTATATCTTGGAAACTAAATTTTGAACTTTTCGTTAAAACATCATGATTATCGAATGTTTTTTATTAAGGGGTCAAGCCTGGGTTTAATTTTGCGAGAAAAAAAAATATTCTAAAGTAAAATATGATGTAACATTGAAAAATTCTTCCTGTTGACAATATATATAATATACACCACTTTTACTGAAAAAAAATCGTGACATTCCACTACATAAATTAGTGGCTTTAGTCATTTGCCATAGCTTTCTGAAAGACCCGGGCCATCTTCTTTTTCTATCCAGGCCTACGATGTTCTTCAAACGTACTTCTTTAGACTAAGCGAGAGAAATCCCTATAAAATATCAATTAAACATTGTTCGCCACAAATACAATGTGAAAAATATCAATTAAATATATTAGCGAAACGTTTAATCGATGGAAACCATGTTTATTTGATATTTCATAGGACTGCCTCTCGCTTAGTCTGAGGGAGTATGTTTGAGGAACATCTTAAGTCTGGATAGAGTAAGGAAGATGGCCCGAATCATTCAGAAAGCTGTGGCAAGTGACTAAAAACACTGATTTATAAAGCGAAATGTCATGATTTTTAGTCAGTGATTTTATAAGGTATATCCATGATTTTTTTTCAGTAAAAGTGGTGTATATTATGTATATATTTAACAGAAAATTTTTTTCAATATTACATTATAAAAAGAAAGTTTTACTCATAAGAATATATATATATATATATATATATATATATATATATATTTTTTGTCCGTTTATTAAGGGGTCAAGCCTGAGTTAAATCTTGCATATATATATATATATATATATATATATATGCAAGATTTAACTCAGGCTTGACCCCTTAATAAACGGACAAAAAATATATATATATATATATATATATANTTACAAATTAACGTCAATAACAAATATATGTAACAAAATTTTAACAATAAAAAGGAAAATATTCATTATTTCATCATTAAATATGACTTTTATTATCTGGTAAAAAGTTTCATGTTCTTTTCAATTTATTCGAAGTAAAGTAAATTCTGATAAAAGAAGAACACTAGCTTTCCTGAAGAGCTCTGTGACTCTCCAAATTAGAAGACAGTTATCTTTTATGAAATATAAACGATGAAAGATTATAAGTTAAAAATGTATCACTAGTTTGAACGCAATAAGCCCATCATGAGAGCGATGCACAGAAGGAATCGCCGGGGTCCCTAAGTGGGCCGCAACGAGGGTTTAATCATGGTCCGTGTATGCCATGGGCTGACAAGATTCATAAGCTGGATAGAATGAATTCGAAGTGAGGTATGACCAAAGCGTTGTATAGATAAATAATAGGTAAGGTCGAAAGTAGTACGCTTAATAAATCCACTCAACCCATGGCACCTCGATACCGCGTCCTCAATATGTGGCCGAAAGGTAATTCTAGAATCAAGCAGCATCCCTATATTCTTCACTACCTAGACCTGATCGAGCACTGTGCCAAAAAGCGTGTAGCTAAACGTTGGGGCAAGATACATGAGGCACTACGATAAAAAAGGTACCCGCATATATAAGATGGATTATGGCTGACTACCTGAAAGACAGAACTCTATTGTATGACACAGAGAATGGAACGAAAATCTATAAGGTAACTACAAGGGTCAGTGCTTGGCCCATCACTGTAAAACATCATATATGATAGAGTACTGAGACTAGAGCTATCCGAAGGGGCAATGATAGTAGGATTTGCAGATTACATTGCAGTAGTGGTAGTAGCAAAGGAAAAGAAATAAGTGACGGAAATCGCTAACGAGGCAATAGGTATAATCCACGACTGGCTAAAGCAGACAGGACTGGAGCTTGCTTGCCATAAAACGGAGTCTATCCAATCTAGTATATCTAGTATGAAGAAATGGAGACAATAACACTGACAGGGACGGACACGAGACAGAATCCCAGCCGATCATTAAGTACCTGGGAATCGCCATAGACGCTGGACTAACGTTTGAGCAGCATCTTGAGAGGGTGAGCAATAAAACAGCAAAAGTCGGTGCTGCACTATCGAGGCTAATGCCAAATGTTGGTGGACCAACACAGAGTCGGAAGTTACTCCTAGTCAGTGTAACGAGATCAATTGTGTTGTACGGTGCTCCAATATGGGCGGATGCCATGTTG
Organism: Pteromalus puparum; assembly: GCA_012977825.3. Taxonomy (NCBI): domain Eukaryota; kingdom Metazoa; phylum Arthropoda; class Insecta; order Hymenoptera; family Pteromalidae; genus Pteromalus; species Pteromalus puparum. Next base: position 35,965,732 of record CM053170.1, on the reverse strand, counting down.
ATGAAGTCCTGAAAGAACGTATTCATCCGGATCATTTTTAAAATATCATATTGGTAGATTATGTTGGTAAAAAAGAATCTTATGTCCTTTGTCACAGCTATTATTAGTCATTTAAATCATTTCAGAGGGTTTTTTACTACTATGTGTCCTATGAAAACAAAAAAACAAAGGCCTCTGCCACTCTGGCTCTTGTACAGGTACTTTTTCACTATGAAAAGGTATCTTGTCACCGTACAAAAGTAATCGGAGTCCGGATCGAATCTTAGATTTTCACATTTTAAGGTTTAAATTGCAGACAAGTCAGTTATAGCTTATAGGTATGGCTATAAGGGAACTTTTATGAAAAAGTTGAGAAAATTTTACAAAAATAACAATCAGTGTGTTTTTAGCGAAAGATGTGTTGTTTAAGAGCTATAAATCATTGAAAATAGGCAAAAAATGCAAAAAATGCCTAAATAACCATTTTGAACCCTTATAACTCGAAGAGAATTGATCGAATCGATCTGAAAATTTACAGCTGACATCGTAGTGACCTCTAGAATATATCATCCAAGTTTGGGCAAACATTTTTTTTGTCGCGCACGATTTGTCAGAGAACCACCCATGTATATTTATTTATTTATTCTTTATTATGACCAGAAAGAAAATACAGAGACATTTACACACTCCGCATTTCTGCAAAGATAAACAAGGTTATCTGACCGCAAGCCTGGCATTAATAAGAAAACATACCGTCCTAATAACGACTCCGCCGCTTTTTCTGACACCAAGTATTGTGTTAGTAAAAAATATTTACAATTGTGCGCGGCTGTATTTTTGAGGTGTGATCTCGGGTGTGATAAGTATTCAACTGCGAATAAAAACGTAAGGATACTTATATGATGGATGAAACAGAGAAAAAAAGGTTGCACGTTGACAACAACGAGTGCATGTTATTGGAATTTGTCAACGACAGTAATTCGTTGGCCGATGGTCAGTTAAGTTGGTTAAAAGAAGATGACCTACAAGTAATCCAAAATGTGATTAAACAAGAAAAGTAGGTAAAAGTAATGTGTCCAGATTGCACCATCAAAACTGCTGTGTACATGAAAGCAATGTTGCAGAAGGCAACTTTCTCAACTCATGTTGTAAGGATTTTTTGTACATGTGTTCACGAACCTGTTCACTCATTTATAGTATGATAAATCTGCATAAATGTCTGCAGGAAAATTGAATCTCCGTGGAGTTATATGCAAAATTATCTGCATAGTTTTCTGCATAATTATCTGTAGATTTCTCTGTAGATTTCTCTGCAGAATATATTATAGTTTCTCTACAGATTTTTGTGCAGATTGTTTTCGTAATGGTTTTTTTATAAGTCGTATTTATTTTTATGCTAAGTAATCAATACCGACAAATTTATACTATAATACTCTTGTTTACATGTGTACAAGTATATGTACCCATTAGCACCCATGTCAGAGTTTAATTAATTCCACAAATATAATATAAAATATTCTAAATTTTTTAGATTCGACTACAGTTCAAAAACATAAGACAAACTTGATTACGTATGAGAAATTTCTCCTTCTAAAGATCGTCGTAAAGAATTAAAAGCTAAGAAGATTATAGGAAACGATAAAAGTTCTAAGAAAAAATTATCGAATTATGATGTGGAAGCTCAGAATTCTTCAAAAAATATTTCTCTTGGCACGACTGAACCTAAAGTTATTTTACAAGAAATATCAAAATTAAAGGAATCTGAAGCTTCAGTTGATGTAAGTCACAAAATATAAATATATTAAAATATATGTTAACCTAAAAGAATAACTTTTTTTTTAAATAGAAGCTTGAAAAATTTAGTTATATTGATGAATTAAATAGATACATATAGATATACATATTTTTGTTTATATTCATTTTGTTTATGTTTATTTTCAATGTATTAAGCTGTTGAAGCAATCTTTTTCCATAGTTACCCTACCACATGACAAAATTCATGTTATTTGTTTGCATTTTCTTTTATAATTATTATAAACGTTCGATTTCTGTTTCTTTACAATGCATTGGACCACAAAATACTACATTTTGGTTGATTTAATAATTGTATATATTAATAATGAAGAATGCCTTAAGTGGCAATTAACCTGGTAAATTTTTAGACCAGATTCGGCCGTACTGCTGCCGGACTGTAGCCGGATTATCGCAGTTCGACTCTGTCAGACTCATGTTCGACCAGCAAACATAATCTCAAAATTATGGTTTTTATTAGTGTTCGATATTTTCTCTTGCTTTCAACATTCGTGGTTTAACTAATTATACATAATGGAAAATCGTATTGCAAAACTTTGAATACAAACTATGCTTTCGTTCTTTTATAAGATTTGATATCCACAATACGTAGTATACTTGTTACGGTACCGGATCCGGGCCTGAAGACTACCGTAGGTTACATGTCGTAAAATCTGGCGATTAATTTACTGTTCCGGGCCGTAATTCGTTATTCAGATCCGGGCCGGACTGTTACCGTAGGTATCATTTTTACTCGGGATTGGCCACTTCGATGCAAGGCACGCAAAACGCTCGCTCTTCGCGTTTTGTGCATAAGGCACAACCGCTGACGCTCGCGCTGCGCGCTTGCTGTCTGACCTTTGTTATCTAATTATTAGTAAAAAAACATTGATTTTTCAAGTTTTTCATATACTAAAATGTGTTGGCTATGCATAGCTTAAAAGTTTCTTAATTATTTTATTTTTCGACTCATGATTTTTAATATTGTTGATTCTGGAACAGACATTCATATAAATTTTAACATGTATTCTTTTATCGCAACGAAATTTATTTTAAATATGATTAAAAACCGATTATTATTTCTTAAGATTAAAAAAAATTATCTTTTGATAGTACTTTAATTCAAATTATACCCGCGAAATTCCATAATATTCGGAACTATCCTATTGGTGAAAAATACATTGGTTTATATGTAAGCTGTGACGTCACGTTTAATAAAACGAATTCCATCCCATATCTAAAGTCTTGAATTTCGTGCAAAGATAGTTTATTACATAATTTAAACAGAAAATTATTTATTATATCAGCTAAGCGAAGCCGAACAGCTGTTTGTTGGCTCAGTCGAAGCGAGGCAGCGAGCTCGACCACTGCGCATACGTTGTGCGCATCGATCTGGCCACCGGTTAGCGACATGCCTAAGCAGCCGTCTGCCGTGTGTGTTTTAACGTTTTGATGCAGCCTCCCGGCCTCCGCTAACCCCAATGTTTTGCTCTGATTAACTTTCCGGCGATATAAGTAAGTGCGTAGTGAAAAAAAGAAACAACGACGCGATGCAGCAGTGTTATAAGTAGTTTTGAAAACAGAACAGAAGTGCTGCTATGGTGCCTATATTATGTGTTTACAATCAACCTCTGCTCACCGCGATCCCGCTCGCGGATCAGCTGCTCGCGGTTGTAAGACAGTGCAAAAAGTATTAAAAAACGATGCACCCGGAATGCACCGACGATGCGATGTGTGAGTATCAGTTCATCAAGGAGTACTGCAGTATGGGAAGACATGTAGCTCGAACAAGAAAGTTGAGTTTTTGCTTGGAGGTTATCCTCCTGTTTTTTTTGGACTACTTCTTCGGCTGCTGCTCCTGCTCATTCTATTGATGTGCTGATACATTATTCTTTTTCTTTTAGGTGGAAAAAACAATTAAAGTGGAAGGAAGGACTCAAGAGGATTTTCAAGAGGATTTTAAAAACAATTAACAGAAGATTCATATAAGTAAAGACTTAATTTAGTAACAGGAATTAATTTAAAAAATATATTTTAATAGCATAGTTTAGAGAGATGAGTCAGGGTTCTCTTCTCATATAAGTCAGAATTTAATTTAGCAACAAGGATTAATTTAGAAAATTGATTGTAATATCATAGTTTAGAGAGATGTGTCAGGGTTCTCAGAGCAGGCTGAGATACCGCATCTCACACGTTTTTTACACGAGTTAAAGGCATGTTGCACCGCAGTTATTATTGAATTTATGTATCAAAACATCGCTTCCAGGGTTGTTCTATGTCGAAAAGTGTTTTAAAAAAATGTTTTCTACGGTAAAAAGTTGAATTTTGAAAATGTTCACAACTTTTACAATTAACATTTTTATGTAAAACGTAAATCCGAAAAGTTTCATGACGAATCATTAGATTTTAGCTGTAAAAAATCTATTATGGGCTGTAAACTCGAGTTATAAGCATTTTCCTGATTTGATGTTAATAGAAAAATTTGTATTGTTCAAAGATCTACAACTTTTCCATTTAACTTTTTTTGTAGATCGCTTAGAATTCGAGTTAGAGCAAAAAATCCGTTTTTAGCGATTTTTGGAGGTGACCGCATTCTGCGTATACATGCAGGATCAAGCCCAAAATAGAACTGTCAGCTTACTATTATAAGAGGAGTTCGCACACAAATTTGTATCTCAATTGACTAAAATCTCCATAAAATCTAAACCAATTGTGCCCGCATTTCAAAAGGACGTAAAGGATTGGGATAAAAAAATAGTTTTTTAGCTTTTGCGAAAGGAGACTTCTCCTAAAATTTCAGTCCGATCGGTCGAAAATTGTGTGAGATATCGCATGGTACACATTTTTCGCACACGAAACTATAAGGCACTTCCGCGTCGCGGTCATGCCTAAAAAGCCGCGTTTGCTGTTCGATTTTCGACCCCACTTATTTTGCGTAGCACTTTCATAGCCATTAACTCCATACGAAAAAGTTTAAATATTGTCAATACCTACTTTATGTATCACCAGGAAACGTATAATACCGTCATATTCACTTTCATTTATGTGTACTCGCGTACGGGTACTAAAAATCACACACTTGAAAGCACAGAAACATGAATTATTATCACTAGCTCATATTAATTTTGCATTTATATAATGCAGAGATCCTCCTAATTAATCGCATAAGCAAAATTTTCCTTGTGAGCCTTGATCTGACCTCAAAACCCGAATCTCCCATTCCTGACTCTTCTGTACCTTCAATATCCCGTAGAAAGAAGCGACATCAGCAAATGGTAATGCTAAAATACGTAATTTTATGTACTTTTTCAAAGTACTTTTGAGTACTTACAATATAAGTCAAATTACTACTGAATTTTCAGATAGATAATTGTTTTAGAAATCTTAAAACAGAACGTAATATGCTACACAGAGAGAAAAGTCGTGCTGCCCCAGCCCCCCTAGTTTGTACTTTCACATCACAGTAAAGTCGCGTGCGTCTACGGCTCACCGTGAACACGCGCTATCCTGTTGTAGCACGAACAGCCGCGTGCTGTGAAAGCACAACTTGGGAGCCAGGCTCTTTTTCTGACAAACGTCAGTTAGGCCACCCACTCCGCGTGCGCGGCGGAAGGCGCTTGGTCCGTCTTTGAAGTTTTCGGTCTCTGTCGGGGTGGCCTAACTGGCGTGCTACTACAGTACAAATACGTGCGTATGCAGTACCCAATGCGTTAAGGAGGTTTACCACTAAAATCGTTTTCTTAGGAAATGAATAAAACATTGCACACTACTTCGTAATGGTTTTGTCGATATACACCTAGAATCTCCAGTCGATCTGACATCTAAAAGCTGAGATATGAGGCCTCAAAGTTCGGGCGATTAACACGCGATCTTTATGCTGGGCCCGCGCGGAACGTACATTTTCGTGGATTGTAGCCGAACGCTTCTTACGATCTTGTTGAAAAACTAAAATAAGGTGAAGGACGATATTCCGAAACTTTTGAGGCCTAGAGAGTAATGATTTGACGTCTAGTTCCCGAGTTATTGTAATCTAAAGTAGGCTGTCGTCAGCTACGCACGCACGCTCACGACGTGGCGCGCCTAACGATGCACACAGTGGGGCATTTTAGCTTTTCTCGTTTCATATGGATATGAATTTTGATCTAATTGATCAATCGACATGAGACCTTTTTTAACATGAAGTTTGAACGATCTGAAATCACAAAAAAATATGAAAGTAGGCCATATTACGATGCCCCGTCCAGAATAAATCGACTAAGTTGACGATTTTCGTGAAAAATTTTTTTTGCCCGCTGCTGACTTTTTTGCCCGCTGACAAAATTTTGTTTCAAAATGCAAATTTTGAGTTTCTGAGTCGTATTTTCTAAATATTTATAGGTATGTAGTGGCCGTGTAAAAAAAAGGCTTATTTATTTCCCGCTTTATAGCCATGAAAAACGCAATAATCAATACATGCGTCACAAAAAATATGGTGTGCACCAAGGGCTAAGTGGGCTTTTTGACCTCGTGTGGTTGCAGTACTCGTCTTTGGCTCGGTACGCACTCGCCTTCGGCTCGTGCTACCTCCCCTTCGATTCGTACTGCAAACTCCACACTCTGTCTAAAAAAGCCCACTTTACGCCCTTGGTACACAATATACTATTTTGTAACACAAGCCTATTAAGCGAAACTAAAGTGACCCTTTTCAGACCGGCGGGCAAAAAAAAAATTAAAAAAGCTCGTTACGACGACCAGCGGGCAATTTTTAAATTTTTTTATTTTGCCCGCTATGCGAGTAGCGGGCGTTTTCAGTTTTTTATGCCAGCTTATGTATATATGTATATACATACATATATACGAATGTACACACACACACACACACACACACACACACACACACACACACACACACACACACACACACACACACACACACNCACGCACACACACCCGCGTGGGGAGCCTGTAACCCGGTATGTGGCGCGGCGTCCCCTGGGTGGCGGATAGGGGAATCTGGGGAATGCCCATCGGCACGTGGAGGCCTCCTCAACGTGTCGAGGGGTAGAACAGAAATAAAATATGCTTCGTGGACGAACAGGCCGCTGTGTTTGCCGTGCGGTGCGACCCGTGAGCTGCCAATAGGAGATCCTGGTTGGGGAGGCGATCCAAGATTGCGCGCCGAAGCGACCTGAACCATCTTTGGCTTTTTCTGACGGCAAGACAGGAGGCTGGTTACCTAGCTAGTACCAGTCAATTGGCTTGAGCGAGTGTGTGCTGTCGTGTGATGTCTGCCAAAAACTCTCCAGAGAGCCAACCACTTTGGTTCGGGGTAAAAGGCTCGAGAGAGCAGAGGTGGGCGAGTGCGACAGCGTACGCTATACCCTGGTATGATGTACCCAGTCTGGCACCGCCTTCGGTCAGGTACCGGGGCCATGTCCGCTGCCACCATAGACGGGAGGATTCAGGTGGTCGGACACATACCGGGATGAAGAACACTGTTTGAAACATGGAGAAGAAAAACGAACTTGAAGAGGAGACAAAGAAGGATGTGGAAGTGTGCACACTACAGGTGCCAAGATCGCAAGATGGTGAACTCGCGCTTCACAAAAATAGCAGCAACACCAGCATATGCAGAACCGTAATTGCTGCTGATTACCGGGTTGAGAAGAATGCACTGGAAGGCAAACAGCAGGTTGCAGGAAATAGCAACATACTAGGTGATGTAGGTGAAGACAGGAAACTGCTTGAGACCTGGAATAGAATCCAGGCAACAGCAAATACCGAACAAAAGCTGCTGGACAAGATCGAGAGACACCTTGAAAGTGCGTATAAAGTTGCTTTCACCACACACAACTTCCACAACTGCGTGAAGGAAGACCTGAGGAAGATGCAGCTGAACATGAAACGCCTTGGTAGCGCAAGAAAAGGGACGAAGAAAATTATAGAGACCTTTGCATTGATGGTGCAGAACAATCCTAGTTCCAGGCTGAGACTGACGAGCGTTCAGTCACAAAGCCCTCTAACACTCAGAAGTGCGAAGAAGAGAAAGGAGCGGTCACCTGTATAAGAGATTTCCTCTACAAAGAAGAAGGATGAGGAAAAGAGGTTGCAGTACCGAGAGGAGACGACAACTGCCGACAGGCCACAGGTGCCAGTACCCCCGTTAGGAACAACGACGGCCTGGCAAAAGGTGGAAACGAGGAAGGCCAAGAAGAAAATGGAAAAAGAAGCCGGAAAGGACGGCAACGCAAATGAAGACCCAAAAGGCGGCAAGAAACGCAAGCCATTGCGGGCGAGACCAGCCCGGCCGGAGGCCCTCGTCATAAAGACTGAGGACGGAACGTCGTATGCCGACATCTTAAGGAAGATGAAAGCGGAGCTCAACCTGGCGATGCTTGGTGATAGTATCAATAGAATACGCAGGACAGCAATAGGAGACTTGCTGCTGGAACTCCAACGCACAGCGGAGGGAAAGACGTTGCAACTCCGACAAGCTGTGAAAGAAGCGCTAGGAGAGGATACCAAAATAAGGAGCCTGCAAGACTTAGTGGCCTTCGAGACAGAAGACCTTGATGTATTAACCTGCAAGGAGGACGCAGTGTTAGCACTACGCAGAAAGTTACCAGGTGATGATCCATCAATGATGAGACGGTGGTAAAGTCACTGCGGAAAGCATATGGCGACACGCGGACTGCCGTCATTCAAATGTCAGCAAAGACGGCACGAGAGATGATGGCTAAGCAGAAAATTAAAATAGGCGGGGTTGTCTGCAGAATAAGGGAAGCGGTAAAAAATGCAAGCCCACTTAGATGCTACAAGTGCCTCGGTTTTGGCCATATCGGCAGAAACTGCACAGTAACTGAAGATAGGAGTGGGCTTTGCTTTAAGTGTGGAAAGGACAGGCACAAAGCAAAGGACTGTAAGAACCAACTTAACTGTGTACTCTGCAAAGAAGGAGACACAGGCGGAAATGAGGACCACGCAGCTGGTAGCTACGCATGCCCAACTTACCGTGCTGTAGTAGAAGCCATTAAAAAACAAAGAAAATGAAACTAGTGCAGTTGAACTTAAATCACTGCGAGACAGCACAAGACCTACTAAATCAGTACGTCCGCGAGACAGAAGTTGACGTAGCAATTGTATGCAAAAAATACAGGGATCTAAACGAACCAACGTGGGATATAAACACTACTGACAAGGCAGCGATCTGGGCGTGTGGTAACGCTGCTTTCCAGGAAAGAACGATGACCCGCGAAGAGAGATTTGTGCGCGAGAAGGTAGCAAGCGTACATAATTACAGCTGCTATGCCTCATCCAACGCACCGATCGAGCAGTTCCAACAACTGCTACACCGGCTCGTACAAGATACAGTAGGAAGAAAACCAGTACTTATCGCAGGCGACTTCAATGCTTGGGCTGTAGAATGGAGCAGCCTAAGGACTAACCAAAGAGGACGGGTGCTCCTAGAAACATTCGCTCTCCTGGACTTGGTTCTAGTCAACCAAGGATGAACTCACACCTTTAGAAGAGGAGACACAGGGTCTATTGTAGACCTCACGTTTGTTAGCCGCAGCCTTACCGACTCAGTTGGTTCATAGAGGGTGAGTGAACACTACACACATAGTGACCACCAGGCCATAATAATGGAGGTAGGTAAACCAAAACAGGGATCCAGTGCAAGTAGAACGATCAATAGAGTCGGTTGGAAAAATAAAGATTATGATGAGGAGATGTTTCTGTTATTACTAGAGGAACTGCAGCTGTCTGGAACGGCGAGCAACAAGGCAGAACAGATGACGGAAAGCATTGTTCGAGCCTGTGATGCCGCTATGCCTCGAAGAGTGGCAAACAATAGACGACCGCCAGTATACTAGCGGAACAATGATATTGCTATGGCCCGTAGCAAATGCCATCAGACAAGGAGACGGGAACAGCGAGCAAGGAAAAAATTGGAAGGATGCTAAATGGAAACTAAAAAAGGCAATACGCCGCAATAAGCGGCGGTGCTTGAAGGAGCTACAGGACGAGGTAGACCAAGATTCCTGGGGTCGACCCTATAAAATTGTTATGAAGAAAATTAAGGGAGGTTATGTACCTCCTCCCAAGTGCCCGGAACTATTAAACCGAGTCGTGACTACACTGTTCCCCAGAGAATGGAATGAGACAGGTGTTTGTTGAAATATAGTGTACTGTACAGAAAGTGTAGCTAATAAGGTATAGTGTGTAGCGCGTGAGTATGAGTGAGCGCGCTGACGAGTGTGTGAGGGGACACACACATGCAAGTATCCCCTCTCGCGGTATGCGTGTAAGTCATATGACTACTAGCGGTGCCAAGACTATACGAGTCTCGCACATCGCTCTCTTGGGTTCGAGCCGTCGCATAGTACACATGGTGTACACGGCGTTATACATAGTAGCTGTAGAAGAAGAAGTCTAATAAATACTCAATTATTGTTTATTATAATCCTCTGCTTTACCTCATTTTCTAACATGGTAGCAGATCGTTGGTTTGTATTTTGTTCTATCCCGCATATCCACTTTCGAGTGATATGAGGGATATATAAGAGAGGTTAAAAGCCAATTAATTTTTCAAAGTGAAAAATCAAAGTGTTTGAATAATATAAAAAGAAAAATACAAGTGAGAATAAATAGCTAAACAAAAGGACTATTGATTAGTAGAAAGATTTTTTGGAAAAATCGTAAAATCAGTGTGATGCACGCGGATTAAAAAGTACATGTGAAACACGTGGCAGAGTGCATGGAAAACCGAGAGACGCCGGAAACGAAGAAAATTAAAGAGGAAGATTCTGAACACGAAGGAACGTTCGAGAATCAACTAGAAATTGAAGAGAATTCTGAAATAGAAGAGAAAATCGAGTTTCAAGGAGACGAAATGGAGAAGAAAGAATTTGCTATACCGGTGTTTGATGGAGAGGATTACAACATGTGGAAGAAGAGAATAACGATGTTTCTAAAATTAAAAAGGGTCACGAAGTAATAGACAAAGAAAAGCCCTCAACAGGAGCAAGCGAAACATGGGATGATAATGATCTAAAAGCGATAAACATTATTTAGTGTGCAATATCAAATAAACAATTTGAATTCGTGTGCGAAGAGACTACAGCGTTTAAAATAATTAAAAAGCTAGACAGTATGTATTTGAAAGAATCTACAGCACTGCAAATTGTATGCAGGAACAGACTTGAAAAAATAAGATTAAATAATTATAGTGACACGGCGTCATTTTTTAGTGATTTTGAGAAAGCAGTGAATGATTTGAAAGGCGCAGGTGCCAAAATAACTGAAAAAAAAAAAATTAAACTATATGCTCAACACGTTGCCAGAACCGTATAGTTACATTGGTGATCTGATTGATTTGCAACAAGCAAAGAAAGATGTTACAAATGCGGAAAAACCGGGCACTTCGCAAGAGAGTGCAAAGATGGCGGCCAAGCAACGCACAGCGGTGGAACATGGCAAGGTCTGGCACGTGGTCGAGCCCACGGCAGAGGAAGAAGAAGCAACTACGGCAGAGGGCGCGGCAACTTCCGTCAGCAGCAGCAAGGCGCCAGTACAAGTCAACCAAGTGGGTCCGACGTCAGCGCCTGGGTAGCAGTGTATAGCAGCAAATAGTGAAATAGGCAATAAAATAAATTGGTTGCTCGACAGTGGATGTTCAAACCACATTGTAAATGATGATAGTTATTTCGAAAATTGTATTGTTTTAAAGTAACCGATTAAAATATATTTAGGAGATAGTAGTGAATTAGAAGCAACTAAAATCGGTAATGTTGTAAGTTACTTTAGAGCCTTTGATAAAGAAAATAAAGTCGTAATCAAAAACGTTTTATACGTTAGAGAGATGAATACAAATTTAATTAGTTACGGGAAATTAACTGATAGTAACACGATTGTCTCGAAAGGTAATTTAGCAAAAATAATTGATGAAAAAGAAAATTTGATAGCAGTAGCGTATAAAGAAAATCGTACATATAAAATCACGAGTAGATTGGAAATCGAACAAAAAACTGTAAACAATGCTGAGTATATTAATGGTAAAATGAGTGAAAAAGAAAAGTGGCACAGAATGCTAGGGCATGTGAATTTTGGCTATTTAAATTTTTTGAGTAGAAAACAATTGTTGACAGGTATGCCTACTGAGTTTGAATCGGAAATATTAAAATGCAAAATTTGCATAGAGAATAAAATGCATAATTTACCGTTTAAAAATAACAGAACAAGAGCGAAAGATATCTTAGAGGTACACACACTGATGTTTGTGGTAGCTTCAAGACCCCGGGTCCAAACGGTGAAAAATATTTTGTTTCATTTATCGATGATTACAGCAAAATAGCAAAAATTTGCTGCATAAAAACCAAAGATGAAGTGTATGATTGCATGATAAAGTACGTAAATGAAGTAGAAAACTTAACTGGAAAAAGAGTAAAAACAATACGATGCGATAATGATACAGCATACCTAAATAATCGATTTTATAAATTCGCAAAAGGAAAGGGTATTTACATAAATAATTGTCCAGCGTACGTACATGAGTTAAATCGTACTGCTGAAAGATTTAATCGAACTATTATGGATATGGCACGTTGTCTATTGGATGAGGCACAAGTAGATAAAAAATATTGGCCATAAATAATTAGTGCTGCTACGTATTTGAAAAATCGTACTTTAGCTAACACGATTGAAAAGAAAACTCCATATGAGATATTTTTTAGAAAAAAGCCAAATGTTGAAAATTTGAAGCTATATGGTAGTAAAGTTTTTGTAAGAAAGCCAGAACAAAAGAGAAACTCAAAATGGGATAAAAAAGCTGAAATGGGCATTTTACTATGTTATAGAGGGTTACAATAGGTTATAGAGTTTTGTTAAACGGTAGAGTAACAGTTCATAGACATGTTGATGTTGTAGAATCATATGAAAAATGTATTGGTCTCGATTATGATACTGAAAATATTTCTTCCCGTACTCCGACTCTCGAGTTTTAGACGCGACTCTCGAGTCGAGTAAGAGAAGTGAACATGAGTTCGAATGCGAAATCGATGATGATGTATTTGATAGCGCAGATGAAAATGAAAATGTAACCGAAAAAGAACAAACAAAGTTAAAGAGTAACGATAAAAATAGTTTGAAACCAAATACTCCACGTCGATCAACACGTGCGAAAAAGAATCCGATAAGATATCCGGAAAATAGTACTAATAGAGTATCCGTACATTATTGTAGAGTAGATACACCTTGTACATTTGAGGAGGCGATGAAAAGCGATGAATGCGATAGTTTAGGAGAGATAAAAGAATATCTAGGAATAAACATTGATTATGACTACAATAAATGTGAAATGAAACTAAGTCAAACTAAATACATCGAGTCACTAGCATGTAAATATCAAGTACAAAATAGTAGATTATATAACACTCCTATGGAGACAAACTCGAAACTTGAGAAATCTGAAAATTGCGAGTCAAATATTAAGTATAGAAACTTGATAGGTGCTTTGTTGTATATAAGTTCGAATACGAGACCAGATATAAGTTTTAGTGTAAACTACTTAAGTAGATATCAAAATTGTTATAACCACACTCATTGGAAATATGCTTTAAGAGTACTGATATATTTGTATCTAACTAAAGACTTATGTTTAAACTATAAAAGAAAAGAAAATTGTAATAATATTATAGACTGCTATGTTGACTGGGCTGGTGATATTATTGATAGAAAATCAACGACAGGTTATGTTATAAGAATGTTCGAAATGTAATTGACTGGAAGTCAAGAAAACAAAAAAATATTACTAAAGCGTCAACATGCGCAGAGTATGTAGCATAATCAGAGGTTGTAAGCGAATTAGTTCATTATGAATTATAGCGAATTAGCGAATTAAAAAGGTCTCATGTCGATTGATCAATTAGATCAAAATTCATATCCATATGAAACGAGAAAAGCTAAAATGTCCCACTGTGCGACGTATGCGTGCGGCAGATAGAGGCGCGTTTAAAACTCTCTGCGCGGCGGAGAAGGAGACGCCATGCTGAGAGAGCGCATCAGCGAGCCGAACTTTTGGCAGTGGCTGTCCGTGGTGAACCTCCTTAAGCTGAAGAAGTACCGAAGATCCGCGTACTGCTGCAGCACGAAATTTCTATCCGTGCATAATTTAGAAATAAAAATTCCTGATTACAAAAAAAGAATTATAAATTAATGTAACAAACATATAAAAGCAGAGGGTATAATTAAAAATAAACTTAATACGCGCGCAGAAAAACTAAGGCATAATGTTAAAGGGCAGAATTCCAGAAATTTGAACTTGTAATTCCTGAAAAAAATCGTATGTCGCCCATTAATAGAAAATTCACTATTATTATTATTATTCATTTATTTCATCTATTTTTCAAAATTAAATATCTCTATTATTTTAGATTGCCTTTATTGTTTATGATAAAATATTTTCTAAAATATATTTATCTATTTATATTTTTCTGATAAAATCATTTCTTCTTTGTACATACGATAATATACTATTACGTTTATACTTTTCAATTTTAAATTAAAATTTTCTTTAAAAAATCTGTCTGAAATCATTTTGTAATAAAATACTCTACTTATTTCAAACACTGTCGAATTTGAAGAAATAAAATCGTAAAAACGTTTTAATCATACCTATAAAAGAAATCGCTTGTTTCTTGTCGTAATACCGTTATTTTTAGACTTTAATCTTTCGATCATTTTTGCGCACGTGTTCGACACAAATGGGTAATTCTGCCATAACTTGCACGGAACATTGGTTACAACTATAAGAAATGTATTGTAATATATTTCTGATTCATACTATATGTATTGATTTCTTACATGCTGTACTTTGGTGATGTTTTGGATTAAAATGTGTTAAAAAAAAAAAAAAAAAAGTTACGGATTTTATATTTGAGCTTATTATATTGCGTAGTTTTAGAGATGGACATAAATCCTCTTGTGCAATTTTCTTTATAGTGGGGAACTTGCATGAAAAAATCTATTAGGTCCGTCATGTAGAATATCGAAAAATAATCAACACGTATTTTTTCTTTTTTCAATCAAAAGATTATTGACAAAGGTACAGCGGGTTGAAATATCGTGTGACGCCACTAAATTGGACGATATAGATATACTACACACAGTCCGAATCAGTGACGTCATACATTTCAACTCTCTATATCTTTTCTAATAATCGTTTAATTGAAAAATAAAAAAACACGAGTCGATTATTTTTCGATATTCTGCATGCCGAACCTAATGAATTTTTTCATGCAAGTTCCCCATTGGTATACACCTTAGAAGCAAGCGCGCAAACGGTGTAAGTTGCGTGAGAATCACCAAAATAAATCCCTAGCATCAAGTTAAAATTGAGAAAAAAGGCAATAAATATCTCGCGGATTCATGATATCTTATTGCCGTTTAATAACGATAATAATTTAATCCTTTATCGCTGCTTGTAATGATTATATTTTTTGTTTCCTTTTTTTTTATCTAAATTAGTTTATTCCTCTTACAAAAATAAGGTGCGGTGATCTGTGAATAAATGTCTGCAGAGTTTTCTGCACAGATTTCTGCAAGTACGTGAACTACGCCGGTTATGGTCCAGTTGGGGCTACGCCATCCTCCAACTGGGATACGCCATTCTCCAACTGGGCTACGTCATCCTCCAACTGGGCTACGCCATCCTTCAACTGCGCTACCTATTTCCTGATACCCCGATTTCCTGATACCCCAATTTCCTGATACCCTTATTCCCTGCTACCCTCAATTTCTAACTGTGCCACGTTCAACTAGCCCATGCTACCCAGTAAAAAGCTGCGGTCCCCAGACCCCTGCCTGCTGCCCCAGCCAACTGCCCTATATCAATCTCCTCTGCTTTACTGACTTGCAGATCTATTTTATCAATAATAAGGTATACATAGATTAAAAAATGTCAAGTGTTAAAAATCAGCACACTGACAAAAATCATTACTTACTCCAAGAAGAATCAATCTTACTATAACTTCAAGACGAAAATCCGCTTTGTGTTTCATGATTCTCCCACATCTAATCTGAATTTTCTAAAACTAATCCGAATCATTTCGTGCAAAGAAATTAGCAAACTCATAAATATAAAAAATTCAAGTAAATTCCTCCTAAGTATATAAAAGAATCATCAACACAAAGCGGATTTTCATCTTGAAGCTATAGTGAGACTCATTCTGCTTGGAGTAAGAAATGATTTTTGGCAGTGCAGGTAAGCTTGAATCTGCTGACTAGTTTATAAAAAATAAAATGGTTGTACTTTTCAAAATTATTTTTTTAATGCTTACTTGCCGCCCCGTTGTCTCATAGTCTATCGATGAAACACTCGAATTATTACTTTCAAAGTGTGAATCTGCTAGATGATATTGATTAAAATCACAACATTGTGACGAGACGCAAGTCTCGCACATAAAGCAAGCAAATGCGGCCCCGAGTCAATCAGCTGACGCCAGCGAGCGCGCGCGCACAGCTAGCAAAGGCGAGTCCGCACAACGCGAAGTGAGCGCGCGCGCGCAACAACCGAAAGGCCAGTCCGCACGACCGCGGAGCGCGCAACTCAGCGTGCTGAAGGGTCTGGAGCCTGGGTGGTAGTGGTGTCGAATTTTTTATCGATTTAGCAAATTTCTTGATTTTACAACGACGGATAGGAGCACTTAGCGTTCGCTTAACAGCCTGACGCTCGCACTTTGTTCCATTTTTTTATACGTTAATTTAGTCAATTCTGCATTTTGTGCAGCAATTGTTGTTAAATTATTTGTATCAAAAACTTTTTTAGGACTATGATTTGCATTAATGCATTTAAAAACTATATTTGTCACGGTAAAAAGTTGTGTATTCAAAATATCTACAATTTTTACATTTAGCGTTTTCATGTAAAATGCATAACAATTCATTTTCACAATAAATAACTGATTTTTCGCTTAAAAAAGCAGCTAAAAAAACTATTTTTGGCTGCTTACTCAAGTTAAAAGCATTTTCACGCTTAAGTGTCAATAGAAAAAAGTTGTATTTTTTGAAGATCCACAACTTTTCTATCTAACTTTTTTTCGTCAAATGCTTAGATTTCCAGTTAGAGTTTAAAAACCGTTTTTAGCGATTGCTGAAACTTATGAGACACGATGGCACGGTTTAAAATCATTTATATGAGCTACACACAAGTTTTGGACTATAAACTAAATTTTTAGTTTGGTAAATAAGGGACACCCTAATATACATATACAACTCCAACCTGCCTGAAGTTTATACTTAAATTAATCATAATCGTCTATACAATATAACTATAAGAATGTACATATCTACTTAGCCTATACAATTGCGTGACTATTATTTATACAATGCAATTAAAAAAACCGCAGCCAATTCATTGGCACGTAGCTTCCTCCAAGAAATTTATTATTGTAATAAATAAAATATCATTTTAAAATACAGTATGTGAATGCTATTTTAAATATTTCGAAGTTTAATTATTTTGCTGTAAAAGCAATTTTTTTATAGCAAAAGATATATCAGAAAGAATAATCAGAAAGATTCGATCAAAATCTCTAAAATAGCGAAGTTTCAGAATCGATCGTTTGATTTCAAAGATATATTTTTTTTATAAATTTTTGAGAAAAATCGGCTTTGACATTTCAGATCTTTACTTGTTTATGGTGAATCACTAAATAAAATTTTGAAGCATTTGACTACATTGTTTTAGAGATGTAAGGAATCAAAAAAATTTTTTAAAAATTCAACCCTTGATATCTTAAGAACTATAGGGGTTTTAAAGCTGCGCAATGAACTTAGCCAAAACACATAAATCTTCATCCTTCATAGATATCGGATTCTTGTACATACTGTCAAGTTCTTCAGCTAGTTTATGAAGCTGTGAGACAGACCATTTTGCAAGATTTTCCTGCTTCTCTTATATAGCACATATATTGACTCTTGATTTAATCATTTTTGTATCCAACACTGAATCCAACACTGAATGGTTCATGTTCTTGAAGAACTTGATTATTATCTTTCACAGGTTTTAGAATATACTCAAGGTCTACATATACAACTATTGGAACTCTCTCCTTGTTCTGAAGGCTTTTAGATTTTAACAAACTTTCTTCAGCATTTTTCAAAACTTTGCACTTATTCACTTGCAAACAATCTATTTTATGAGCTCTCAATTCATCTTCGTTATGAAAATAGTGAAGCCAACGATCACAAATATGTTTTTTATGAAATTTCTTCGATAATTGTGAAGAGACAAGACGAGATAAATCAAAAAGCATGTGATCGCTAGTGTCTTGCAACATTTTTATATAGAGACTATAAAAAACCTATGGAAAAGTATGAGAGTGAAGGCGGCTATCGCTCAGTTCAAAGAAACGTGGAAGGTGTGGGCATAGGTAAAGTGTAAGGTAAGGTGTACGGAACGTTTTATTAAAATCTAAGTAACGAGCATCGCTTGCAGCTTGAAGCTTTTAATGAACCGCACGCGAGCATTACCTCAATACAAAATTGAAGCATGTAAAAGTTTTATGAATAATCAATTATTATGTTTTAGTTATACATAAATTATTTACTGAAAAATTTATTTTACAAACTATGAACGTTATTGTTTTTCCAAGAACTTAAGGTGATTCCTTCGGTAAGAGAGAGACAACTGAGCGAAGAAATCGTGGCCACGTTGCACCCATCGATCACTACATCGACCCATATGCGCACCGCGACATAACCCCCAGATACTCTGTCCGAACAACATCTGCAGTCTCAAGATTATTTATAATAAAGTCTAATCAACTCAGGTACAAGGGAATGTTTATAAATCAAAATCAGTTAAACAGGAAAAACAATGGTGCAGAAGGTTTGCAAAGTGTGCAAGTGTGTGACGTTGCCACATCTCCCGCAATACACATTCCTTCTCTCAAAGAAATATTTTCAAGACACCGTATTTTGATAATAAAACGGTCAATTCAAGTGACTTTGCACAAAAATATGCCTTATTATATCTTATATATATATATATATATATATATATATATATAAAATTTTAAAACCGATTTGATTTTCATTCGTGAGATATTGCTATCGGCAGCTACAAAACGTAGCAATTTCAATATATATATATAGCTGTTGGGTCATTTGTTAAACTTTAAACAACGATTACTCAGCAACAAAACGGTGAAATGCTTTAAAATTTTAGTATGACATGGGTGATGTCTTTATTGACTTGGGTATGAAATTTGAAGTGCAGCTTGAAAAATCATGGGTCTCAAAGGAACCACCTTAATGAAAATGATATAGAAACGTTTCAGAATGGTAGTTGAAACTATGATGATAAAAAATAAGTGAGTCATACTAATAGTGCTGCAGATTTAAAAAATTGCAAGTAGAATTTTTCAGAAGTGATTTTGTTTATTGTATGTAATCATTCAGTGTATGTTTATGTGTATATGTATATGTTATTTGTATGTGTGCGTGCGTGTGCTAAAAGAAAATAATAGTTATATTATAGTTACCTTTTATGAAAATAATAGTTATTTTATAGTTACCGTTTATGAAAATAATAGTTATTTTATAGTAACTACCTTATTATGAAAATAATAGTTATTTTCTAGTTACCTTTTATGAAAATAATAATTACCTTTTACGTTGTTAACAGTTATATACAAATTGATAGAATAAAGTTTCACGTTGAAAATACGAACCATTTATATAGAGAATAGTTAAGCTATGGAAGGGGAGAATGCTCAACAGATGAGCCGAAAAGCGCGATAATGGTGGAGGTGTATGCTTAGAGTTAAGAAAAATGTAAAAATTGCAGCAGAAACGATTCTGGAAAACCCCGTAGTCGAGTTCTTTCAGAGAATGCGGGGCACAAGATGCAGGAGTAGAGGCAACCAAAATTTATGTAAAATTGCGAGAGAGGGGGTAACTTTTTACGTCTAAAGAAATCGTCGAGCTATATCGCGAAAATCGGTGCGGTTCGAACGAAAATACACTTCCAGACGCCAGAGTGGGTACTATGGAAAACGCATTTAAAAGTAGGAGAGAAAGAGATTAGTCAAAAATCTGAGGATCTAGCTGTGTCAGCTGCACTGCACGCGCTGTAGAAAATCAATGCAATGCGCCGAGAGAGAGAGAGAGAGAGAGAGAGAGAGAGAGAGAGAGAGAGAGAGAGAGATTTAGATTTTAGATTTTATGTGTTTATTGCTGTACATTATGTTGTACAAATAATGTTATAGAAAATATTTACAGATTAATTATAGGTTTGAGCGATAGATGATATGAAGTATGTTAAATAATGGTGGTGAGATGAGATAGCGAAAAGTTATGCATGAGGTGTTTGTGTGATAGTTACTATTGTTTGTGAAAGTGTGTGAGAGAGAGAGAGAGAGAGAGAGAGAGAGAGAGAGAGTAGCTAACGAGACACTTACAAATGTGTGTTAACGAATCGAGTTCGAAAAGCTTCGTATGTAAAAGAAAGTCTGCAATATTTAGTAGTGTGCTTAGATTTTTTCATGCATTAGTCGTTGATTAAACATATTTTCACGTTTGTTGGTGTTAGAATAACCGTTGTCCTTTTTTTAATAAATATCTTTTCTTTAAATCTATAAAGAAATTATCAATTGGTGTCAACATCGTGAGGTCTTGCAAATTTTAGCGACGTGTCTTAGCATGAAATATGAAAATAGAGCTAAACTTATTATAAAAGTGTTTACTGTTTTATTACTTGTCTAGCTGTAGAACAAGACAGTCCTATACGCTTCAAAACTAGAGGAACGCGTTTTTCAATATAAAAACTTTGTGCTCCGTTGCATTCATAAGTGTTAAGTTCAGGACAAAGTGAACATAGTGAAATATATTCTGTTCAGAACAAGGACAGAAGGCAAAAGAAGATGTTCCGTTTATAGCAAGTCCGTTATTGTTACGTGGATTTATGTGTTTGTTTGATAACGATATCACGCGGGACTATATTAATAACAACAATGTGATTAGTATACATTACTTTAATCGAAGTGACAGATTCAATGAAATATATGGCTTGGGCAACAAAAAATATGATCAGTGATTGAATGATTTTCAATGAAGCTCCTACATTTGGGAACATTAATCATGAAATACGACTGGACCTTGAAATGAAAATGTCAACGATCCTTGGATATTTTCAAGACATAAGCGACAAACAAAAACAAATTATTGGAATTGAAAAAACAACACGAGCAGTTCAATTTCCCCAATAATATAAAGACAATGTGTTCGCAAGACGAAGTTCTAGTACAGCGGTGTCTCTTGTTTGCATTCGGCGCGTTTCGATTGCATCCTCTCGATAGTAACATCGAAGGATCGGCATTGTCATGCATATACATTGGAGAAACCGTATACCGACCGTTCGATCATTACGCGTCTTCCATGAAAACTCGACGTCCGACGCACAAACAAGACCATAAGGTGGCAGCTACAGGACCGAGTACTAATGATGGTCCGGAAAAAAACCAGACGCCGACTGACGGCCCGACAGCGCGGCACCAGATACCGAGTCCGTCGGTATTACCGCAGACCGGGCCGGGCCCTTTACGACCGGGTCCCTTTACGACCAGGCACTTCCACTACCTACTCGGCTTCCTCTCCAAAAAGCCAGAGAGCTTTGGAAAGGGAAGCGGGGGAGAAAACCGAGAGCAATTGCTTTTGCGCGCTCTCTCTCTCTCTCTCTCTCTCTCTCTCTCTCTCTCTCTCTCTCTCTCTCTCTCTCTCTCTCTTTCCACGCGCCCCCNCTCTCTCTCTCTCTCTCTCTCTCTCTCTCTCTCTCTCTCTCTCTCTCTCTCTCTCTCTCTCTCTCTCTCTCGGATTAACCGCGTACCCTCGAGAGTCTGAACTTTCCTGAACATTTCAGTTTTAGGGAGATTAAGGAATCGGATGTTTTAGCTGCGATAACGCACTTTGACTCCCAGGCCAGAGGCAGCGACGGCATCCAACAGGTTGTCATTCACAAGACTCTGCCAGTACTCGCTCCCATTCTTTGTCGTATTTTTAACCTGTCATTGAGCGAGTTGTGCTTCCCCTCTGACTGGAAAAAGTCTTTAGTGCACGCACTAAACAAAGTCAGCTCACCTAAATCCCTAATTGACTATCGACCGATCTCCCTCCTATGCTTTCTGTCAAAGGCGCTGGAGTGGCTGGTGCATAAGCAAATCTCTGACTACCTTGAGTCCAGGCTTTTTTTGGACGATTTACAAACTGATTTTCGCACTGGCCACAGCACTCAATCCGGCTTACTCAAGCTAACGGATGAAGTCAGGCGTGGCATTAACAACAAGAAGGTAACTCTTCTTCTTCTCTTTGACTTCAGTAAGGCCTTTGACACTGTGTGTCACGTCAAACTCCTCCGAAAGCTAACACAATTTTGCTTCTCTAAGCAAGTTATCCGCTGGGTTGCCTCATACATTACAGGCAGAAAACAGGCAGTCGTTGGTGATGACGGCGAGCTTTCCACCTTTCGCCCTATCAGCACGGGAGTACCGCAGGGATCTGTCTTGGGCCCTCTGCTATTCTCGCTGTACATCAACGACATTAGTTTCTGCCTTGACCCCGACGTATCTCATTTCATCTATGCGGATGACTTGCAAATCTACAGCCAATGCCACCTTGAGAAGCTCGACTCTTGTTCCGCGAAGATGTCAGCTAACGCCGAAAGGATTACAGGTTGGGCTGCACAAAATCATCTAAAGCTAAACGTTCTTAAAACACAGGCGATCGTCCTGGGTTCCCCCCACTACATTAACGCTTTACCAACTGCCGCTAACACCTCTATCAACATAGGGGGAGCCCAGGTCGAATATCAATCGTCTGTGCGTAGTCTGGGAGTGGTGCTCGATTCTAAATTGACCTGGAAAGAGCACGTCACACAACTGTGTAAACGTGCTCATTCACTAATGTATAGGCTGTGTTTCTTCAGAAAGAGCACCAACCAAGAGCTGCGCAAACATCTCGTGCAAGCACTGCTGTTTCCCATCATAGACTACTGCTCTCTAGTATACTGTGACCTTACTCAAGAACTTGACACTAAACTACAGAGACTGGTGAACACATGAATACGTTACATCTTTGGTGTAAGGAGGGACTAGCACATCACCCCCTACAGACGAATGAGAGTGCACATAAAATTATACTTACTTTGTTATTCAATAGAATGGTTGAATTGCTTGAAATTGATGATTCCCAGTAGTCGTTCATTTATTATTTGTTATATATACACTGATATAAACACTTTTTACATTTAACTAATTTTTTTAAAACTTTTTAAACTTGCGTATGTACAGACATAGTCGTACTACACTGACAGTCAGAATTCGATTGGTTCTCTTGACCAGCTAATGGATCCAAAAAGCTTGGCTCTACACATGTGGATGCAATGACTAGCTTTATCTTTGCCGAGGATGTAGAAGAGTGTGAGGGTAGGGGGGGGGGGGGAGTGCATGTCCTGCTCACGTCGTACGCGCAGGGAATCTGTGTAGCATCATAGCTGCAACGGCTGCACCGCATTCCAACACGCCTGCGGCCATGCTTACCTCGTACGCATAGAGGATCTGTGTAACGTCATAGCCGTATCGGTTGCAGCGCCATCCGACACGCCTGCTTAGACTATGGGAAATGCATGGGTTGGTCAAGCTGCTGTGCACGTGTAAAAAAGACGTCAAGACGTTGCGCAGGATGGGTGGATAGGGACTATAGAAATATATGAAAAACTGTGAGGGTGAGGGTAATTTTCGTTACATTGCTTCACGCTCGATTTTTGACTGTGTTGAACCATGCTTTAGCTCTGCAGAGAATCATTTCTCGCTACATTTTTACGTAGAGTGGGGACTATGGGAGATGCGTTTGAAAGTACGAGAGAGAGGGTCGTCGAAAAATCGAAAGATCTAGCTGTATCTGGTGCACCGCGCGCCTGGTGCGCTTCCAACGAAATTACCGCCTGCAGACGCCTGAGTGGGGACTATTGGAGATGCATTTAAAAGTGTGAGACAGAGGGTACCTAATGCCGTCCGAACAAACATGAAAAAAGACGTTGCACGTCGCAAGCGTGGATGGATTGAGCTTGAGAAGCTTTTTTAGTGGAAGGGATACAAATTTCGAGTATATTTAAGCAGTCTTCTGCTCCGTATTTGCATACATTTTCGAGTGTATTCAAGCAGTATACTGTGCTCTACTTTAGTTGAGAAAGCTTGCTGTAGCAGTTCTTCGTAAATATTGTATTTAAGGATATTTACACTTATACTTTAGTTATAAGAATTTATACTCATTAGGGTGGCGCTTATTTCCCAAACTGCTTTAATCCGTGCTCCCAAGCCTAAAATAGATTTGTTAGCACTAAAAACTGGTAAATCCATCTTTATATGTCCTTAAAAAGCTATTTAAACCGATCCAGTTTGCAAAAAACATTATTTTTTCGCTCCTACGTATTTATTGCTTTAGCATTCAAGAACAGTCAATCTTTAATTTCAAACATTTAAGACATGTTTTCGATGTATTTTTTCATGTAGAATACGATGGCGCTGTTGTTTTTATCATAAAACATATAAGCTAAAAGCGCTAGGAGCCAAAAATCGTGTTTTTCAGTGTTTATTCAGTGATTTTTGGCACCTAGTATTTTAAGGTTATGTTTCATGATAAAAACAACAGCACCATCGTATTCTACGTGAAAAAATATATCGAAAACCTGTACCGCATGTTTGGAAATAAAACTTTGTTGCCGTTAAAAATTGAATTGAATATATAAAATGATGTTCGCGGAACTTTGCGCCAGTTGGCTCTCAAGCTGACATCACATTCGATATATTTTATTTTATTTCAAATTTGAGGGCGACGAAGAATGACAGACCGATCACCCTGGAAATGTTCCTAGAGTTCTGGAGTGCGGACAGGAAGAAGCTGGCCTTCCAGCCACCTAACACGTGGCCCAAATTCGACACCTTCTTCTGTAAGCAGGGGGTGCTAATCCTGGTGGCCAACAACCTGGAGGCGATGGAGTGGATAGCTAACAAGCTGGCCACTCTGGACATACCCTGGGGTGGCTCCAGGCTCAAAATGGGAGGGGCAGAGCTGCTCCAACAGAGACTCAAGATCGTTAGTAGTATCCCGGCACCATGGAGAGTAAACAAAACTGACCTTGACCCCCAGTGACATCACTCGGGGTCACTAGAGGTCAACGGTCAGGACGGATGGCAGGCAAAAATACGCCGTGGTGCGAGATCGTCGACGTGTGATTTATGCAAAATTTGAGTCGAGCTGAAACGACAATGCCCCAGTACCAGCAACGAAACAACCGCGTAGACATTCGGGACTTGTTACGGGTGTGGTAAATTTATTTGATACTGCAACGTGTGCGGTGGTGGTGGAGGTGTGAAGAATGGATTCTGGCTGTGTCCGGATGGCAACACAGACCCGCGATCACGCCAAGGAAATCCGATAATATAAACTTATATAATAATATATATATATAAAATAAAAAACAGTGCTTAGGTAATAGGATAAGTGTGAAGTTTAGTAAAAAAGTGGTTAAGTGAAGCAGTGTATTAACTAACAATATCATCTAAACAAACAAAACAAACTCAACACTCATCATCATAAAAAGGTAAGGGTATACAAAAATAACAATTTGTGTGTGTGTGTGGTTGTGTGTGTTGTGTGCATACGTGTGTATATAAGGCTGCGACGACAGGTATAACCAAGTCAGTCGGTGCCAACCATCGGATCAGCCAACACCACAGGATGCCGCTCCGACGCTCTTCCGAGTGCCTTGAAAAACGCCGAGACACTTTGGATAGAAGGAGGGGTAAGGTGAGGGGTTTCTCCAAAGTGTCTCTAAAAATCAGAGACACTTGGATAGAGAGGAGGGAGGGACTCGTTTCTCTCGTCCAAAGTGTCTCGAAATTCGGAGACACACTTTGATAGAAAGGAGGGGAAGGGGACTCGTTTCTCTCACAAAGTGTTCTCGAAAATCGAGACTACTTTGGATAGAAAGGAGAGAGGCCGGGGCGCTCATCTCCAAAGTCGCCTCTAAAAACCAGAGCACTTTGGATAGAGAGGAAAGGAAGTGGGATGGCTCTCTCCAAAGTGCAAATGGCCCCATGGAGAGTAAAACAAACTCGACCT
>CM053170.1:35892801-35939706 GCA_012977825.3 Pteromalus puparum | reverse complement strand
TGACAATCATGCCAACAACGATACCCATTGAATTTAATTAGAAGCAGTGTGAGGATTGATGGTGAGATGTTGTGACGCATTAGACAGTGTGTGAATTGCATAATTTATGCTGAGTATCGACAATCTGTGGAATTGACCGTCTCGACCAGTTTTGGTCGACTACAGTCGTTGAGGTTAGATGCCCCTGAAACCAAATAAAACGCGCTCGCACCAACACGCCTCTGTGTCAGTCGATACTTGTTCTTGAGCTGTCAGACAATGAAAATGGATCTAGTTATTGATTTGCAGTTTTCAAGGACAACAAAGGCCGTGTTGTACCGAAAGAAGGCGTTTGGTAGTGTTAGATAAAGATATTACAAGCACAATGGATATCGCAGCCTACTTGTAAATACGAATCTAAAGAAAGATATTTTAAGAGAGAATAATTGGCTGACTCGCATCAATCATGCTGGATTGGTATGAGGGGATGTAGTCGCTGAGAAAATTTTATAAAAGTTACACGATATTGGCAAGAAGCGAATAAAATTTCGTCGAGGAGAGAAGAAGCAGAACTGCTGAATAAGATCACCACAACGAAAATCATCAATTTGGAGCGTGACACGAAGTGTCCGACTTTCATAGATTACCCTTACAGTGATGAGGTATTTATGCAGCACTACTAAAACACTGCTCACGTCAAGTATAACCTGTCACGTCAACAACGCTATAAGTTAAACTTGGTTAAACACCCGTGGTTATGGAAGTTGATATGTTACATCAGCAGAACGCCCTCTTTCCTCACACTCGCCCGTCTACACCTGTAGAAAATAAATTCCGCTGCATATTCTCTCAGAAGTTGCGAAAAATGAGCTTTCATGAGGTGGATGATCCGGCAGATCGAATCCGATAACGTGGTAAAAACCAAGTGGGCTTGTGTAATACGCAGATCACAGGCGGCGTGGTTCCATTGCGGTGGCAATATATGGTCGGAGAGTGGCGTGAATGGTATTTTGATAGTTTTGGCAGATCGCCATACATTCCGACACATAGTCGAATCTCCAGAGAAATGGAGAGATAAGGGTGGAAAAAGATCGATTACAAAAGCAGTTTTCTGATACCTTGTGGTAAATATGCATCATGTTCTGTATATATGATATTGCTTGGTATCAACGATTCCTTCAAAATTTCTCATCAAAAACTTGAAAAAAAGATCAAATAGCTGAAACAATTGGCTGACGTTGTAATGTAAGATTGTGAAAATATGTGAAACGAATGGTGTAACAAGAGAACTTAGTTAGCAATTGGGTTCCAAAAAATGTCACCACAAGCAGATTCATTGCTCCCCACTACAGAACATACTATTGCCCCACCAAGATATGCTGGTTTTAATTGGTCTCACTAACCCCGACCAAAACGCCACCCATTTTGAATATAACTAATGCCGTTGCAGCACAGAAGACCACAGTTTTCTCGTCGTCCGTAAAGAAACTAGTAGAAGTTGCTCTCAAAGAAGAGATGGCTGACAGAAAGACAGCACGCTGATAAGAGTCAGCCAGAACTCAGGTCACAAGTATCCTGCCATCAAATCCGGCGAGCGCAATGGGTTTGGCTTGAACAAACCCTAACGGGAAATAATTCACGTAGGACTTGAAAAGACCTCGCGGACTCTGGCGACTTAACCCTGTTGTCGCGACTTGAGTAATCAGAGTTTACGGTCTAAATCTTGCGCTCGCCAACCTGATACAGTCCGGGACAGTTTGAAGCGAGACTTGCCGATACCTTCCAGGCATACCAGTGAGGAAGAAAATCTGGATCAACTGAATCGCACCAGTTACTGGTTTAACCATAAATTCATGATCAGCTACTCGCATTCGGCGTATGTTGAATTGTGAGGAGACGGCCGAGGAACAGCTAAGAGCCTAAAAGCAAAACGACACGTAAGGCCTTTCACTTATTAAAAGAGTGACCTTGGACAGATTGAAGGCTTTGCTAAAATAAAAGATCATAGAATTAAGTGTATTTATTGAAGGTAAAGAAGCTAAAGAGATTAATTGTGAGAGAGGTGGGTGACTAAGCAAAGAAAAAAGATGAATACGAAAATTCTCAGTACACAACTTCAGCGCATATTAATGTTAGTGTGCAATGAGAATGTTGATCATACGCTTGTAGATAATATAGAAATTTAAAAGATAAAAATATACACTTAGCTATAAAGATAGTTATATATTATGATGAATTATTAATCTACTACACTTTATAAAACTAGTTGGCGTACTTAAATACAAACCGTAAAAGGATAAATGATCATAATTGTATTAAGTTGAAGTTCCATGAATAAATATAATGTAAATAATAACTGTTGTACTCACTTAACGCGTGTTACTCAACACACCACCTTACCAGTAATCCTCATATTCATTCTAGTTTAAAACACACACTACCCACATATGAACACACGACACATTCACCATCACACACACACACACACTCACACACACACACACACAACACAAAAAAAAGTGCGTAAGGAGTGGGAAGGGAAGGAAGTGGCTCTACCCGAATGGAAAGGTAATATGTGAGTATGTGCGAAGGGAGGCATAGTAGTACGGAAACCACCTCTCCCGCGCAATCGACACCATCTTCAGTCATCCGTCGGGGAAGCAACACTCAACGCAGTCACTCCGTACGCTCTCCCAAGTGTCTTGATAACTCCGAGACACTTTGGATAAAAAACAGGAAGGGGGGAGTCTCTCCAAGTGCCTTGATCAGGGCTATTGGATAGGAGGGGGGGTCTCTCTCCAAAGTAACAAATGGCACATGGAGTAGTAAGACAATCTTGACCTTGACCTCGCACTAGCTCGGGTGGGGGGTCAAGGTCAGTTTTGTTTACTCTCCATGGTGCCGGGATACTACTATCGTTGTCCGGTTCCCTGGTCCTGCAGAGGAGCTGGCGGCGATATTAGAGAAACTGAGAGGCTACAACCCCTCCTTAAAGACACAAGCATGGAGGGTCGTCGACGCCAAGACCGGGGAGGAGGGGGAAGAGGGCGCAGGGGACAAGCCGCTTCTTGTGCTAACCATCCCGGAATCCGGGACGTTGGCGAAGATGGAGGACAGGCCCTGGTACGACCTCGGAAAGGTGCACATGAAGGTGAACCACCGAGAGACGCAGGGGTCTGCTGAGAGGGGGAAAGAGACTGAAGAGGAAGTGATGGAAACATAAATGTCTCTATCCTCCTTCTCTATCTCGCAAATTAACTTGTATCACTGTAAAGATTCCTCAGCTATCTAACTGAGGAATATGACAGTGCCGCACACAGGCATAGCACTAATCCAGAAACCCTGGGTAGTGAAGGATGCCATAAGGGGACTAGGTAACTTAGTCTGTTTCAGTGCAGTCAAGGGAGTGAACGCGCTGCCGCTAATGGACTGATAGCTTCCGCCTACCTACCGTACGATAGTACAGACAACCCACCAAGGGAAGTCCAAAGGTTAGTGGAACACTGCATGCTCAACAACTTTCCACTGATTATAGGGTTCGACGCCAACTCACATCACAGAGTATGGGGAAGCACGGATACCAATGCTAGGGAAGTCAGACTACTTGCTTATCTCGCGGGAACTGATCTCGAGATAATGAACGTCGGTAACACACCCACATTCAGGAACGCTGCTAGAGAGGAAGTGATGGACCTAACTCTGTCGTCCACCAAGATAGCGCATCTGATCGGCGAATGGCGAGTGAACGACGAACCATCGTTGTCGGACCACTCGCTGATCACATACGTAGTTGGTAACCCCGGTAAGGAACAACCCAAATGGGTGAGAAACCCCCGGGATACGAACTGGGAAAGATACAAAAAAAACGTGGAGGAAGCCATGCGCGAAATATTACTCGACATCAGGGACAGCGCATCCCTGGAAATGGCAGCTGACAGATTCGCTAGAGGCATCATCCAAGCCTATGAGGGTAACTGCAAACCCAAACAGGCAAGACCTAAAGGTTAAGTTAAATGGTGGAATCAAAGGCTGGAAAAGCTAAAACACAAAACACAAGGGGCCCTTGACAGGGCCAGGAAACACGGCACACGCTCCCTATGGATCCAATATAGGACACAAAGGGGCATATGCCGAAAAAACGTCAAAGAAGCCAAGCGAAACAGCTGGAGGAACTTCTGTGAGAACGTCCAAAAAGGTAGAGAAGCAGCTAGGATAAACAAGATCCTGGCCAAGAATCCCGAGGCTGTCCTGGGCATACTCAAGCTCCCAAATGGACAACACGCAACTACAGACGAGGAAACTCTGAATTTCCTCGTACAAACACACTTTCCAAGCTTTGTGGGAGAAACGCACGACCCGCCGAGCGGGAGTTCTAGTCGAGGCCGCAGACCGACGTACACTGAACTGGGTGAAAACCGACTGCTGGCCGGACGAATCGTCACGCCGGAAAGGGTAAGGTGGGTAAGTATAAAATCGTTTAAGCCATTTAAGTCAGCGGGACCCGATGGTATTTTTCCGGCCCTGCTTCAACAAGCAGAGGACATAATCATTGGCGCACTGACACGAACAGCGAGAGCAAGCTTGACGCTCAGCGCGATTTCCACGGGGTGGCAGGGAACCAGGGTAGTATTCATACCGAAACCGGGTACACATCCTCGAAAGACTTCCAGCCTATCAGCCTGACATCCTTCGTACTTAAGACCGTTGAAAGAATGGTCGACAGATACATTCGAGATATGATCTTGAAGGACGAAGGGCTACATAAGGAGCAACATGCCTACAGGGCCGGCAGATCTACCGAGACAGCACTCTACAAAGCAGTATCTACGATCGAAACACAGTTGAATGCTAAAGGATACGTCGTAAGCACACTACTAGACATCGAGGGAGCATTCAACCACACATCGCGAGAGGTGATTAATAGAGCTATGAATAGCCACAAGATCCCTCTAGCAATAGCGGGATGGATTGACCATATGCTGGGAAACCAGAACCTAGAAACGAGTAAAGGCAGTACAACACTCAGAAGCACAGTGAAGACAGGATGCCCCCAACGTGGCGTCCTTTCACCACTAATATAGTGCCTGGTAGTGGATGAGCTGCTGACCCAACTAAACAAGACAGGCTGCACGGCTGTTGGATACGCGGATGATATCCTAATAATTGCACGTGGACCTTTTCTTGACCTCCTGAAGGGAGTCATGCAAGGAGCCCTAACGTTAGTAAAAAAGTGGTGCAACAAGACTGGACTATCTGTCAATCCAGCCAAGACGGAGATCCTGGTCTGAACCAGAAGATGCAAATGGAAAAAGGAATGTAACTTGAATCTTGGAGGACAAAAACTATCTCTTAAGAGTCATGTCAAATACCTGGGAGTCATCCTGGACAGCAAGCTGTCCTGGAAGGAACACCTGGAATATGTGATAGGCAAGGTCATGGCCAACCTATGGCAACTGAGAAGAGTCATAGGTAGGAACTAAGGCCTGTCTGCAGAAGCCATGAGATGGATATATGAGGCTGTACTCAAACCCAAGCTGACGTACGGAGCGGCGGTGTGGTGGACGCGAACAGCCCTCTCCACCTCCAACATCCTCCTAGAGCGACTAAAGAGTCTAATCGTGAGGAGCATCTCGGGCGCAATTAAGTCAACACCAACGACTGCACTGGAACTGCTACTCAATATAGAACCATTAAAAGTGACACTGGCTGCAGCGGCGGCACAAGTCCTGCACAAGATCACCTACTCACTCGGGAAAGGCAATATGCAGGGACTACCACAGCTCCCCAAAGGAATGGACAAAAAAGGGATTCTTTGAATGAACCCGGACGCCTTGAGCAAAACCTTCCTGTTTGACAAGAAATACAGAGTAAGCATCCCACCCCGAGTGGAATGGGATGACGAAAGAATAAACATCCCGCACATCGGAGACCTGTGGTACACAGACAGATCCAGAAGGAAGGATGCTTTAGGAGCGGGGGTGTACTGTCGTTAGAACGGCGTTGGAACAATCCTGCCATTGAGTCGATACACCACCGTACTGCAAACGGAGCTGATAGCAATTATGTGGGCGGCGCAAGCGGCATGAGCAGAAAGCATGCGCCCGCAAATTTATATCTGCTCTGATAGCAAGAGTGCCCTCCAAGTATGGGACTGAGTGCAGACCCTAAACAGACTAGCTCTCAAAGCAAGTGTCATACTACCATGGGTCCCGGGGAACAGCGGTGTCAAGGGAAACACGATAGCAGACGACCTGGCCAAGTTAGGCGCAAAAAGTAATTCCAGAGGATCAGAACCGGCTGTCCGACTCTACCAGAGTCTGATCAAAGAGAAGATTAGACAATGGGCAGTCAACGAGACCAACCGGATCTGGGAAGAAACCGCCACGTGCGGCAAAAATAAAGTCTTCGTGATGACAGAAAATGCAAAAGAATGATCCAGAGCAATTCTAGGACTCAAAAGGGCAAAAACCAAGCTGCTCAAAGAGATCCTCACAGCTGCCCCTGAGGAGACAGGAGACCCCTGAACACCTCCTATGCAACTGCCCCGCTATAATAGGTATGAGGCGGCGCCATGGAGATTCCCCTTAGAAGCAGAAGATGTTGAGGGCAAGCACGCCCCCGGAATTCTTTCATTCTGGGAGGCGATTGGCGCTTGATTAGCAACTGAACTAACCGAAGGGACGCCAAGGAATCACCTATGCATCCAGCGGTCTGTAGAAGCCCGACTCCCATAGTAATAATAATAATAATAATAATAACAAGAGTGAACGTCAAACAAATAAAAAAGTATGATTTTCACTTACGCGTAGTACACAAGCTTCTATAAAATAAGTCCTAATTCATGATGTCTCTATACAGTCGAAGTCGAGTTCAAATCATAATGATCCAGATGAATCGTCAGAAAGAGAAAGTTGATCAACACAAGTGATCTTCTAATTAATCTCTTCACAGACGAAGAATTGGCTAATAGTTCGCCCACCGGTAAAATTTGCAATGCAGCAAAGGATATAGAAGTAAAACCCGCAATAGATCTGGCTAGAATGGCATACATTAGAAGTAAATAATTTTTTAATCTTGTTTTCTAATCGGTAGGTTATTTCGACTGCTTAGTGGAATAAGCACTTATCTCGACGATAGCTTTTAGAACGTCGTATTTCACTGTGACTCAAGAACGTGGTATCTTATATTTTACAGTAAAGCATTGATTTATACATTTTATGCCTTGTAAAGCAAAAATTAGAAGGTCTGAGATGCGTCGTGCTTGAGGCGCAGCGAGATATGACGTTCTCGAAGCCGTCGCTGAAATACGTTTTTTTACCACTTAGCCCTCCATTTGTAAGTGTTAACGTCAGTATGCATAGATGCATACATGAATACATGTCTTTGAACACGTGACTGTCACTTTGTATGTTCTACCTACAGAAAGTCTCCTTAGTTGTAGCGTTTTATTTATCTGATTAACCAATATTTTTACTGTCTTTCTGCTTAATGGTGACTCCATTTTTCGTTAACTTTCAAAGGCTAACCATTTATTCTTCAATATGTCTACTTAGGGATCAATCTGTATGCCTATTGGGAGTGAAAAATACCAGTTCGGTGGCGTTAGTGAAACTGTACCCTTATACCCGCCATGTTCGTTTTTAACACGGATACTATATCTATATATATTTAAGATGACCGGTATAAGGCCCTTACGAAAATAATGTGCAGAGATCTCTACACAGATTTCTGCACAAAATTTGGACCTTCTCCTTTTAGTTTTCAGACTATTCTTAAAAGCAGAAATTAGTACATTACAATACGTGTTACTTGAATGTTTGTGAGGGTGCTAACCGCCGTGTAAGACTGAACCATTTAAGTCACAAGTAATAAAAAAAATAATAAATGGGTGGCTTTTTCGAACTTGAAAGTGCATGGCCTCACAACGTATCGTGTTGTGTTTCTAGATGAATTTTAGCGTTCGAAAGTTTGCAGGGTAGGCTCATCACACCTACGCCTTTCTCAAACCCGGTGTCGTGAGTAAGATTTTCATCGGATCTGAAACAACTGATCGCGCTGATGGGGGCTCGAACCCACGACCCCTTGACCGGTAGGCAGGTGGTTTACCACGGAGCCATCGCCAGTCTTTTAAGTCACGAGTATCACATAAAATTGTATAGCATAGACTGCTAAAATCCGCAAGTCGCGCTAATTCGTGACTAAAGTAGTCATTATTTTCATTGTGAGCGCACGAGCGTAGCGACTGTGATAAACACTGTGCATAAAATAACTATTTTAGCCAAAGATAGGCATGACATAACAGAAGATTTCAGCCACACTGTGTTATAAAATAATATAATGAGTGCCTTTACATGTGTTACCATCCGGATGATAACAAAAAAACTCTGGTTGTGAACTGCAACATTTTGAATATTCAAGAACAAACAATTTTTTGTTTGAACCGAATGATGAAAAAATAAAAATTTTGGATTTAACAACCAGAGTTTTTTATTTCCAGAATATTCTTAAAAGCAAATAAAAAATATAATGAGTGCCTATAAAAGTGTTACTATGCGGATGAACAAAAAAACTCTGGTTGTGAACTCCGATGTTTTGATTTTTCAAGGTATTACCATTTTTTGTTTGAATCAAACTATTGAGAAATACATATTATAAAGTTCACAACCAGAATATTTTCATCGGTCCAAATTTTGTGCAAACCTCTGCCGAGATCTATGTAAGGATCTCTGCACATTATTTTCGTAAGGGTCCTTTTTTCTTAATGTCTATTCATCTAATTTAAATGCGTAATTGCAGGGTTGATCTATAAAAAATTCGGAAAAACCAAGGATATTACCACGCTCATTAATAAAGGGACTTCAAACAATTTCGTATAAGAGAATATAAAAATGTGTCAAAACAGTTATAATGTATTAAAACAGCTTTGTTTAATGTTTGAATAAACACATATTTAATAAACATATTTTAATGTTTTAGACCAAACCTATGATTTGATCAAGTAATTAGTAAGTATGGGATCGAATGGCTTCATGATTCAAAAATATTTATATTGATTTTTCTAAGGCCTTTGACCGGGTTGACCACGGCAGGTTGCTGTCGAAACTTTGGAATGCTGGTGTTAGGGGTAACGTTTTCGGGCTGTTGTCGTCGTACTTGACGGAGCGTTTTCAGAGGGTCAGGATAAACAATTGTATTTCTCCGGCGGTTTTGGTGTCGTCGGGAGTGCCGCAGGGATCGCACCTTGGACCTTTATTGTTTTGCTTATACATCAATGACCTAGACAGTCGAATCCGGTTTACGAACATCCTGCTGTACGCCGACGATGTCAAGCTTTACGCGCGTATTCTATCTGCGCAGGAGATTCGTGCTATTCGTGCTACTCGGTGCGGATATTGATGCTTTGAGCGATTGGGCGAAGGTGAACGGTCTCGGTGTTAACAAGGCCAAGTGCCATTTACATATAAATTAAGCCGCATTTTCAGGATAAAAAATAAAAATTTAAAGAAGAACCAAGAATTAGCCAAGACACATAAAAAAATCTTCCTTTTAAAGAGTAGATAATATAACTATCTCGCTTTTTTATAAACTATAAGACCAAAATCATATATGGGCGAAACGTTTTTTACGAAAATCTTAACTAGACGAGTTATTGGCGAAAAACGGACTCCTAACCTCAAAATCGAAAATCTGACTTTACCACCCGATTGGAAATTGAATGTTCGAGACCCCATACACGGGGCGAAAATTTCGTCCGTTTTTCACGAAAAGCCTTCCTTAACCAGATATCGATGAAAAACGCATTCCTTACCTCAAACTAGAAAATCGGACTTCACTACCCGATGAAATTGGATATTAGAGACCCCATGTACATATACGACATAAAGCGGAAAAAATATTTTCATTATTTGCAAAATTCGTTACATTATGCCATACCGTGCTATACTGTGCCACACCGTGCCAAACTGTGCCAAGCTATGCCAAACTATGCCAAACTGTCCGAATTGGCATAGTGCTAACACAGTATAGCACAGTTTAGCACGACCTGGTACAATTTTCATTTCCAGTAGGATTCTTTCCAAAGGGAACTTTGTTGATTTGAAACTTTTCTTCTAATTTTTTGTCCTCAACCTAAGAGACATAAAATTTAGTAGTGAAGCAAGAAGAAAAATATAAAAAACAAATCTGACAATATTTTTGAATGAAAAATAAAATTTTTATAGGTTATTTTTTTATCGTACCTTTGCGTGTTTTCTTCGATTCATCTTGCAAAATTTATGCGTCTAAAAGCAAAGTAAACTCGTTTCGTAATAACAGCAGTTGTTACATAGATTAATACAAAATAAATAAAAATTTAATTATTTTATAACTCTTGTGCCGGGGTAAAGAAAACACAGTTTCTCAATCAAATACACAACACCGATATCAACTCATTACTTCGTCCACTAACTGCATATTACAATAAACGTACTACAGGCTCGACCAAAAATGCGCGCGACTAACAAAAATAATATCTTGCCATGCTTTATGCGGTATATTGAGACGAACAGTTTTTCGTGAATGAATTTACACGCAGTGAAACTTAGAGCAATTATTGGAGTCAATTTCCTACGTGCGACTATTGGAGTCAATTTCCTGTTATGATAGTGGTATACACATTGGAATAGTAATCAGTATTGTGAACGCTTTTTACTATAATCTATAATTTGTCGGAATGGATCAACATACAATGGATTAAAAAGTTTGTTTGATTTTCCCGTAATCAAATATTTCGTATAAGACTATATTTTTTTTTTTTTTTATTGTTTCCTTTAGTCGCCCCTATGTAATCGCGATCAGCTGATTTTTCTTGGGAATTGATTCCATTAGTCGTCCCTATATAGTCGCTATCAACTATTGACACAAGTTTCTTGGGCATTCGGTATAGGGCATCTCAATTGTTATTAAAAAATTGGAAAATGAAAAACTACAATAAATTACAAAAATTATTTTTAAAATTAAATGATCTAATAACAATCGGAGATTAGAACCGATTAAGATGATCCCATAAATCACTTAATAAGTAATAAGTTTTATTAATTATTTCAAATTTTCTTCTCATTTATGTGGGAAGGTTTTTCCGAGCTTCCCGCAAGTTAGAAGTAAGCAACGCTTTCCCGCTGCATACGGCGGCGAGGGACGCTTACCTTCGGACATGGCCGATGCGCGTCAGGGAGAAAGTCCCACAGCGTCGCTATCCCGACGGAATTAGCCGGAGTTACCCAAAGAGAGCCAGCTGACCCTCCGAACCCTTAGAGGTCGTGAGAAGGGAGAAAGCGGCCCACCGCTCGGACCCTATACTGAGGCAGAGGGAGAGCGTCGGAGGGATCAGTCTATGCTGAGGCACCAGCCTATACGGAGTTATGAGTCTCTACGGAGCAACGACGAGAGCAACAACTATCATACCCTAGACATCGAGTGTGTTTGTTAAATACATATTATTATTAGTTTAACCTTTGTGATGTCGTTTCTTTCGTAAATCCTGTCCCACGTAACCCATGATTCCCACATTTATGAATATTATATAAAACATTCATTTATAAAGAAATTAATATTTTTTAAAGCAGTGTATACAGATATCAGCTGACGACTATTCGAATTAATATTCGCCGTAAGACTTGTAGAGACGGTAGTATGGTTTATCTAGCTTAATTATCCGGGGACTGCAGCAGCACATNCTTAATAATCCGGGGACTGCAGCAGCACACTGAGTTAAACTAATTCAGCACGCGGGCCTTGTGTACAGTGAAAGATTACACTAGGGTGGTTGGTTTAGTACGTAATTTCTCTCCGGGTACGCAGCTATGAAAAATATTGATTCGTATAGTCGTTAGCTGATGGTGTATACATGCACTCCAAATCCAAGTTGTACAAAGCTGATGAGTGCTGTTACACTTCTAAATTTCTTTCTGTGTATATAGAAAACCGCTGCCAAGTCATTGGAACTTAGCTTCCTCCTATTCTGCTAGTGGAAGATAATTACATGGGACAATCAACTCATTCTTTGATTTAAATATTCGCTACTATTCGATACTAAAAGGATAGGTTAGGAAGACACTTGTAGGGGAGGGGTATCAGGGGAGTGGGGGTTAAGGTGGATATCAAAAGGATAGAGCTCCGTGAACTCCTAAAATAACTTACATATATCGTAATAAAAAAATAAATAATATCGTAAAAAAATACCAGTAATTGCGGAATCGTTAATAACGTTAACAACTGCAAGTTACAAAATTGCGGGTGGCTTCATTTTTTTGTGAAAAATAACTTTTTCACAAAAAAATTATTTTTCACGATTTCTACATACCCACAGCCGCCTTTCAGACCCTTGACGTTGTTTTCTATATTCCCATAATCGCCTATTAAAATTTAAAAGCTCATTTCAGTACTCCCACAGTCGCCTTTTAGACCCTCGTAATAGTTTTCTATATTCCATAGCTCCTGGGAGAGTGGTCTCACCGGAGATCCGCTCGGGACTGAAGCCCCGAGCTCTCTTAAGACGAGAGAGCGCGGGCGTCGGAGAAGCGGGAAAATATTTCAACCTTGTGGGTAGCAGTCTTTTAGGTACACTATTGTTGAATATATTGTATAAATCATATCATAATAAAAAGCAAAAATATTTTTTCAAAAATCGAAAAATGGCCATGAAATGGTCATAAAATAGTCTAAATCTTAAAAGAAAATTTACTCGAATTCAGAATCAGAAAACATATATGCACGTCCAATCTTATTACGATCGATCACGTAGTTCCAGAATTATAACAGTATACGTACGCACGCACACACACACACACACACACACACACACACACACACACACACAGACAAAACCATCTGCACGGACATTTTATAAAACCATGAAAACTCTCAAAATATACTAAGCTTTAATTATCAAATTATATGGTTTAACAAAAATAATAATGTTCAGTCACACAGAGTATACAGGGTGAGAGTTGAAGAATTTGAATCTTAATATCTTTTAAACTAAAAGGTTTCATAAGCTACAAAAAGAACCTAGCCGAAGTGATCAAAAGATCAATCTTTTCCTAAAATTTCAACTCAATTTAAACCTTTTTACTCCCGTAATCGTACGACATAAAAAAACCATTTTTTTTAGTTTTTGATTTTTATCTCAAAAACTAGTCGCCAAAATTGCTTAAAATTTCTACAACTAGTAGATATCGTTAATCGTAAATAGTAATGTTTATAATTTTACGTTTTATAAACTTATATAAAACGGTTGTAAATAATGTAAATACCAAAAATCGTAAATATTTCAAAAATTTGATTTGTAAATAGTTAAAAATTTGTACACATCGTACATACATGAAATTTTCAAACTCAGATCTGTAAAGAAACTGAAGTTAGTCTCTAAGTGTGTTTGATATACCGAAAAATTGGTTGATCGTTCCTATTTTAAACAATGCGTAGGGAACGGAATATGTATTGAAGATTTTCGGAATTGTATCGACGATCATCCAAGAGTTCAAAATATGAAGATTTCGGATGTCTGCTGTTATTAAGAAATTTAAAATAAAATTAGGGGGTTGGCGAGCGGAGCGATATATATGTATATACATACATACATACATACATACATATATATATATACATATATATATATGTGTGTGTGTGTGTGTGGTTCTCTGACAAATCAGAGAGTCTAGAGGTCACTACGATGTCAGCTGTAAATTTTCAGATGGATTCGATCAATTCTCTTCGAGATATAAGGGTTCAAAGTTGGTTATTTTTTGCATTTTTTGCCTATTTTCAATGATTTACAGCTCTTAAACAACACACCTTTCACTAAAAATACACAAAATGTTTTTTTTTTTGTAAAATTTTCTCAACTTTTTCATAAAAGTTCCCTTATAGACCTATATATATGTTATAACTGACTTGTTTGCAATTTAAACCTTAAAATGTGAAAATCCAAGAAAACTTAAACAAACTATAAAGAACAAAAGACAATTTTTATATATATCAAATACTAGGTGCAACATGTCTCCAAAGGCCAAAATTCACAATTTGTATTTTTTCACTCACCGCAGACTTACTTTAGTTCTAGATGTTGTACCTAGTATTTGGTACATATAAAAATTGTCTTTTATTCCTTATAGTTTTTTGAGTTTATTTGTTTGTTATATACATTTTTTAAACAATTTAAGGTTAATATAAAAATAAAATCCGAAACTGTCGCCAGGTGCAAATTTTTCTGGGCCGAATCTGGGCAAAATTTCTGGGCAGAAGATCCTATCAATTAATTGCGCGACCAGGAATTATGGCCTATTTTCTAGCAGGGTAGTTGATTTGTGCACTTGTTAAAATTATTTACGAAATTCATTTTAAATTTAAATTATTTAATCTCCTGTATTTTTATGCATGACATTAGATTTTATTAAAAACAGCCTATAATGTTCTACACAATCTTTATTTATTATTATCGTAATTTCATTCTTGGATGAACTTGCCCATTTCAAATGACCATATCTCGGCACTGGGAGCACCTAGGCGCACCTAGACACTTGAATAAAAAACGAAATTAAAGGTTTGAACTTCAGTTTCTGATGAAATATATTATTTGAACCTGGCATAGTGATAGACCATCCATAACCTCAAAAAACGCAAGAAAACACATTTTTGAACACTTTTTCGAGCTTTTAAGACATTTTTCATTAAAAATATTTCTTTAGCTCCAAAATCTTTTCAAAAATGTTTTGTTTCACTCAAACAAAAATTATAAGTGTGTTTGAAGATTTTAAAAACTATTCTAACGACTTACGTCAGTAAAAGTATGAGAAATTCTGAAAAAAACGAAAAAAAAAAGGTTTTTTGAAAAGTGGCAGGGTTAAATCACTATGCCGACGATTTTTGGGCATTTTTCTAAGTTTTTAGTGATAACACATCGATTCCTGAGTCTGGAGAGGGGTTTATATATATACATTTAACATAGTAAAAATATGACGGTCTCAAGCCCGATAACGCAGAGAGCATTCTGAGAGCATTATGTATATAGAAAATTTTACATTTTAAACATTAACACATTCTAAACTTTATACATTTTGAGTAAGTTAATAATAGCAATAATTTGGGCGGGCAGGAGGGTGTTGGGCCGGGGTTGAGTGGGGGGCTTAGATATTTTCAAAATCACATAAAAACGAAACAATTTTACGTTATTTAATGGGGGGCCATGGTGGGGGGGTGGTGGGGGGGAGTCTTGCCAAAATGAACATATAATATAGGAAGATATATATATATACACACACATATATATATATGGGTGGTTCTCTGTCAAATCGAACATGAAAAAATTATTTTTGGTTCAAACTTTATATATATGTTCTATGGGATGCCCGTGGCTCCCAAAAAAATGTTCAGCGCGATCCCTTTACTTGGCCTCAAGTTATAGCTGGTCAAAGTTGGTGTTTTAAGCGATTTTTGCATTTTTTGCCTATTTTCAACGATTTGTAGCTCATAATGGATGCATTTTTAACTAAAACTACCCTGATACTTTTTTTTGTTAAATTTCCTGAATTTTTCAATAAAAATACTTTTAAAGTCATATACACATGTTTAGGCTACCTTATTTGCATTTTCAACCTTAAAATGTGAAGATTTGAGGGTTCGATCCGGACTCTGACTACTTTTGTACAGTGAAAAAATACCTTTTTATAGTGCAAATGTACCTGTACAAGAGCCAGAATGGCAGAAGCCTTTGTTTTTTGTTTTCATGGTACACCAATAGTGAAAAACCCTCAGAATTGATTCATATAACTCATAAAGCTGTGACAAAGGACGTCAGATTCCTTTTTACTAACATAAACAACCACGGTGATATTTTTATGATGGATACGTCCTTTGTCTACAGCTATTATTAGTTATTTGAATCATTTCTGAAGGTTTTTCACTACTAGCGTCCCATAAAAACAAAAAACAAAGGCCTCTGCCATTCTGGCTCTTGTACAGGTACTTTTGAACTATAAAAAGGTATCTTTTCACCATACGAAAATAGTCGGAGCCCGGATTAAACCCTTCGATTATCACATTTTAAGGTTTAAAATGCAAATAAGGTAGCCTAAACATGTATATATGACTTTAAAAGTAAATTTATTGAAAAATTTAGAAAATTATTGAATCTTACTAAAATTCAATAGACTCAGCAGAGTAATGATATAGTGTATGTTTATTATAACTCAAAATAGAAAATACAAAATCGAAAAGCTGGAATGAGGCGACAACCGAGTAAACGCAGTTACTCTTGCGAAGGCTTTCGCTCGACTGACTGACCAGTGCAGTTCGCTGTAGTTGCCAAAAGTGCCAGTTACGACCTTTGAGGGATTATCCCTTCTCTTGGCAGCGTCGGGCGTTGACGGCGTGGTCGTCGGTTCGGCCGTCGCATCGGCCGGCGGACCGATAAGTTTATGGCCCTGCGTGGGACCCAAAAACTCGGCGCGCAATAAAAGGGAAGGCTGAACTACGGCGCAGGATATTCAAAGTACATCGTATAGTTCAACAAAAATTTAACAAAAAAAAGTATCAGGGTAGTTTTAGTTAAAAATGCATCCATCATGAGCTACAAATCATTGAAAATAGGCAAAAAATGCAAAAATCGCTTAAAACACCAACTTTGACCAGTTATAACTTGAAGCCAAGTGAAGGGATCGCGCTGAAAATTTTTTTGGGTGCCACGGGCATCCTATAGAACATATATATAAAGTTTGGATCAGAAAAAAATTTTTCATCTTCGATTTGACAGAGAACTACCCATATATATATATATATGTGTGTGTGTGTGTGTGTGTGTGTGTGTGTGTGTGTGTGTGTGTGTGGGTGGGTGGGTGGTTCACTGACAAATCCTGCGCGACAAAAAAAAACATGCCAAAAATTTGAAAAAAGAGTATTATATAAGGCTAACTCGTCAAAAAAATATTCGTAAATAAAATGTTTAATAATACAAATTAATACATGAATTTTATTAAATTTTATTCAACCCAATTTTAATAAAGACTTATCAGCTAAGTTGCAAAGAATTATGTTACAGCGTCGTCAGAACTCGAAATTTGAAAAAGAGCCACTCGTTAAAAAATCATAATTTGTATGTCCTTCTAAAAATTTATAGTTGAAAATGATTTTTGGGTAAAGCTTTGTCTCAGTTGGTGCGGAATATGCCATGTATGTATTCAAATTGTTAGTTGAAAAAAAAATCAAATTTGAATCGTCAATTGAAAAAAATTTTAATTCACGATTGAATTTTAATTGTCAATTGGAAGATGTTTAATTAACGACTAAATTTCAATCGTCATTTAAATAAATTTTAATTCCCGATTGAATTTTCATCATCAATTATAAAAATTTTAATTAATTGATGAGACTCTAACGTGCTCGGACCATGCATGCTTGGGGAGAAATAATGTGTACACAGGATTTCACAATAAATCACTATTTATCGATAACACCTCAAGCTTATCATCTATTGATGATACAACGTAGTCAAGCTATTATATGAGAGCTTTTGATGTTGAAATTCAAAAATCAGTTCTAGTTTGTCGTATATACAAAAAACACGCAACGCACTACCCTGTCCATCGACGACACCTAGACACCCTCGATGGCCAATATGCACATCTACATAATGTAAACTACTTATTATTTCCGATTTCAAGAAAGAATTCGTGTCATGTCATTTAATATAAAGATTAAACCCGAGCCAATCAGATTAGAAGGAATCGGTTAAGTGTCTTATTAAATCTCATCAACATTAAACCCACTTCTACCCGAATGCAAGAAAGTATTCCAGCATCATATTAAATCCCATTAGGATTAAATCCAATGCTTCCCAATTAGAAGAAATATTTTAAACGTCTTATTAAATCCCATCAAGATAAAATCCGATTCTTTCTGACTGCAAGAAATCATTCGAGCATCATATTAAATCTTATGTAGATTATTAAGTTTTATTTCCGATTACGAGAAATCATTCAAGGGTCGCAATAAAAAATATTACAATTA
Organism: Pteromalus puparum; assembly: GCA_012977825.3. Lineage (NCBI taxonomy): Eukaryota > Metazoa > Arthropoda > Insecta > Hymenoptera > Pteromalidae > Pteromalus > Pteromalus puparum. The sequence continues at coordinate 35,921,685 of CM053170.1, read as the reverse complement.
CATCCTATTTGATCCTATTCCTCATTATATTTAAAAATATTCATGTACTGTTATAACCAATTCATTCCGATTATAATTGATCGCAAAAAATCCAATTTATTATAATTAATATTAAATCCTATCATATCGGATAAGGCCGTAGTCGTTCTATCCGATTCATCGAATTAAATCAATGATATCTTTTATAATTTTAATTTGGTTTAATCGGATTTAATTAGTTATTTTTACAAGGGTCAGGCCTTTTTAGTGTATTTGTGTGTATATATACATATAAACACACCAAAACACACATATATACACATATCTTAAAGCAAAAATGTTTTTTCTCTAGGGTCAAAAGTATACAGCACTTTCGCCTCCTAAATTTTCAAAAATTTAAATATTTGAAATTTTTTAAATTTGGCTTTTTTAGGCAGGTCATAAAGAGCGTTATCGATGCCCTGATTATAAATAGCACGGTACACAACAAGGGGCGAATTGGCTCTTTCACACTGAGAAAAATTATGTTATAGAAGTTACTATCAATTCAGCAAAAATTACTATAATGCCTAGTAATGGCCCTGCTAAAAATCGCCGATTTAATCAGATACAAACCGATTAAAAGTATTATCGGTTTTAATCGGGAATCGGAACAAATGAAGGTTGAAACCGATAAAACTAAGAAGGTTTTAATTGTTAATCATTTTAATGTAGTTTTGACTAAAATCGAATTTAATGGGAATCAGTTTAAATGCGTTATTAAACGATTGAATGCAATCGTTTTAATCGTTAGAAAATCAAATCGTATTTTGTTGAGTCGAAAATTTTAATAATTAAAATCGGTTTTAATTGAAATTGGTTTAAATGCGATATTTTATGATTTTGTATAATCGGTTTTAATTATGTTAGTAAACCAAATTTGTTTTTATGCTGATCAATCAGCAATTTAGTGATTATAATCGGTTTAAGTTGGGAGCGGATAAAATTCGGTATTATCGACGCCTGAAAGGAATAACGACGTTTCTCAGAGTCCGCTTCGAGAACGACGTATCCTGCGATCCGCTTCGACGACAACGTATCTCGGAATCCGCTCCGAGAACGACGTATCTTGGGATCCGCTTTAAAAACGATGTATCTAGCTTGGAAACCGCTTCGAGAACTACTTTTACTTTTGTGATTCTTGCTAAATAGACGCGATAAAAAATGTTTAATAAAATAGAGTCAAATCTGTATTTTGTCAATAGTTGACTAAATTTTTTTTTAAATTTTTTATCGCGTCTATTTAGCAAGAATGACAAAAGTAAAAGTGGTTCTTGGAGCGGTTTCCAGGATACGTCGTTTTTGAAGCGGATCCTAAGATACGTCGTTCTTGGAGCAGATTCCGAGATACATACGTTGGGATCGCGGGATACGTCGTTCCCGGAGCAGGATCTGATATACATCGTTATTCCTCCCTGGTAGAAATATTAACGGGTTTTCAACTGGAAATTAGCGAGACCTGTTAAAAATTACTTTTTTAACGGGTTTCTAGCTAGAAACCTGCTAATCAGAGTGGGTTATTTGAAGCCGGTTTACCGCTTGAAACCTGCTAATTCTGAAAAATAATCACATTGCGCATGTGCGGTGCGTGGGACACAGCGCGACAGCGTGGATGCCCGCGAGGCCCGGCCTAACCTCCCGATGTATGCATCACGAGTATTCGATTCACATTGTTAATCTGAGCCTAGCTCCTTGTCAGGGCGTTCTAAAAATAAAAATCTTTCGTTGCGACGACGAATGTCTGAGCATTGTGCGAAGCGGCATGCTGTTTCTTTTTCTCCTGCGCAACGAGGTTATTCCAATGTTTACATTTTTGGTCGATAATTTACCGACAGAGTTCGCTTTAAATATCTTGAAACGGTCACGACTTTTCTCGGTCCTGGGTGCAGATAGTTTATATGATAATTGGCTAATAATTTATAGAAAAGTAGTGAGCATTTCCTAATCTGCGTCCTAATTCTGACAGCAGGTTAGGTAGAAAGATTTTAATTAATGATTTTAAATATTTATAATAATTATAATAATATTTGTAGTACAGGTCCGGGATACCAGGTACTGGAATGTTTTATCACAATAATAAGCTTTTGTTATAACAAAATAAATATATTCAAGTTCTCATATATAGAAGAATATTGCGTATATGGTTGCATATTGTTTAATAGTATGCTATAGGCACTTGTGAAATAAAACGACACAACATGCAAACTCGGAGATGGGATAGAACTGATGATTTTATTTTCAAAACAAAGAAGACTTATACAATGAGACACCGATTTCGTACATACCACGAGAGCGTAGCTACTCGTGCCGATGCTCATGCGAGACTGCCTCGTCTTTGCAGTGCTCGGCTACAAGACAACTCAGACACCCGAACAGCTGATGCTTATTTAGCATACCTGCTGGCGAAGGGACGGTCGGGTCCTCGGCTTCTCAGCCATAAACGCCGCTGCGCTGTCTGGCCGGGCGCTAACCATAAACTGGCGCGCCGATGCTACCCTTATACCTGAGCACGGCATCACTTTATGGTGGTTCGCAGAGCGACTGTCTGCCGTGCCTGTCGTTTAGAATATTGCTCCTATAATAAAACTATATTAGAAATAATCCCCTGTGCATGCCGATATCTTTCGGCTCAGGATTTACTCGAAACCACTACGCGTCTACGCTTAAACCATAAAAACTCGAGCTCAACTCGAAACATATATTCTCTATCACAAAAATAAATTAAAACGATAAATCCGCTTTGATTTTTACAAACAAAATTAAATACGCGTTTATATGGCGATATCTAATCAGAATGGTAATATTACAATTAAACGGATTTTATACAGATACGCTTAATTTTGCGTTATCTGATCAAGTACGAAAATTATACAAGTTTTATCACGATTCGTAATAATTCTAAGTTTTTTGAGAATGATTGAAATGTTTATAAGTCCAAGACGGATACACTTAATTTGCGTTACCCTGTCTGACTAGAAAATTTTATAAGTATAAGAATATTCGAAAATTTCTCTAAGTCTTTTGAAAGGAACTGAAATTTTTCTAGGTAAGTCTAGGATTGATACGCTTTAAGATGCGATATCGTGCCTAACTCGAAAATTTTATAAGTCCTTCAAAAGTGAGAAAATATTCTAAGTTTTATCTACCAAGGCGTAAATTGCTCTTGAGTAGAGGCTAGTCTGCTTAAATTGCGCTGGAGCTAGTGACGGGCCATAGACCGCGCAGGTCCTTATAAAGGCTCGGGAGAGAGCGGGGCTTGAGCCGCCGAAAAACTCTCACATATAAATATATACACGCACATTCACACCTATAAACAAAAATCATTCATACATACATACGAAGATGCGCGCGCCGCGCCGCTGCTGCGTCATCATCCCACTCTCACACACTTTGCACGCCGCACCGCTCGCTGCGCTACATATATAGATATACACGTGCATACGCGCGCTTGCGTCGCCTGCCGCTACTGCGCCGTAACTTATGTCATTGCCACTACTGGCTACTAGCGCTGCTATGTTGATGCCAGCTGCTCAGCTGTAACTCGTAGCGTCGGTGGAAAGAGTGGGAGTGCTCGCGTATTTACATGTGGTTTAGCTAGAAAAAGTCGTGAGACTTTAGTTTTTTTAATTTTTAAATTGAAAACCCTGTGGAGCTGGTGTGGGGTGTGACAATCTTAGCAGGTTCTTAGCAGATTTCAGCATGAAATAAGCTGTCAATCAGACGGGTTTTTAGCTACCGTTTCTAGCTACTTTTTAATAACTTAACGGGCAAAACCCGTTAACGCTCTACAAGGGCTCTCAGGCTTCGATATAATAATTCAATGAAGCTGAATGTAAAATGTTAGCGATTTTCATGCCTCATCATGGGCCACTTAAGTCACAAGTATCAAATACAATCAAAATTAATTAAAACGTTTTGAATTACAAATGCTACTTTTATGATCGGTTTAAATCGGTATCCGATCAGAAGCTGTACCATTCCGATTCATAACAATTGTAAAAATGGAAAATAGGATGTGATTAGTTTGATTTTTTTACTTTAAAATTAATTAATTGGTACATAATATTTTTAATTTTCCCGGTATTAGGTACCGAACATAAATATTTCGTATGTTGGATAATAACTCACATAGAACGGAATGTTCTAAAAACGTTTCTGCGACGTTTCCTTGGAAACGAAATAAAGTTCACCTAAAAAGCGAAACACGTTCAAGCAACATTTTAACTCTATTATCCAGAGACGATTCGGCAACGAGTTTTAGCAACGAAGTATCACATTATTACGTTTTGGAAACGTTTTCCGCTTTTTAGATAAACTTTATTTTGTCTTGGGAATGGTAAAATAGGTAAGAATCCAACTTTCTGTGTTACGTTTTTATCGCTTAAGACCGAGTTAAATGCAGACCAAATAGGAATTGTCTGAGTATTTTCATTGCTAAGCGTACCCGTTGAGAGCATCTCCGTATTATTTGATATATTCATGCGACTTAGACACCAAGTTAAATCTTTACTTGATAATATCTGATAGGCTTATGGACTAATTAACACATCAGTAGGGATTTCTGGAAAAATTTGAATTTTCTCAACAGGTTTGATAAAGTTTTTCAATTTTTGACACTCTAAGTTTTCGTTAAGAGATCTATTTTTGTTGTTAATTGTTGTGGAAGAAATTTTTGGTTTTTCTAGAATTTTTTCCGATTTTTCTTGGAAGAGTACGGAGACAGTGTCATGGGTGCTGTTCAAACCGGATTGTGTGGCTTCATTGTGGTCAAAATTGTCCATAGCTCCTATTGTGAATTTCGATTTGTCAAAATGACTAGGAAGAGGTGTAACGCCTGAGCACGAATCTAAAGTGAATAATGCCAAGCTAGTTTTGATTCTTAAAATTTCATCATATGAAACACTTAAGCCCATGTGATTTAAGCTTTCAATCAAAGTTTTACTTTTACACGTTGAATAAACAGCTAACCCATTCATAATGTGTAAAGGAGTCTTAGCATTCCCATTTTTTAAAATATAGAACATTATTTGGAATAATGAATTAATCTTAAGTTTTTTGTTTTCAGAAATTCCACTTTTTAAATTATTTTTGAATGGGTCCTTTATTGAATTAAAATCCTTTTTTGTAAAATTATAGACTACACTTAAAAATGATAATATTTCATCTGGAATTTCGATATGCTCCCATGAATTTTTCAGTGTACTCTCATCACAGAATTTGTCTTCTAGTTCAAAATTAATATTTTTCATTGAATTTTTGATAATATTAACACTCTCTTTCAAAATATTGTCTGGTTGAACTTTTGTTATCAATGTATCCAAGGAAATCTCACAGCTGTAGAACACAGTGCTTTTACCTTTATTCGATGGAAGTTTCTCACCAAAATGTTTTGTAAGATATGATTTTACATTTCTGTTTCTGATTTTACGTTCTGGTATAAGAAGCTCGTTTATTCGATCGCGAATATTTGATAATATGAAAATACTTTTAGTATCTCTATTGTATTTTCGCTCGTAAGCTCTTAAGCATTTACTGTGATAATATACGATAATATACGATAATATACGTCTGCAGCGAAAACATCTGTAGGATTTTGTAAATGGCTAGTACGCGTAAAAGCGTGGTCTTGATAAAATCGTGTTATTTCGAAAAACCGTTCAGCTCGATTAATTTCACATATTCTCAATACTTTTTTATTCTTGCCACAGGAATACATACCGCAAATAACACAAACGTGATTTCCACTAGGACTGTTTTCAGTGCGGTATAATTGCGATCTCGTCGCTCTTATTACATTTTGATGTTCATTTGACGGTTGAACAGTATTATCATTTAACTGATTTTGTTCACTGCTCTTGTTTAAAAGCTTATTAACTTTATTCGAATTCATATACGTTTTATAACATTCGTTTGTCATGTGATACTTGAAAAGAATATCTGTTTCTACCTCGTTTACTCTTTCAAACACAATATCTTTTCTTTGGCCAGCAGCCCACCGAATGATCCTTTCACAACCATTGTGGGTACTTGTCAATTTTCCACTTTTTAAACAAATTATGCACACATTCTTAGACATTTTGTCTATGTAAGAAGTCTAGCGTCTTGCGCGAATGAAGCGTGGAGACTAATAGGAGCACGACGCTTAACTGCGGCTCGCTTCTGCAGCGCGTGACAGGTCCGAGCGCGGATGCTTGCAAGTTCAAGCGTGTGCATCCGAAAACAGAAAACCAAATTGTGATTTAAACATTTCTGTTCTCTGTCACGGACAAGCCCTAGGCTTTCTGTCTGTTATATCTCATTTTATGTAATTGCGTTAGGTCTTACAATACTCGGACTTAACTTTTACTCATTCTTTTGTTTTTCGCTTTAAATATAAGTTTTACGAGGAAATGGTATAGAACAAAAATAATTTAAAAATAGTTTTTCTTAATGAATTACATCATTTTGAAAAAAAAAAAAAATGAGTTTTTATGGTAAAAAGTCGAAAAATCGCGTTTTTTGACCTAAAAGGGGCCGTAGCTTAAAACGAGACCAGAATCGGGCCGGGTAACCTCGAAATTTCGAATCAGCGACCCAAAAAACCTATAAAAACGTTAAGTTACCTCGTAGACCTAGAAATGGTTACTCAACCCCCCCTAGCGCCCGGACTAGTAAGTGGTCAGCGCACTCAACTGCCATCCCGGAGTTCCAGGTTCAATTCCCGTCGCTGGAGCAAAAAAAATGTATTTCTTCATTAATTTCTTCTAATTTACAAATACAAATATATGACTAAAAAAAAAATCATATTTAATAAAAATAATAAGCGTCAAAGCGGTAAAAATTAAATTTTTCAAAATATTTCACAAGTCTTAAAAATTACTATGTTACATAGTAAAATTCAATATGATGCAAGTATATCCCGCCGTTACTATATATTATAGTAATTTTTCCTGAACTTATAAGAACTTTTATTAAATCATTTTTCTCAGTGCAGACTCGGATGATAATTGAGCACTTGTGTCCGTCTTGCCGCAGGCGCCCTCGTCTCATACTCGTGCTCAATTATCATCCTCGCTTGAAAAAGCCAACTTTTGTTTCTAATTGTGTAATATATATATGTGTGTGTGTGTGTGTGTGTGTGTTAAATAACCAAAAAATACAAATTTGCTATACATTGTGAAGTCCTCGAATTTCCCATTACTTTCAAGTGGCCTATTCATGCACTTATCATAAAAAGTACGGTGTGCAACAAGGGGGAAGTGGCTTTTTCAGACTTGGGTGATGTTTTCAGTACTCGTGTACGTCTGGGGCACCTACGGCACCCTTGACTCCCACTCAACTTCCACTCTCAAAACATCAACCTCGCTAGAAAAAATCAACGTTTGCCCCTAGTTGCGCAATATACTATTTCAAAATTTGAAGGCACACCTTCTTTTTCGCGTTCCGCGCTGGATTTTGCTGATTTACTTTTAAATGAGAGTATTCTTATACTGCCAAAGAAATGTCTCCATCCATTGTCAATGAAAGAGAAATGCCTCTATCCGCTGTCAAAAGAATATATCTCCATTCGCTGTATATGCACTTACAGTTTACTGTGTTGAATCAGTATTTCCATCTTTTGTCAGGCAAATAGTGCCACCTACCATTGAGGGAATAATAATCAAATAAGTGTTTCAATCTTTTATAAAAATAAAGTCTTTATCCACATCCAAAGGGGTGATTTGATCTACTGTTGATTAAGTACCCCAGAAGCAAAAATCCAATAAGTCATGATAAGTCTGGGTTCAAAGACCATATAGGATCGAATTCCCTATAAGATATTTGCACCCAAATTTATCGGGTCCTATTGGCCATTTTAATAGGGACTTTTTCTCCAATTGATTGACTCAATTCTTTTTGAAAAGAATTAGACATATTCAAATTTTCAGCTCCTATCACAAATATTAGTTAATACTCACCAAATTCATTGTAAGATTCTACTAAGTGATGTGCTTTGTGTTATTCCTATATGGTAGATAAGTACCGCCAACAGCGCCGCCTTCTTGGCATAATTGGGGTGTTGCGAGCACACATTGTGTATCTATATACATCATCGATACAGATATACATTACGTTTGAAAAAGAAAAACAGTTGACGATGGTTAAAAAGTACATAGAACGTTTCTTGATCTCCAAGTTTTATTAATAGAACCACCAAATTGTCTAAATCATCGCCAAAAGCTTTCAAAAAACGAGTTGAATCCCCATCCGATTACGTGCAAGTAACTGCAGGCAACACCCCAAAACTTGAAAAAGAATCCGGTAGGCAGCGCTCGCGTTGCGTGCCAAAAGGTACTTACCTAGTGTATAATATGATTTATAGACAAACTGTCATACAAATAGTTTTCTCCTTTAGTACTAATGTTATCTTTTTCAGTAGAATCTATGTTTAACACGCCTTAATTTTCTTCATTAGAATTTATAACATTAAATTTTTTACAAGAAGCTTACCATTTAACTCAAATTTGGAGGTTAGAATAGCTTGATTTCATTCAACTACCCGTAATGCAAATATAACTACACTACAGATCATCTGACAGTGGTTGTAGAATATTGAATGAAAGGTAAGTTCTGTGAATGCAAATTTTGGAAGGATAGAATCAGGAAAGCACGAAGCGTGCCTTCTTTTTTAGTGTAATAATATATTTTATAATTTTATAAATAACGCTGTGTCTATTCGCACCAAAAATCCACGTAAATCCACGTATCCACGTAATTACGTGGATCTAATATTTGACTTCGCAACCCATTTTTTTCATGAAAAACTTCGAGACCCGTAATTTTCCGAAGTGAAGTTGAGACACGTAAATTTTCCGACGTGGATATAAGACACGTAAATTTTCCGACGTGGATTTAAGACATTTTAAATCCACGTAAAGCTTCGGTCCACGTAAAGCTTCGGTCCACGTAAATCCACGATAACTATTGAATCCCCGTAAATTCGCGCAATTTGTTGCATCCACGTAAATCCACGTAACTATATTGGGTCCACGTAAATCCACGTAATTTGTTGCATCCACGTATCTTTATTGCATCTACGCATAAACAGCATTGAATCCATATAAGTCCAGGTAATTTATGTGATTATGTGATTGACGTGAGTGTATAGTTGATGGTTGAAAAGCTTCTGACGGGCAAAAATTCATATTTTATTTAATGTTACTTAAAGGTAAGTTTTCCCACTAAAAATATGTAACTAACATATACATATCTGTGTTGGAAGCGAGAAATGCAGTTATAAATTATAAGGATAGTGAACTGTAATACTTAATAGTTTTAGTTATATAGAGATGGTAATTAATAATAAAATAACAGGATTATTTATAGGGATGATGGCACAGTAATAAAAGTTAAAACCAATTATTTGAGATCTTTTTAATATTTAATTTAAAACTTACAAATAAAAATATAATACATAGTCAGTCAGTCAGCTCATTCAAACTTTTTGGTACAAGCATAACAGAACCATGTGGTTGATTCGTCTTGTTTTTTTTTTGTTAGCTTGATTCTGGCACACTTAAAATGGAATGCAATCATCATCACTGAACTCTTTTGAGCAGATGCCACACGAGTACCATCACTTCTTCCCCAAATTCTCAGCTTTCTTTTGTACTTTTTTTATCCCTAAGCCCAAAAATCAAAAAATTCAATCTGATGTCTGATATAGATGTTAGACTGAATACAGTCTACCGGTAGGAGCTCCAATTCAGTGTGAAACTCTGCTACTCTGTTTTGTGACAATAAGAACAGGAGATTCAGCCCTAATAGCTGGTATTTGTATGCAGATTCTGGTAGACTAGACTTGTAATCAAAGTAGTAGCTTTTAAGTTGTGCCATGTAACGCTCGAATGAAGGGATATCTTCACTAGCTATGCTCCATTGTGCTCCAATCTCAAGAACATCGCCTTATGAAAAAAGTAAATTTATCAAAAATGAAAGCTTTGTTATTCATATTATTTTTCCAGGTTTTTGAGTATTGAAATGTTAGTACTAAATGGTCTGTGAACGACTAACCTGAAACTCGTCCCAAGGTATAGATGAACATTCATCATTGGCGACATTACAAACTTGCACTTTGATGGCCGAAGAAAAACCACACGATTGCTGAATGACTTCTACTTTTGACAATTTGAATGTTGTCATTGATACCTATCAATCAAACGAGTAAAACAATGTAAAAGTTCTTGGATATCTATGATACGTTTACAGTAATTCTTCGACATACCAAATCTTTCCGTTTGCAGACACTATCCAGTGATTTCTCACTCTGTGTGTCAGGTGTTTCCTCAACAACTTCGCTAGCCTCCTCGACAGTCGTAATCCTAATAGAATTATCAATTGAAATTGTGTCACTGCCATCCTCAGGAGATGGTTTCAGCGCTGAATCCAACGAGGTCATAAAATTACTGAACCCCTTTTTCATGGAAGACAGATTAACATTGTACCAAAAAGTTTGAATAAGCTGACTGACTATGTATTATATTTTCATTTGTAAGTTTTAAATTAAATATTAAAAAGATCTCAAATAATTGATTTTAACTTTTATTACTGTGCCGTCATCCCTATAAATAAACCTGTTATTTTATTACTATTTACCATCCCTATATAACTAAAACTATTATTACTGTTCACTATCCTTATAACCTATAACTGCATTTCTCGCTTCCAACACAGGTATGTATATGTTATATTACATATTGTTAGTGGGAAAACTTACCTTTAAGTAACATTAAATAAAATATGAATTTTTGCTCGTCAGAAGCTTTTCATCCATCAACTATACACTCACGTCAATCACATAATCACATAAATTACCTGGACTTACATGGATTCAAATGCTGTTTATGTGTAGATGCAATAGTTACGTGGATGCAACAAATTATACGTGGATTTACGTGGATGCAACACATCACGTGGATTTACGTGGACCGAAGCTTTACGTGGACCGAAGCTTTACGTGGATTTAAAATGTCTTAAATCCACGTCGGAAAATTTACGTGTCTTATATCCACGTCGGAAAATTTACGTGTCTCGACTTCACTTCGGAAAATTACGGGTCTCGAAGTTTTTCATGAAAAAAATGGGTTGCGAAGTCAAATATTAGATCCACGTAATTACGTGGATACGTGGATTTACGTGGATTTTTGGTGCGAATAGACACAGCGTATAAATAAACAAGAAATAAAGAGTGCAATATGAATAACAATTTCCCTATTATTATTATAGGTAACAAATACGTATTTTAATAATTATTATCCTAATTTGATGGTTATCTGTATTTTTAACAATTAATGAAGGTTTAAGTAGATTCATCTGATTTAGAAATAACAAACAGATTCAGGAGAAAAAATTCAAACACATAGATATGTCTAAATAAAAAGCTTATGTTAAATTATGAGTCATTTGGATACCTTTGAGACGAGATATTAATAAAAGTATTTTTTCCATTTTTCATGGAGTCTTATGGAGAATCACATACTCCTCGTTTTAATTTGCAAATAATTATTGAATTAACCAACAGTTTTTGTTGCAAATTTTTGTATGAGAAAACTAATGTTTGATGAATTTAAATTGCTTTTGAAAACGATTGATGGGTACCTCTATGTATACTAATTAATTGACCTAATAAAAAAAATGTGCACTTAACCTCAAAAATGAAGTCAAATGTCGTCTGTATTAAATTTTTTTGTCACATAAAGAGTTTGATATCTTTATCTAAAAGCATTCTTCACTTATAAATTAGCTTTTTATAAGTCCTAAATAAATTATGTCTCTTGTATCAAAAGGAAATAAGAATTTATAAAAATTATCCTCTTTTTGACTAGTGACATACCAGATGAACCTCCTTAATATCAATTTCCGAGTGTCAGTTTCTTTTTCACCATTGTAAGCTACCACTGCAATATTATTATATATGATCCAAATAGTTACATGCTTTATTAGAGCAGTTAAAAAAGTATTTAAATAATTTTTTAGGCGATTCGACTGCTACTTTTATCTCTAACCAACAAACAAAGGCCTCTGCCATTCTGGCTCTTGTACAGGCACTATATAAAGACATCTCAATAAATTTTTTGGCGGTTGTACTCTTGATCTAACACTCACATTTTTGTATTTTAAGGTTTAAATTGCTTATTAGAGTCATAACATATGTATAATGACTTTGAAAGAGCTTTTAATGAAAAATTTAGAAAATTTTAGAAAAAAAACTGTTTGTGCATTTTTAGTTAAAAATGCATCCCATATGAGCTACAAATTATTAAAAATAGGCAAAAATCGTTTAGAAATCCTATTTTAAATCAACTATAACTTAAAGCCTAGTGAATTGAATCGTATATGTACAGTTTTGGACAAAATTAAAATATTCATCTGCAATTTGACAGAGAAATACTTCAAAAAAGTATAGTAATTCTAAGTTTGCTATGAAATTATTTTATTTATTATATTGTTACTTCACATAATAAAGAACAAGGAGTTAGGAAAAATATCTTAACTATCTTGTTTTTATTTCTAAATCTTATAGTATAGAGCACTTACAGAATGTCAACGACACTAAAAATATTTTAACGATATAAACACACTAAATAAACAGAACTTAAACTATATACTAAATGCGGATTTGTAAACAAATTTATAAAATATATCTTGAATTTCTTGAAACCTACCAAAATTAATAAGAGTTTATTTAATTTAAAAACGATAACACCAGCATGGTTAAGTAAAATCAACAAATCGTTCTTGTTGTTTTTTATTATTATTTTTATTTATTTTTATTATTAAGGTATGAACAACATTTCACAAGCACATACACTATTCGCATATCCAAGTCCCTTCAGAGGGCGCTGAAACGAGCCTCCTAAGTTATACTAAAATCACGTGATATCCACTTTTGGCGTATCGGCAATATTCGGCAAGTTGGACTGTTTAGGAAATATTTATTTAGAGTTTGCAAATTTCATAGATATATCATTATTTCGGCTTCTTGTTTGAATACACGTTCAAACATAAAACTGTTTCATTTTAGTCTATATTCATTCCATTGCTTTTAACTTGGAAGGTTGTTTGTTTACGGTATAACTTAGAGCAGTACCAAGCTCAACCGCTAGGTGTGCCACTTTTGCTTGGATATGCGGATACAAACATACAGTACACAAAAAATCTACATTATCTACGTATTCTGTGAGTTTCGTAATAATCGTAATATTGCCCGAGCAAAAATGGCACGCCTGGTGTTAGCTCAGCGCAGCTATGAAAGGGATAGGTACTAACTACTAAGCAGTGCTAGGGTCACGATTATTCGGAGGGGCACCCAAATGACAACTTCAGGGGGCATCGCGGTAAGAGCGATCCGCGGTGTGTCCTGAAGTTAGCCGTTGTCGCCGTTGAGCGTCGAGCAGCTAGTTCAGATTGCCGCTCGCCGCGATTCTAACGGTCGACGCTGCCCGCGCCGTTCTTGCGTTTAATCTTCAAACTCATGAATACTTTTTCTTTGTATACACATTTTATGAATAAATAAAGATACAAACAACTTATTTTTGTAACGCTTTATATTAGAAACTTTCAAACAAGACATGTTTACAGAAGTTCATTATTTTGATAACTTTATACTCGAGCATGTTGCATTTATCATAATATGCATTTCGAACGAAGAGAATTACATTTTCAAAACGTATAGATAAACAAGCTAAATAAACATTTTAAAAAGTAGCAATTTCATAATACAAAAGACGGACAATAATAAACTGAAAATACAAGTATTTTAAAATATGTGCATTTTTGAATATCAACGACTGAGTGGAATAACAACGTATCTCGGCGGCGGCTACGAAATCGTCGTATCCCGGCGGCAGCTTCGAGATCGTCCTATTTCGGCAGCGGCTTAGAGAACGTCATATCCCGACGGCGGTTCCAATAACGTCGTATCTCGGCAGCGGCTTCGAGAACCACTTTTACTTTTGTGATTCTTGCTAAATAGACGCAATAAAAAATTTTGAAACAAATAGAGTCGATTCTATATTTTGTTAATAGTTATATCAGCTGAACATATGTTTCGGTTTACAAACTTTAAAATAACGCGATTTATGATGAAATTAATATGTTACTACATTTTTTTTATTATGGGAAGGTTAAGGTGTTCAAAAAGTTTTTCATCTATACCTGGCCAAAAGTAGCAAATATTTCTCTATTTTCACTGGCTTAAGCTATTTATTAACTTTTAAATGAAGTCCATTTCCACCAGAGTATTAATGTAAAAATAATTTACAAAAATTTAACGATTTTCTCTAATAAGTTTTACGATAATACCTGTTTGTCGGCATCGTCATTGGCCACATTGCCGTCCATTGTTACAGCTTAACTAAAAATGATTTAAATTGCGACGTGTAGAGTAGCTACACGTCGTACATGAGAAGTCGTGTCATAGTTCGGCCCGAGGAGTTGGCAACAGTGCGAATACTGTGCAACTCTCGGCGCTGTGAATAAACAATTAGCAGCTCTGCTGCAGTGAACCGCACTGCAGCAGAGCATAACAATAAATAACGCAGAAGCACGACACTGGACCAGGAACACACGAGAGCCGCGGAGCTCCTAACCTCTCCTGTCAGCGGACAGGAGAGACGTCGACTCCGCACTAGCTACGCAGCAGACGACGCCTTCGCGCCGCGCCGGGGCGAGTCAGCTGGACCTCGCGGGCGCTGCTGTACCGATACAGCCAGTAGAATCGCGAAACACCGACACCAGGAGTCGCACACACACGTAGATAGCGAGGCCTGGAACACGCGCGAACGAGCACGAGGCGCGAATGACGCGCGCGCACCGGAGCCGCGCATCAGCTGCCGTGCGGCCGCAGTGGGAGAGAGAGAGAGATAACGAGAGCCGCTCGGGGAGAGACGGAGGTCGCGCGGGGAGGGAAGACGCGCGCGCAGGAGAGAGAGAGGATCGGGAGAGAACGAGCTGGCTATGTGGGGGACTCGCGCGTACACCACTAGCCACACCGCTGATAGCGACATGTCGCCGCGCGCGAGGCCGTCCCGTGCCCCGCGCGACGCCCAGTAACAATAAGATCGCGACCGGCCGCGCTCGCGTTTTCATAATTGGCGCGCTCGTCGCGTGCTTGATACACGAAGTGTTCGCGTCGCGGAAGCCGTTATAGAGGGCGCAACGAGTCGTCCTTTTCCGGGACGCGCTGAGCATCGCGTCGCGAGGAGACTTCCTTCTCGTTCACTTGGTTTGCTGCTCTCAACCGCGTCGGACGTCTCTCTATAATAATTAACTGCAGTGTCGCTATATTGAATTCGCGAGCGAGTTGGAGTTAGTAGTTTAGCGTGAGAGTCTACGAGTTGTTCTTGTTCTTTCTTTTGGGTTTAAACCGTGTTTCGTACGTGTTTAAGGAGATATTGAGAGTAAGTCCTTGCGCCAACAGATTTGGTTATGCTAAATGTTCTAACCAGTTATTAGCGACGCCGTTGAGGTCAATGAGAACTCCGGCTTTTCACTGATTAACCAAACCGCGGTTGTTGCATGGTTGGCGCTACCCTTGAGGCAAAGTCTCGGGTTTTCGACTGGTACGTGGCAGCAGAGCAGACGGCGGATGCGACTATAATTTCGCGAATATTTAAGGAGTTGATCTACATGAGCAGGCCCACAGCAGAGCAGTATTCGTGGAGGTGAATTCCGCTAACGGTACGGAATCGCCATCTTGGTGACGCCGCGTCCTTCCGACCGACGCCACCGCCATGTTGATAATAAGCGTGGATGCGCTGCTAAAGTTACGTTAAATACGGAGATTCGCGATTAACTTGAAAGCACGTTAATATAATTAATTGCGCCTTGATTTTCGAACGAGAGTAGACCGTGGTCAATTACATATTATTAGGATAGCCGAGTCATAGTGTTTGGAACAGAAATTATTATTGCTTACGTGAGCATATTTAACTAATACTTCGTACTTTAATATTAATTCTAATAATCAGTTAATAATCTAACGAGTAGCGAGTATCGATTGGAAAATAGCTATCGAAGCGAGATTGTAGTCGAGCCAGTCTTGACAGAAGTTCGTACAATATAATATTATTTATTTCAGCATTACAATTGATTGTGATTTTACTGACTACACCCTCTGCCACGCCAGGCTAATTCCTGTCCTTAGACCTATCGTGTGTCCCCCTCTAGATGTAAGAGTCCTAGCGAGTCGATAGATGAGAATAGTATTGAAATTAAGACGATTGCGAAGCTACGGGATTAGCTTTAAAAAGCGCAACGTCACAAAATATATATTTCAATTTTCCAATTTAAGCAATTCACATAATGGTAGTATTATTACGACGCATTATACTATTCCTCATTGAAGAAGCTTTATAGTAAAATATCAGCTGTTTCTCCCGTGTGAAAAATTCAAATTCGTAAAAAGATGTCAATGAGATTTTAATGAGATCTATGTATATGAGATCTCACCACCGTGTTTGCCGTGCAGTGCGACCCGTGAGCTGCCAAAAGGAGATCCTGGATAGGGAGGCGATCCGAGGCTGCGCGCCGAAGTGACCTGAACTATCTTTGGCTTCTGCTGACGGCAAGACGGGAGGCTGGTTACCTAGCTAGCTAGTACCGGTCAATCGGCTCAAGCGAGTGCGTGCTGTCGTGTGACGCCCGCCGGAAACTCTCCAGAGAGACAATCACCTTGGTTCGGGGTGAAGGGCTCGTGAGAGCAGAGGTGGTCTAGTGCGACAACGCGTGCTATATCCTGGTATGATGTACCCAGTCTGGCACCACCTTCGGTCAGGCACCGGGGCCATGTCAGCTGTCTCCATAGACGGGGGGATCCAGGGGGTCGGACACATGCCGGGATGAAGAAAAGGTGGAACATGGACAATAAAAACGAACTAGAAGAAAAGACGCAGCAGGATCAGGAAGTGAGCACACTAAAAGTACCGGAATCACAAGGTAGTGGATACATTATCCACAAAACATGCAGCAACAGCAGTATATGCAGCTTTGTAAGTGCTTCTGATTACCGAGATGAGGAGAACGCATCGGTCGGCAGGCAGCAGGCTGCAGGAAATAGTGACATACCAGGTGATGTAGATGAAGTTATGAGACTACTTGAAACCTGGAATAGAATCCGGGCAGCAGCGGATGTAGAGCAAAAGCTGCTGGAGATGATTGATGAACATCTGGAAAGCGCATACGAAGTTGCATTCACCGCACACAATATCCACAAGTGCCTGAAGGAAGACATGAAGCAGGTGCAGCTGAACATGAAGCGCCTTAGTAGCGCAAGAGAAGGTACAAGGAAAATAATGGAGAGCTTTGCGCTGATGGTGCAGAACAAGCCTAGCTCCAGGCTGAAGCTGAAGACCGTCCAGTCACAGAAACCGAAGACGCCTAGCGCAGAGAAGAAAAGGAAAGAGCGCTCACCCGAACAAGAGACTTCCTTAAAGAAGAAGAAGGACGAGGAACAGAGACTGCCGCCTCGAGAGGACAGGAAGGCGGCAAAGTCTAGTGAGCCACAGCTACCAGTGCCCGAGCCGACCACACAGACAGCACAGACAGGCTGGCAAAAGGTGGAAACAAGGCGTACGAAGGGAAAAAAGAAGAAGGTAAAGGTAAAAAGGCAAGCAAAAGAGGAAAACCACCACGGGCGAGACCAACCCGCCCAGAGGCCCTTGTTATAAAGGCCGAGGAAGGTAAGTGTATGCCGACATCTTAAGGAAGATGAAAACAGATCCCAAACTGGAGATGCTCGGGAACAGCGTGAACAGAATACGTAGAACCGCAGCGGGAGACCTGCTGCTGGAACTCCAACGCACAATGGGAGGTAAGACACAGCAACTTCAGCAAGCTGTGCAAAAAGCGCTAGAGGAGAATACTAAAGTAAGGACCCTGCAAGACTTAGTGGTCTTCGAGATCAAGGACCTTGACGTATTAACGTGCAAGGAAGACGTAGTGACAGCACTACGCAGGGAGTCAACTAGTGATGACTCAACGAAGGTTGATGGGTCGGTAGTAAGATCACTGCGGAAATCATACGGTGGCACGCAGACTGCCGTCATCCAAATGCCATCAAGGAAAATGGCACGAGAGATAATAGCCCAGCGGAAAATCAAAATAGGCTGGGTTGTCTGCAGAATACGGGGCGAAATGGCGAAAAATGCAAGCCCACTTAGATGCTACAAGTGTCTGGGTTTCGGCCATATCGGCAAATACTGCACAGCAACTGAAGATAGAAGCAGGCTCTGCTATAAATGTGGAAAGAATGGACACAAAGCAAAGGAGTGTACGAATAAACTCAACTGTGTACTCTGTAAAGGAGGCACAGGCGGGAAGAATAACCACGCAGCTGGTAGCTACGCATGCCCAGCTTACCTTGCTGCAGTAGAAGCCACTGAAAATCGAAGAAAATGAAACTAGTACAGTTAAACTTAAACCACTGCGAGATAGCACAAGACCTACTAAACCAGCATGTCCGCGAGACAGAAGTTGACGTAGCGATCGTATGCGAATAATACAGGGATCTAGACGAACCAACGTGGGATATGGACACTACTGAAAAGGCAGCGATCTGGGCGTTTGGTAACGCTGCTTTTCAGGAAAGAACGATGACCCGCGAAGAGAAATTTGTGCGCGTGAAGGTGGCAGGCGTACATCTCTACAGCTGCTACGCCCCTCCCAACGCACCAATCGAGCAGTTTTACCAACTGCTAGACCGGCTCGTACAAGATGCGGTAGTGAAAAAACCGGTACTGATCGCAGGCGACTTCAATGCCTGGGCGGTAGAGTGGGGCAGCCTAAGGACTAACCAAAGAAGATAAGTGCTCCTAGAAGCATTCGCTCTCCTGGACTTGGTCCTGGTCAACCAAGGATGCACTCACACCTTTAGAAGAGGAGACAAAGGGTCTATTGTAGATCTAACGTTTGTTAGCAGCGGCCTTATCGGTTCAGTTGGCTCATGGAGGGTGAGTGAACACTACACACATAGTGACCACCAGGCCATAATAATGGAGGTAGGTAAGCCAAAGCAGGGACCCAGTGCGAGTACAACGACCAATAGAGTCGGTTGGAAAGCAAAGGATTATGATAAGGAAATGTTCCTATTATCACTAGAGGAACTGCAACTGGTTGGAACGGCGAACAACAAGGCAGAACAGATGATGGAAAACATTGCCCGAGCCTGCGACGCCGCTATGCCTCGAAGAGTGGTAAATAATAGACGGCCGCCAGTATACTGGTGGAACGATGATATTGTTATGGCCCGTAGTGAATGCCACCGGACTAGGAGACGGGAACAGCGAGCTAGAAAAAAATTCTACAGAACTGGAAGAGTCCAGGAAGTAGTGGACGCTTGCGATCAGGAAGTAAAGGAGGCTAAACGAAAGCTGAAAAAGGCAATACGCGACAGTAAGCTGCGGGGCCTGAAGGAGCTACAGGACGAGGTAGACCAAGATCCCTGGGGTCGACCATATAAAATTGTTATGAAGAAAATCAAGGGAGGTCGTGTACCCCCTCCCAAGTGCTCGGAATTCTTAAACCGGGTCGTGACTACACTGTTCCCCAGACAATGGGATGAGACAGGTGTTACTGAAGCAGGGACAAGTCAAGAAGATATTCCCAAGATAACGACGGAGGAGCTGCAAATGGCCTGCAAAAGAGTAGGAAACAACAAGGCTCCGGGGCTGGATGGCATACCCAATATTGCACTGAAGCATGCTATACCCGCACACCTGAAGACCTTCGTAGACTTGTACAACACATGTCTCGAGGAAGGGATATTTCCCTCTAACTGGAAGAAACAGCGCCTAGTGATATTGCCGAAGGGAAAGAAAGCACCTGACGACGCTACGTCATACAGACCGTTCTGCATGCTGGACACCCCGGGCAAGATCCTAGAAAGTATAATCTGCAGAATGGATCAAGCCTTAGAAACATCAGAAGGACTCTCAGAACACCAGTACGGATTCCGGAAACAACGCTGTACACTGGACGCAGTTAGCCTAGCGATTCACACAGCCCGAAAAGCAGTGGAAGGAACAAGATGGAAAGGAGGCAAAAAGGAGTACCGCGCTATTGCTACACTGGACGTAAAAAATGCTTTCAACTCGGCTAAATGGAGCCAAATACAGGAGGCACTCCGAAGGAAAGATGTACCTCTGTGCATAAGAAGGATGATGTCCGACTACCTGAAGGACAGAATCTTGCTGTATGATACTGAGGACGGCATCAAGTCCTATAAAGTCACAGGAGGCGTCCCCCAAGGTTCGGTACTTGGTCCACCGCTTTGGAACATCATGTACGATGGAGTACTACGCCTACCACTACCCCAAGGGGATGTGAAAGAAATAGCGGACGAGGCCGTCAATTCGTATAATACACGAATGGCTAATAGAAACAGGCCTAGAGCTAGCTAGCCATAAGACCGAAGCTATCTTTATCACCTCTAGGAAAAAGCTAGAGTCGATAACACTGACAGTAGATGGGAATGAGATTGTCTCTCAACTAACGATCAAATATCTAGGCATAACAATCGATGCGAGACTTACCTTCATGCAGCATCTGGAAGCAGTGAGCGATAAGGCAGCAAATGTTGGCGCTGCTTTATCGCGATTGATGCCAAATGTAGGAGGGCCAACTCAAAAACGAAGGCTGCTTCTAGCCAGTGTGACTACGTCAATTATGTTTTACGGAGCCCCAATATGGGCAGACGCCATGAAGGTGAAAAGCTACGCACGGAGCATATCGGCAGTGTACCGGAGAAGTGCACTAAGGGTTGCGTCTGCTTACCGTACGGTATCGGACGAGGCGGCGTGCATTATAGCAGGCATGCATCCCATTGACCTCCTAGTGGTAGAAAGGAAAGAGGCCTACAAGGTAAAGCAAAGAAGAAATGACGCCACACGGCCAGAAAACTGGAACAACGTGCGGAAAAGAACAATGGATGAGTCGCAACAAAGATGGGATGCTAGCAGGAAAGGGCGATGGACACATCGCCTTATACCAAAAATAGGGGTCTGGATTGAAAGGAGGCACGGGAAAGTAGACTTCTATCTCACACAGTTTCTTAGCGGGCATGGATGCTTTCGAGCGTACCTGCACCGATTTAAAATAGACGATCGCCCAAACTGCCCAGTATGTTCGGATGCGAACGAAGATGCGGAGCATGTCTTCTGTGACTGCTCACGCTATCAACAAGAGCGAGAAGAACTCGAGTGTTACCTCCAGACAAGAGTGACGCCGGAGACAATGACGACAGCTATGCTGACGTCGGAGGCCGGATGGTACGCAGTAAAGACATACGTGAAGACCATTCTCAAAAAAGTCAGAAAGGACGAAGAGAAAAGAAGGGAAAGACGAGGCGAGAAAATCGAGTAAAAGGTTGTCAGTCGAAGGCCACTAAGTCGTAAATACGAAACGCTCCTCGGACTGATGCAGAGGAACGTAGGTCACAGAGTTGAGCTATCACTCCCCTGCCCGATGCAGAGGAACGTAGGAGCTAGGGTTGAGTAACCTATAAGTGCTCCTCAGACCGATGCTGAGGAACGTAGGTAACTGAGTTGGAGCCCAGACTCTCTCACCCGATGCAGAGGAACGTAGGTGTCGGGGTTGAGTCTGTCCAGAGGATGACCGGACGATGCTGCACGAAGTAGACGACCGGACGATGCTGCTGGAAGAAGACGGTTGGATGATGCAGAAAGAAAAAGACGAGATAAAAGACTACATCAACAGAAGTGGGCAGTAGCCACGCGCCCCCCGTGAAGCAATACTTAACGTTGTTACCGCGGGGAGGCCATATCGGAGAAAGAGCCTGGTCCAACTTAATTAGGGTCAGTAAGGAGGACGAAGAGGATTTGTTGCTGTTAGAAGTTAAAGACTAACAGTAGCGAAGGGTTTAGTGGGTGAGAGTCCCACACAGGTGGTACCAGTCGGTGTTATATCGTCCATAATGGATTTGCCTTTAACCTCCCTCTCTATAAAGGGAAAAAAAAGAAAACACACACACACATCCATACCCACACTCTCACACACACACACACACACACACACACACACACACACCCACACACATACGGACATTTTTTAAAAACACGTAATTTGAACTTCAAACATCTCAAAACATGTTTCTATAAAGTTTTAGCGAAACTGAAAATTTTACTATCACAAAGCTTCCTCTAGGAGGAAGCAGCATTCCCTTCAAGATAGTATACAGTGTAACCTAATTTCAAAACCTTACAATTCTCAGTATCAATCGATAAGTGATATCAATTTTTAAGAGTATAAAATACTCTCAAAACTTGTATAAGAGAGAAACTTGTAAAAGAGAGAGAGAGAGAGAGAACTTGTAAAAGAAAGAGAGCACTGTGTACCGCTTGTACAGATACACTGATGGCATGAGATGGAAACTTTGAATTGTTGCATCTCAAACAAATCATCATTTGCGCTACAAAACTCTTTTACTATACGTCGTATTGTTACTCAAGAAAACTTCCTCCGCAATTTAACGAAACGTGTCCATCAAGCTTTCTATGATATACTCTAAATTTCGGCGCTAATATAATGTCACTTAGGGGGATAAAAATTATACCATGCTATAAAGAACACTGAAACATACATATGAAATTTCACCGATATTCTAAGAAAATGAATAATTCGGCGAACTACTTGAGCGCGCGATGAGTTGTTACTTTGTTCAAGCATGCGCCGATTTCAAGTGAATGAATGCACCTATTCATTCTTCAGAACAGTGATTATATTTGAAATAAACGATTTAACGACTTTGCTATATAAACTATTATATCCCCTCGAAGGTTGATATAAGTGTAAGTTTAAGATACAAACCAACGGTCTGCTATCATATTAATAATTAGTGAGGTAGACGGAAGGGTTTTTTGAGATAAAGAAGTTTATTCTAGTTGATATATGTACAGTAGGGTGGTTCAAAATTTCCCGACTTTCGAGTTTTCAATTTGTAACCCCTTGAAAAGCTTTAATACATAAAAAATAATAAAGTAGCTACAAGGAGGGCGATGTGCGATGAATTTTAAAGGTCTCTACCTCCGAAAGAAAATGGTTATTTTTCGTTTTTTTCAGTGTTTCCTTTCTTTTTTTGATTTTTGCTATTAAAGCTGTTGGATTGTGTGGATCAATAAACAAGGCAGTGAGGTTTAAATAATATATTTTATATTGAAAGGCTTGAAAGCCTAGTCGGCAGTATGTCCGCTCAGCACAGAGTCTTACAGGCAAGAGAGAGTGTGGAGCACAGTACAGCATAGTCTGACTCCACGAAGTATAGTATACAGTATAGTGTGCTCTTAGAGTATATACGCGAGACATGCGCACCAAACTCGCGTTCGCTAGAGCTTGACTCGCTCAACGATTACGACTGTATAAATTCATATATTACAACAAAAGCTATATAAAAGATTTCTTAGGTCATCAGAATAAGTGTTTTTTTTTCGATACACTACAACCAATTATATAAGTTTCGACCCACAGTTAACCCAAGACGAAATTTTACCCGTTCAAAATTGATCATTTTTGTCAATTTTGGACGAAAAATGCGAGCAATGAGACAATTCTCCGCTCGCCCATTCTTATTTCTTCGTCAGAAAAGGTGAGGGCTCGTTTAGAAGAGAATTTGTACTACTGTTTACTAAAAAATGCGAGAGAATACAGGATATACTATGTTTGAAACGCCGAACGAATGATTATATTCATTTTGTAGCCATCAATGGTACTGTATTCACATTTTTTTTTGTTTGATTTTCTACGAATCAGTTTGTTCCATTCATCAAAGAGCTTTCTTACTTTGATGGTTACGTGCCCAATATACCTAAATTAAATTAGATGTAACTAATGAAGAACTTGATAATATAGTTATTGTGAATTATTGTATCGCATAATGCATTACCTCAAAGATATATTAAATGTTATCCAAAGATATATCAAACTTTTTGCTACAATAATAGAGCTGTTCTTAATTGTATTTTTTTTGTGTTAAATAATAATATAAAAAATTTCTTAAAATATCTCTAGTTGTTGGTCAATAATTATCATCAAAGTTTGACTTTTCATTTCTTACAATATTAGTCTTGTTTTGTTTTGTCATTGCTGAGATAACCTTGAGAGGCTGAAAAAGTATTAGGAACTACCTATAAGTATAAAAAAGTACGTTCGTAAATCGTGATAATACTCAGTGCATAAATAATAAGTTATTAACTTACAATAATATTGAAATAAACTAAGGAATAAATTGCAGGCGTTGATTGACTAATGCAACAAAGTATTTATTCCCGTAGAAACAGACAGTTTTAAAACGACTAGTATATTCGAATATTTCAAAAATAACGAACTGACGCTCTTTTTTCATGTCCCATAATGCATTAGTATGATCCGAAATTCAAATGACTAAGAAACGCTTATTTTGGAAAAAACTTTCTCGGGATCAATTATTTGTCGAAAAAATAGAAATATTTGATTGGATAGAGTGTTGAGGTATAAAAAGACAAAGATTAATGCAAATTAATTCGTCCTTATTATTTTATCCAAACTGAGGTGGCCTCTAGCATCGATACTATTGGGTACGGGACTGATGGGTAAACTAAAATATAATCAATCGTTCGGCGTTTCAAACATATTATATCCCGCATTCTCTCGCATTTTTTAGTAAATAGTAGTACAAATACACTTCTAAACGAGCCCTTACCTGTTCTGACTAAGAAATAAGAATGGGCGAGCGGAGAATTGTCGCATGGCCCGCATTTTTCGTCCAAAATTGACAAAAATGATCACTTTTGAACAGACAAAACTTTGTTTTGGGTTAGCTGTGGGTCGGAACTTATATAATAGGTTATAATGTATAAAAAAAAACACTTCTGATGACCTAAGAAAACTTTTTTGTAACACAAGCACGATTTTTGCGTTTTTCTGACTTATTAAGCGGGACTAAAGTACCTTTTTTCAGACCGGCGGGCAAACAAAATTGAAAAACGCTCGCTTCTCGAAGCAGCCTGCGTTATATATATGTGTGTATATATATATACTAGTGGGGCTTCGCCCCCCTGCTCGCTCCGCTCGCCAACCCCCCATTTCAGTTTCTGTTTTATTTTTATTTTAAAATTATATTCTATATAAAATTTATAGATTATAAAAAAGGATTAAATATTTTCCAAATAAAGAAAATAAAAAGAAAATTCGTAACAAAAAATGGTTATCCTGCTTATAAAAGAACAGACAATAGTTCTGAAAATCATGTTTATAGAACTAAAAATAAGGACGAAATTTTAGTTAATAATTCAATGGTTGTACCATATAACAAATTCTTGTTAATGAAATATAAATGCCACATAAATGTTGAATTATGTGCATCTATTCAGAGCATAAAATATATCTATAAATATATTCACAAAGGTAGTGACAGAGCATTTGTTAAAATTCAAAGATTTCAAAATGATGATTGTAATCCAGAGAATCTTGACGAAATCACAAATTATGTTGATGGTAGATATCTTAGTCCAATGGAAGCAGCTTGGCGATTTCAAAAATATCCGATTTGTATCAGAAGTCATAAAGTGGAAAATATGCCTGACATGAAAAACACAAAAATTATAAGATATTTGAAATGAGTAAAATTGAAAGTGCAATAAACAATTGGCAAACACCATTAACAGCTTGGTTTGAATTAAATAAAATTGATGATTTTGCAAAATCTTTAAAGTACGTAAATATTCCGGAACATTATATATTTAATAAGACAAAAAAAATATGGCAAAAGAGGAAAAATAAAATGAAAAATATTACAATTGGTAGGTTGAATGTAGTTTCACCTAAAGATCACGAAAGATTTTGTTTGAAATTAATATTAAATAAAATAAAAGGCGTAACTTCATTTGAAGATTTAAAAACATATGAAAACATAAATTACGATACATATAAAGACACTGCTATTGCAATGGGTTTATTAGAACATGATTCTCAAATTATGGATATTTTCGAAGAAGCAAGCACTGTTATGTTACCATTTCAATTAAGACAGTTTTTTGCATGGTTTTTACTTTCAGAAAATATTCAAGGTGATAATGTATGGAATAAATACAAAAATAGTTTTACAGAAGATTTTACGGAAAATAAAGAAAATCTTGCACTTTTGCATCTTAATAAAATATTTGAAACAGAGGACAAATCATGCAAATCATTTCGTTTGCCAATGCCAAACAAAATCGATTTTCATAACATTGATAATAGTGAAGAAATCGTATATTGCAAATTTATGTTTGAAAAAATGTTTGTTCAATTAAATGATGATCAAAGAAATATTTTCAAAATTTTATGTGAACAAACTCATAAAATGTATTTTATAGATGGTCCTGGTGGTTCTGGAAAAACATTTTTATACAAAACATTAATTTATTATTTTCTTTCTCAAAATAAAAACATTTTATCAATGGCATGGACTGGTATAGCTTCAATATTACTTCCAAAAGGAATGACCAGTCATAGAACTTTTCGTTTACCTTTAGATTTAAACAAAATCGAAGTCTCATTTTTGCAATTTGAATCTGACAAAGAAAAATTACGAAAAGCGGATTTAATTATTTGGGATGAAGCTTCTATGATTCCAAAAAAAGCTTTAGAAATAATTGATAAAACATTACGTGATTTATGTGATATCGAAATCCCTTTCGGAAATAAACTGATAATATTAGGGGGGGATTTTCGACAAATTCTCCCTGTTTTGAAAAATAGTAGTAGAAGCATTATTATAGCGGAAACTGTTAAATCATCATATCTTTGGTCAAATTTCCATATTCTTAAGTTAAATATAAACATGCGGTCATGTCATAAAAAATTTTCAGAATTGTTACTAAAAATTGGCGAAGGAAAAATTACAACATTTAAAATTCCGAATAAATGGAAAACAAATGACGTATGTTCAAAAATTTTTGGTAAAAAATTTCACTTTTCGTTAAATAGTGTAATACTTACTTCTCATAATGAATACACGTATTTTTTAAACAAAAAAATTTTAACACAAATGGATGGCGAAGCAAAAATATATTATAGCATAGATACTGCAACATACACAGATGTTGATAAATCTGATGATAATATTTATATAAATTTTCCAATAGAAGTATTAAATAACATTCGTGAAGGATTACCACCTCATGAACTTAATTTGAAAATTGGTGCAATTGTTATGTTAATAAGAAACTTAAGTATAACAGAAGGTTTGTGTAATGGTACACGATTAAAAGTTACGAAATTATTCAAGTACAACATAGAAGCTGAAATCATAACTGGGGAAAAAATTGGAAATAAAGTTTTTATACCTAGAATTACTTTAAATACTGGAAATTCATCTGCATCTTCGTTACCAATTATTGTATATAGAAAACAATTTCCTTTAGTCTTAGCATTTGCAATGACTATTAATAAATCTCAAGGTCAAAGTTTTGATAATGTAGGATTATATTTAAAAAAACCATTATTTTCTCATGGACAATTATATGTAGCATTATCTAGATGTAAAAATCCTGATCAATTATTTATTCAA
Source organism: Pteromalus puparum (assembly GCA_012977825.3). Taxonomy (NCBI): domain Eukaryota; kingdom Metazoa; phylum Arthropoda; class Insecta; order Hymenoptera; family Pteromalidae; genus Pteromalus; species Pteromalus puparum. Next base: position 35,894,108 of record CM053170.1, on the reverse strand, counting down.
ATTGAAAACGATAACAATTCAGAAATCGAAAACATTGTTTGGAATGAAATTTTTAACTAATAAAAAACTCATAGAATTCATTAGCACCGAGATTTTTTTACATTAACAGTAAATAAATAATACATTAATATATTCAATGTTACTACACTTTTTTAAAAGAAATAATTTCAGCATGGAATGGAATCCGGTTCAAAATTTGGTCCAAATGGACGATATTGATTATTTACGGGAAGTAAATAATCAAATTGCAGAACGTGAGTATAATGAGATAAATTATGAAAGGTATTTAATTACTTCGCTACAAGAATACGATGAAAATGAATTAAATATATTAAATTCAAAGATTGAAACTTATGAAATTTTTAATGATGAAATAGTTCAACATTTTTCAAGTTTAGATGAAATTTCTACTGATATAACTTTAAATATTCAATGTATTTTAAAATTCCATAAAAAAAAAATCTTATATCTAAATCTTTGATAAATGATCCTGATGCTTATGTAGCATATATTTTAAATATTGCTAACATTGTATATCACTAAGTTAATCATCGTATTTTGGTACTGCATGTGAAAAAGATTGCTTACTAGATTTTTGGAATGAAATTGTATTACAGTTAGACTCTAGATTTGATGTTTTTTTCAACTCGAGTTAATTGTATACTATTGAATGAGACGTTCATACTTTTCATGAAATACAAAAACAAGAAGTTCGTATTAAATATCTAGGCAATTGGCTATTGATTTTTGATTCATGTATAAAAAGGGAAAACAGCTTAGTTATGTTTAATTTTATTAAATATGAATGAATATGTCATATAAGTTTATTAATTGTTATATTGATTTCTGAATATATATATTATTTCTTCTATATTATATAATTATTTTGTGTTCATACTCCCCGCACCCTATAACACACCCCGCAATGCCCCCCCCCCAAAAATACGGTAAAATTCTTTCGTTTTTCATGTAATTTGAATAATTTGAATGCCCCCCCCGCACCCCCCCGCATTTCCCCAGACAGGAGAGTAAATAATTAAAGCGCTTTTTTTTTTTATTTATTTGTTTAATTTTTTGTATCTGTTTTCTCAAATAAAAAAAGAATTAAACACAATAATCAGTGGTATCTCCGAAGGACCTATCCACTTGTTTCTATAATAAAATTTGACTTCAATTACTAATAGACTCGAATTTACATAATGTAGGAGCCCAAATAAACTGTAGTATCAACGATTTTAGTATTGTTTATTTTAATTATTTAATTTAGATAATATGTAAATTGCAAACTATTTTTTGATAAATTGTAT
>CM053170.1:35865795-35886595 GCA_012977825.3 Pteromalus puparum | reverse complement strand
AAAAATTAGCCAAATATAAATTAGACTTTGGGTTTTTGTTTGCATAAAAATTGGAACAAAATGATATATTATAGTGCACTTAATTATTGTAATTTTTTCATTTTTATTCAATAATAAGAAAAATTACATCAAAACTAAGACTAAAAAAAAATTTGTAGTGGATTTGAACCCTGGCAAAATGGAACGCACACCTTCGGGCGCGCGCGCCTTAACCAGCACAGCAATCGTCAACATGCTAGTAGAAAAACAAAAACTTGTATATGATCATCGGCCCCACTTGGGGGTTTAGGGTTTGTTATAATAGAGTTTGGGGTTGTTCGTGATAATAGGGTTATTAAATAATTGTTTTTATTAAATTTCTTGTTGTGCATTTGCTTTAACGCATACAAGACCGCCGGCACCATGGAAGCTCCGCCGCTCGCTCCGCCGGGACATGCGTACTACCCCCTCTCCGCCGCTACCGCTAGATGCGTATAGTTCGGGCGAAGAACCGCGAGGCGGCGGTAGTTTACGACTGCATGTTGCCTGGCACGCTTTGCCCTATGCTCATCGGCAATTTCTCTACTAATCTCTGCTAATAAATTCCTATATTTCTAGGTCAATGACTCAATCCCTGCCTTGTGATGGCTTTCAGTGGGTGGAAGACCTGAATAACGACTTTTTCAACGTTCCCGACGATGCTTCAATGGGATACATACTGGAAGTCGACCTTGAGTATCCAGAAACTCTACATGATGCTCATAAGGACCTTCCACTCTGTCCAGAGCATGCAACACCACCAGGCTCAAACCAAGAGAAGCTGCTAACCACCCTGAACAACAAGGAGCGCCATGTCCTGCGTTATGTCGCTCTCAAGCAAGCTCTGAAGTATGGACTTCGCTTGAAGCATATCCATCGTGCCCTCCAATTCAACCAGAAACCATGGTTGAAACCATACATTGACCTGAACAGCAAGATGAGGAAGAACGCGAAGAATGAGTTTGAGAAGATGCTCTTCAAACTCTTCAACAACGCAGTGTATGGAAAGCCGATGGAGAATGAGCGCAAGAGAATCGACGTGAAGCTGGTAAACAAGTGGGAAGGTCGCTACGGCTGTGAGGCATACATTGCTCAGCCCAACTTCCACAGCTGTGCGATTTTCGACGAGAATCTCGTGGCCGTCCAGCTTGCCTGCACCGAGATCTCAGTTCGCAAGCCTATCTATATCGGATTGGCAGTGCTGGACTTGTCAAAGAGCCTCGTTTACCGCTTCCACTACGAGTACATGCAGGAGCGAGTAGGAGACAACGCCAAGCTCTTGTACACAGATACAGACAGTCTCATCTACGAAGTCAGCGACGTAGACATGTACGCTGTGATGAAAACTGACCTTCATGAGTTTGACACTTCTGATTATCCACCAGATAATCAATTCAACATCCCTCTGGTCAACAAGAAGATAGTCGGACTCATGAAGGATGAGTGTAATGGCAATATCATGACGGAGTTTGTTGGTCTTCGTAGCAAGATGTACTCAGTGAAAGTGCAAGGTCAACAGCCTATCAAGAAGGCAAAGGGTATGAAGTCGTCAGTCGTCAAGTCAACCATCGAGTTTGACGACTACATCCATTGTCTTCGAGACAGAGCAACGATCGTTCGAGAGCAGAAGAACATCCGCAGCCGTCTTCACGTCATCAGGACGGAGAAGGAGCAAAAGATCGCCCTGAGTCCACATGACGATAAGCGATACCTGATCCCCGGTCAGACGGACACGCTACTGTGGGGTTATCATATGAACGATGGGTATCAGCTTATCGAGGAAGACGACGAAGAACCACATGTGAAGAAAGCCAGATTAGATTAGGTAAGTTTTACTGCTTATAAAATAAGAAGTCATGGTATTAATCATACTTTTTTTGTTTCATATTGCAGCTGTGAGTCTAACGTAATAGTGAGCAAGATGGATGGGGCCCCCACTACTTCCTAACAACCAATCCGGTGTGTGCGAGCCGCCGTCGCCGCAGGTAGTAGTGGTGGGGGAGACTATACTTGAGGAAGCCCGACGCTCTCGAAATCATTCTCGATCAACGAGCTAAAGTGCAAACACCCCAAAAATGGATGGTATCAACAAGATTGCCAGCGGAGAATTTCTTCCTACGAAGAAGATGTCTGAGCTACAGACAAGGCAGAAGCATATGGTGACATATATCCCTACGTCCAGTCAAGACCAGATATGGACTGAGAATTGTGGCTACTCTGGACGATGAATGTCAGGAGTTCCTCTCTTCCCGCGTATCAGCTGCAATGGAGAAGGACAAGGAGACCTTTGAGACTATGTCTAGTCAAGCCAAGGAGATGAAGCTGTCCCTAACCTCAAAAGGCGAAAATAACATTGAATTTTGTATTGTCTAAACCATTGTAAATAATTGTTTGAATAAATAAAGGAAGTTAATGGAGAGATAGTTAACTATGGTAGTATCTCACAGGTGAGAGCGAAGGTGGGGCTCTCATCACTTCCAAAAAAAAAATTAAATTTCTGTCTTATCAATCCAACTATTATGCGAACTATCAAACCCTAACCATTTAACGTATACTTGTTTTCCACGCTTCTTCAAGACTTTCTCTACAAGATAAGCATCTGGATACTTCGCCTTCAAGAGCTCTTGTTCATAGAATCCACCTATGATTGGATTATCTTGATAGTCTTTAAGATGATACGTAACAGGATTCGTTGCAGCAACTCTAATAATAGTGAAAATCTCAGTTGACCAGTTAGGTGTATAGCCTTTCTCGAAAACTTGCTTCACTTTACTCATACGTACCTTATCACCAATCTTAAACTTAGCCTTCTTTGTTGATCTACTCTTGCTAGTAAATCTTTTCAGAAGCTGAGATTGATTAGACACTTCATTAGGTTTCATTCCAATAGTTCGATGCTTGGTATCGTTGTACTTTGCAATCAAATCAGGTAGAATATTTAACCATTTATAGTTACCTTGCAAACTAAATTGAATCCACATCTTAGTCTTGAGAGTGCGATTGAACCGTTCACATATAGAAACTTTTAAATTACTTTACGTTGAGTACAGATTGATCTTATATTGTTTCATGACAGGTTGAAAGTTGGTATTGTAAAACTCTTTTCCTCTGTCTGTATGTAGATTCTTAGGTACTCGACCTTGACGAAGTATGGACTTCATTGTTCCCGCAACTTCTTCTCCAGTCTTTTTCTTTACAGGAACAGCCCATGCAAACTTTGAGCATACATCTATGACTGTTAACATATATCTAAAACTCTTATTTTCTTTAGCATAAGGTTGCATCTCTACTAAATCAGCTTACCAAGTTTCATCTAATCCTCGAACATCAAACTTCCGTCGTGGATAGTTACGACGAGCAGGCTTATGAAGTTCCTCAACTACTGTTTCCATTATAATATTGACACTTTGACGATAAACAAGAGATTGTTGGTGGAAATGTCTTGTAAGCCTCTTTTATAGTCTCATTCAAACCTCATATGTTGAAACGAGTCAGGTTGTGAAGTTTTTACCTGTTGGGCTGTTATCAAATGATTGCCTTCAGATCTTTTTGTGAGAGTCTCTTTTATAGTCTGTATTTCCGTCTTATGACTAAGTAATTTTAAATCAATTTCATCTCTGTGTGCTTCTACGAGAGAATCCAAATCACTAAGACTTTTTTCCAGCCAAGATGTTATATCTAATACTTTTTGAATTTCCGCTTGAAGAGTATTTAAGTTGACAGCATCAGTCAAATTATAAGGAGTAGATAAATTACATAGTCTCTTATCATCCAAGTCATACTGTCCATCAGTTGTGATTTTAAAACCAAAACCAAGAGGACCACGACTAATCATCATTCTTTTTTTTTCAAATTACGTCCGAACACATCGACACTCATTTTGATAATAATGATTGTCAACAAGTTTGCTCAGTATATATACCCTCCTTCGCGTAGTTCTTCTATGATTGAGTGGATCTCATTCACATGACTAGGATTGCCAGCTGATTGTTCAGCTATAAGTAAGCGTAAACGATCAACTAATTCATTCGGATCATCCCAATACACATAATCCATTTGAGTATCTCTTCTAGCAATTTTATAACGAGGTAATCCTTTTCCGCCTTTCGCAGAGAACATAGGATAAATAATGTCTGTATACTTTTTACTATTATGAACTCGAATCGGTTCTGTGCTCAAATATTGTTTTTTGTTTGCACTTGTTGCTTCCAGAATACTTCGATAACTCTGCAAATCAGTTTGATCATAAATTTTGGGCTGTCTTGCAATAAGTAATTCCATCAAACCTGATGTTTTTGGATATCTTCCATCTTTTACTTTAATGCTCCGGTCTCCAAACACTATTGGTGAGTCACCTAACATCCATCCTGAATTTTCTTTTCGAACTCCATAAATTTTATCAATATCCAGCTGATTGTTTAACATAGTCATATACTTATCAGCTACGTTACTTTGGTTGTAAATTACTTGTCTGGAAATTTTTGTCTCATTCAAATCTTCTTCTTCTTCACTAGCTGCAGTTTCAAAATCAGATTCCTGATAAGGTTCCAGAGTGTTATCATTAAAACTATCATTAGAACTTTCACTTTTAGTTATTTCATCCTTAACCTCCTTCTTTATTGCTCTACTACGTTTAGATATTTCAGATTTTTCAACAGTTTTAACTAGTTTTTCAAGAGGATCAACAATAGGTTTAAAAGTTTCTCCTATTGATTGTTCAAATTTATCCTTTCCAAATTTCAATAAATTGTACTTGCGTTTTACAGCATCTTGTGCTTTCACAAGCTGATGAAGTATATCCTTTTGTCTTTGAATATCCTTCATGTTGATGTCTTAACAGTCAAAGATAGACTAATGATTGTCATCTAAGTGTGTCTTATATTTATAGCAAAAGTGTCGAAACCCTGTCGATATCTACCATTGCTGATAGCACTATCCTTATCAATCATTAAGAAACCATGTTTGTCATCAATCCAACATTTTGAGCATAAATCTCTAAATTGTGAATATGTCATGTCTGAGTTGACATGATCGTTGTATAAGTGTTTGAGATTCATACCATCTTGTCGGAAAACAACCAAGAGATTGACGTTATCTCTGACAAGATGTTTTGGAACTTGTGCATAAGACTGACATAGATAGAAACAATCGATCAACTTTCTTATGTTTTCCCATACAGTAGTATGCTCTAACATTGTTTTGCTTCTCACAGGCTATATCATCGAAAATCATGATATAGTTTGGAAGTGCGTCATCAGGAGCTATCACGTCATAATTCACACTGAACGAAAAATATTGTATACCGGTTAACGGTTCAAGAAGATCTTTTAAAAATTTATACTTGGACTGATTGAGCGATTTGGAGTAGACGTAAACATTTTCAAACCTAACTCCATTTGGATGTGTTATGAGAGCTAGCAAACTGTTGGTTTTACCACAGTTAGAGGGCCCACAAAATACTGCTCGAATACTATCTGGAAGTAAATCACCGTGTCGCTTATCTTTCTTCTCTGGCTCCGCAATAGTGTCTTCACTACCGGAAGCTTAACAGGCCGTTTCTTCAACATGTTTACATAGAGAGATCAATTGCATAACTGTTGCGAGACTATAAATAGAGGTGGTATTTATATTATGGGTATTAGTTGTCACTTAACCTTTAAAGTGAAATGATCGTTTACAAACGTCGTGGACGAGGTCTTGTTAATCGATTGCTCAATAATCTCCCAGTTGAACTTCATTTGCCAGGATATCAATACTGTGGACCAGGCACTAAACTTACTAAACGATTAGCTCGTGGTGATCCAGGTATCAATCCTCTCGACGTTGCATGCAAGGAACACGATATAGTTTATTTTCAGACTCGAGAAAACATTGAAGCTAGGAACGCTGCTGATAAAGTCCTCGCTCATAAAGCTTGGCAAAGAGTTGTCTCAAAAGACTCTGGTGTAAAAGAAAAAGCAGCTGCTTTTGCTGTAACAAGCGCTATGAAGTTAAAATCTAAATTTGGAATGGGGGTTCCATTCAAGAAGATAGTGAAAGCTGCATCAAAGTCAATCGTTCCCAGCAAATATGCTCGTAAAGTCATTCTTTCAGCATTGAAAGGAGCTCGAAAAGCTGTTAAAGTGTTTGGTGGTAAACGAAACATTGGTATTCCTCGTATTCTGCCAGTCCCAACTAAAGTAGGAGGTTTCTTACCATTCCTTATACCTATATTCGCTGGTTTGAGTGCGACTGGTGCTATTGCAGGAGGAGCAGCTGGAATAGCGAAAGCAGTTAACGATGCGAAATCAGCTAAACTCGCTCTCGAAGAAAGTCATAGACATAATAGAAAAATGGAAGATATAGCTCTTGGTAAGGGTCTCTATTTGAAACCACATAAAACAGGGCTCGGCTCGTCTTAAGTCTGGAAATGGTTTGAGGAAAAAAAAAGTTCGACGAAGTAAGATTACCTCAGAGAGCCCTCACCAATATTGATCTCATAAAGTATGCTAAAATCTTAAAAATCCCATATTTCCGCGGGGTATTTATGCGTAATGCTCTTCCTATTAATGGACCTCATTATCGTGAATCTGCTATTGTAAATTTGGATGATGCTACTGGTCCTGGCACACATTGGGTAGCCTATCGAAAGAGAGGCAGTGATGTGGTGTATTTTGATAGTTTTGGTTATCTTCAACCACCTCTAGATTTGATGTTGTATTTGGGCGTTAATCAAATAAAGTACAATCCTGAACGATATCAAGACTATGATACATTCAATTGTGGTCATCTTTGTCTTGATTTCTTAAGCTCTAGATAGCCTAAAGGAGTAGAGAAATGATTATCGCTACTTTACCACTTTAACTATCATGAGTGATACATTGACATTGAGTCTTTCAGGACCATCTTCTACACTTGACGCTTAATTCTTCCCACCAATTGAACTCTCTACGCATAAGGACTATGTTCTTGGATTAGTTGAACTATTAACCTTTAATTCAATTCCGAATATTGATATAGACAACAACAAGTTTTACGTTGATAATGAAGTAATCCACCTTCCTACTGGAAGTTACGAGATCGAAGACATAGACACTTATCTTCGTGAAACATTAGCTACAAGAGATATACTTATTAGTCTCAAACCAAACAACAATACTCTTCGTAGTGTAATAGAGTGTATTCATACAATTGATTTTCGACCAAAAGATTCAATAGGTCAATTACTCGGCTTCACACAACGTCTTCTTCCAGCAAAGATCGCTCATAGTTCTGATCTGCCTGTGTCTATACTCAAGGTCAACTCTCTACGAATTGAGTGCAACATCACTACAGGTGCATACATAAACGGACGGAAAGTGCATACCATACACGAATTCTTTCCTGCAGTACCACCAGGCTACAAGATTATCAAAGTTCCTTCTCAAGTTATTTACCTTCCAATCACTGTGAAAAGCTTGGATCATATTCAAATTCGCATAGTCAATCAAGACGGAAATTTAGTTAATTTTCGTGGAGTAGTAATAACAATCAGATTACATTTGAAGCAAGCGTGATGGGTATCGTTTACGGTCGAGGGTATACAAGGAATCAAAAGTGTCGAAAAGTAAACAGTCGTCCGCGAACGTCAAGAACGCTAACACGACAAAACATTCAGTTTCTAAAAAGCATAGGCTTACGAGTTGGTGGAAAGTAACGTGTGTATTCTTCTGCTGTCTAAATGGAAGAAATTCTAAATATACAGTCACCAGTGACTGTACAGTGACATTCGATGAGTCGATATCTCATTATGAGATTCACGCTCATCAACCTTACAACTCTTCATCTTACAATAATAGTGATGAAATTCGTATCTCAGTGCAACATCAAGACTTGTGTCTTTTGCCGTCAGCTAGTTCGCTTCATGTATGTGGAAGACTAACCAAAACTAATGGTGCTCTCGTGACAAATACTAAATTAGTAAATAATCCTATTTGCCACATGTTTGAAGAAGTAAGATATGAGATACATTCTATAGAGATTGATAAATGTAAAAATGTTGGATTAACTACTCTCATGAAAGGGTGGGTATCGATTAATCCCAGTCAAAGTCTGATCATACAAAATGCCGGTTGGCTCGACGTTGAGAAGAAAGAGAATTTGATAATAGTGATGGCTACTTTGACATATCCATACCTTTGAGTATGATTTTAGGCTTTACTGAAGACTATCGTAAGATAGTTGTTAATGTGAAGCATGAACTCATTCTCACTAGATCGAGGAATGATTTGAATGCTGTTATACAAACACCTACAAAGGCTGCATCTGGGAATGATCCAGCGGAATACGAAACTTTTAAGATTGACTTGACGAAAATCGAATGGCTCATGCCATATGTAGTATTATCCAATCAGCATAAAATCCGACTGCTCAATTATATTCAGAAGATCAAATCGATTGATATGAGTTTTTGTAGTTGAGAGTTGTACGAATATCCGCTGCTTCCCTCTACATCAAGACATGTGTGGACAGTCAAAACGGCCAATCAGTTAGAAAAGCCACGTTTCATTATTCTAAGCTTCCAGACAAATAGAAAAGGGGTGAGAGAAGTTAATTCTAGTCGTTTCGATCACTGCAATATCAGCAATGTTAAACTCTTCTTAAATTCCCAATACTATCCTTATGGAAATTTGAATTTGGATATTGAACGGAATCAGTATGCTATTCTCTACGATATGTATGCCAACTTTCAACTTGCTTACTATGACAAGAGTATTGGGCCTATGCTGAAAAAGCAACACTTCATCAGCTATCTACCTCTCATAGTCATCGATTGTTTAAAGCAGAACGAAGCTTTGAAAAACGCCTCAGTTGATGTCCGGCTCGAATTTGAATCAAAAGATAATTTTCCCGCTGAACATCTGCTTATCGTTTAATCATACATGATCGTATAGTTCAGTATAATTCCGCAAATGGCGTTGTCCACAAACTTGTTTGAGGGTATAAAAGAACCCCACACTACTAGTCAATAAATCATTTCGTGATGGAGTACTTGGTAGATATGCAAGGCTTCAAGCAACAGGGCAATGACTTCATCCTCAAGGAGTTGTCTATAGTTTCTCTGAGAGACCAAAGCGAGCCTCTTGTACTGCTTTTCAAAGAACCTTTTTGCTGGCGTCGTCTCACAGATAAATATAAACGAGAAAACACCTGGTTGGAACATCATCATCACGGTATACCCTGGACAGCTGGAGAAATCGAATATACAGAAATTGGAAAGATACTTCGAGAAGCCTTGCACGATTCTAGCACCGTGCTAGTCATGGGATCTCTGAAGAAAAAATGGTTGGAACGTTTCAAGTTCAATGTTGTCGATATTGCTGAAATGGGCTATCCACCACTAGACAAGATCAAACTTGTAACCGTTTGTACTCATCATAATGGCGCGTATAGAGCCAGCTGTGCTCTTCACAACGTACGTCTTATAAAGAAATATATGCAGGAGCAATGTATTCCCTTAGAAAAGGAAATGGAGTGGGAGTAAGGTCCTATAAATACCGGACACCTTTTGTTTCTTAGATCATTTATGCTTTGTATGTACATCATAGATATTCTAATTCTGCTGACAAGATGGGACAGTCTCATAGTACAACAAAATCTAAAAAGAATGATTCTAAACATATATTCATTCGTAAATACAACTTTTTTAAATCAACGAGACAAACTTATACATGGCAAACTTACTCGAGAACACGCATAGGTTGAAAAAATTATTTCACGGAGAGGTTAGGTTAGATGGATGAACCTCACGGATGGGAGCGATGGTTGGGGCTCCCATCACCTATAAATATGAGAAAACTTCCACATATTGCTTATTTATATTTTGTACATCATGGGTTCACCACCTAGTAGTGCAGGATATAAGCCTCTTCCTAATTCGAAAAATGAGAAAAAAGATGAAAAAAAGGAGAATTCTTGGAAACAGTACACGCAAAAGTTTTCCACAAACACTCACTCTATGCCTGAGAAAGAGGGTTATAAGAGATTCTAACTCTCGAGATGCTAAACTAGTCCGAGCTTGTACGACTGCTCACGAGTGATGTCCCACCATCCCACAGCAATGGTTCTGCTATGAGTAGGGGAAATGCTATAAAAACAAGCAGCATATCTTGCAAATTAAACATTTATCATCATGGAGTCAAACAAGAATCATCAACAAGGAAAGTCTCCTTCCGCAGATGCTGCAAGACCATCTAAAACCGAGAAAAAGAAGGAAGAAGATTTTCGTTGGATAAGGAAACCTACTCGTCCCAAGATTATAACTGGGAAAACAATAATAAAGTACGAGATGGATAAAAAGACATCAGCCGTTATAAGAGCTTAAAACAATCGGCCCTTTTCAGGGCCACGATATATTAAAACGTAAAACATTCTATTGACTGTAGATGTTATAATAGCCAGATGGCGCTCTCATCAGTAGTAAAGTGGTGGGAGAAGGCTCGCGAGTTGATTGATTCGGCACAGCTCACGCGAGTTGTATAAAGGGAAGCTCATTAAGACTAAAAAATTATTTTATCATCACGGAGCAAGCAAAGAAGATGACGATTCGAGACGTTAAAATAAAGCCTGCGTCGATGAACCTCTTCAACGCTGTTCGAGTTGCCCAGGAAAGGAATCCTTCTTTGTCTGCAGAGAGGACACCTGCTGCAGTGGAAGAAGTCCTTAACCAAGCTTATAAGGATGGATATATCGTGCCCATCCTGAAGAGCATGAAAAAGTAAAGTGCTCGCTGGCTAAGGACTAATTCACCAAAATAATCAATCTTTTTCAAGACTTATATAAGTTGTTATAGCCTAACTTCTATTTGAGATATCAATCTGAAACTTTGTATACCACTTTAATATACATAAAGAATTGTAAAGGAACTTTGTAAAGTGACAGTGAATAAGAATTCTTTCTCTTTTTGAATTAGAGTATTAGAGTTGGATAATTTTTTAGGGATGAAGGTTTAGCATGTATATGTTTTTATTATTAAAAAAGCAGCTTGCTCTACATTGAAATTAATTGGTGGCCCTGAAAAGGGCCGATTGTTTATGATTTGGTGGCCCTTGTAACGATGTGATTATTTTACGATTGATTATTCGCGACCACATTCGTCAACGCATATCCTCAAACTCCGACCGAAATTTGTATAAGGCGCCAGGTCGGTGATACACCTATGCCACACTGCTCTGCTACACTCGCGTGTCCGGCTAATCTAGACTCTCGCACTCTGAGGAGATTCGGCCGAGGAAAAAGGGAAAAATAATTACATGCAACTCACTTAATTCACTCTTTAACACTTTTAATAAGAAGGTACCGACGGTATCCCGACTGAAAAGATTAACAAGCTTCGTTCTCGCAACAATAAATATTATTCCCGGCAGTAATTTTCACTCCGCACACACACTTACTCTCAATGCACACTACCGTATGTCGAATTATGCCACGAGGCAACCTCTCCGTTTCGGTGTTTTCCCGGATTTAATCGCGCGCACACATGGCTGATAATTAATCACGACGCTTTACCTCTACTCTAATTACCAAGAACAGCAACCTTCCTCTCGTACGGATGCTGGCTCGTTCCCTGCGAAAACGCGCGAAAAACTCTCAGAAACTCTACTCTTTCTCAATAGAGAAAAACCGAAGGGCTGTTGATCGGGCTGCTGCTCAGAACAAAGTGAACGAGTCTTCTCCTCGACTCGTGTCGCGTCGCCACGCATAGATTCTCGCGCATGCGCACTACATACATCCATACTTTACATCGCGATTACGCGCTTTCTGACAGAACATTCTTCTTATAAATATCGATTACATTTTCTTCACTTCTTTGTCGCATAGTTCGCATACTCTCATAATTTTTACGCTTTATTTTACAACGCCGAGTTCAATACTACAGACACACTCTGTCTCACACATACAATCTCGCGACATACACCAGCGCTCGCCGCTGCGAGGAGTTCTCCCCCTCCCAACTGCCTACTCTTCTCTCGGCTCGCGCGGCCCCGGTGATGCCTGCACTGCTCTAGCTTGATGTGTGTGTGTGTGCTTGCGCTGGTAGTGGTGCGGCGGACTGCTACGTACTTCTCTCTCTCTATCTCCCGGCTGCTACTCGGCTGTTTCTCGGCTCTCTCTCTGTTCTACAATGCATATCATCCAATATAAGTATTTATTAATGGTGATGCAGTCCAGACAGAGCCATAGAGAAAGAGAGAGAGAGAGAGAGAGAGAGAGAGAGAGAGGACTATTTACCGTTTGGACGGTCACCCCGTCGCACCCTGAAAAGGGACGATTGTTTATATATAATCAAATTGCTGAATATCAGCCGATGTTCGCGATCGCCTTCCACTATAAAGAAAAACATTATGAAGACTTATTATTAATTTTCTAGAACGTAACTAAATTTTGCTTTTTAAATGCATAACAAATTAATAATTAAAATATTAAGGGTTAAATTTTACAAATATCGATGTGCTTTCCCTTCAAAGTGATGACGTAGCTACAAACATTGTTTTTCTATTACACATAACTGTTTAAAAAAAGCTTTTAATGAAAAACCGAGTCTGTAGTGCCGTAGTGTTAATGTTAATAAATCGTTCTACTAAAGGAAATTTTGATCGGACTTTTCGTTTTTCTGAACGTTGGGAAATACGAAATATCCCGTGACGGATTTGTGAAGCTTTAGTGACGACATCCCCTTCATAATACAATAAATCGGTACTTACAAATTTCGTGGACTCGGCGGTATTTGAAAGCGTGCTGGCCGTCCACCTTCATAACACGTTGACACGTAGAATAGGAGGTTCCGATGAACCGAGCAGTGCGTCGCAAGCTTGTCGTCGGATCTTCGGCGAAGCAATCTAATATTGCTTCGTCGTTCGCAGCTCTTGCATCCCTGCGGCGACCTCCGTCAGGGTTCCTCACCTGAACACTACCCGTCTCAGCCAGGCGTTCATAGACACGCGTAAAGGTGCCGGTGTCTGGGTGTCAACGGTTCGGAAAACGCCGCTGATATTCAGCAGCTGCTGCACGGCCCAATTGATTGCACGCACCGTATACAACTAACATGTCGGCGTATTCTTGGTTAGTGTAACCAGCATTACGCTCTTGCGGTGCGGGTATGACTTCTTCTTCTGCCATAATCAATCAGTCAGTGCGTTCAGCGTAAACTGATACTGAATGTCAAGCAATAGCGGAAAGTCAACGTAAATTGAAAACCACGATCGTGGTTTCCGCGGAAATAATGTTCTAACAAAAAAAAAACGTTTATTGAATAAGCACGAGCGTACGCGAAGAATTTTTCCGGTACGTGAAACGATACGCGACGGGAGGGGAAGTTTTAGAGTGCGAAATTTTTTGCGTTTTTGTGAGTAGGAAATTGTTTTCCGTACGCGAGGAAATCGCGTACCATTTCGCATACGCTCTATACTCGCCGTATAGACAGACCGTATTTCTCATACAAATGCGGATCTTTATACTGACCCAAAGAACATCTCCAAAGCGTCGTAGTTACGCATACTTCGAAACATATCGATTGAGAGCTTGCACAGCCAAATCGATGAAGCTTTTCCAAATATCTTATGCAAAAGTAGCTATTACGGCCCCAGAAAACGTTCCAAAGCACCGTAGTCGCACATACTACGACACATATGAGTTTTATTATAATACATTACGATACGTGTGACCTAAGTGGCATTTTATTACACGGCGCGTAGTTAGATACCGTAGCGCCGTGTAATAAAATGCCAACTTAGGTTTCAAGTATCGTATACTATTTTATAGCATTGCCTGCCCTAAGCCCGCTATGTCACAACTATCCGTGACATAACCAGTCCTGTGCTGCACCGTGAGGTTAGCGTCCGAGCGTAGCGAGGAGGTCACGGATAGGCGTGACATAAACGCAGTGCTATAAATTGTAAAATTTGCAATTGATTTATTTTACAAAAGAACTTGTATAAATAAGCAGTAGCACCGTGAACTTTTTTATGCTTTATTTGTTGATACATTTGAAACAATAATAATCGATTTCATCTAACAATAATTTTCTAGTTGAGGCTTTCATGCCAACGCAGTGGTAATGATACCAGATCAAACAATTGTCGCATCGAATACTGTTCTCATTAACAGTTTTAGTACATTTACTACAAGTGAAAATATGGGTAGACTTTTCTTCCATTAATTTCTGCAATTTTTCAAAAGCTTCAAGTAGCATAAAATTTTGTAAGATTTGAATGTCAACATCGTCCTCAAAAAACATGTCTCCGAGACAAATATCTGTGACATCTTGAATTTCCAATAAATCTTCACTCGATATTAATTGGTCAATTCGCTGCTCTGAATTTTAACTTTGAAAATTGTCTTCTTTCCAAATAAACGAGATTGTTCTGCAAGAAAAATTGTAATTAGAATAACCGGGAAAAACTTAACATGTAGGTGAACATTAGTGCAAAAATAATTTAACATGTATTTTAAAGCGCGTTCAATGAACCGACTAGAGAGGGTGCGAATTTGTGCATGAGAGTGCAACCTTAAAAAAAAACTTGCGTAAAAAGCAATAAAGCTTGAGTTTTGTATAAATCAAGCCATGAGTGATTAAACAAACCTTTAGCAACTTATATCTTTAACATTTTTCGGGAACAGCTAAGAATTTTGAATTTTCCAAGGCTCTATAATGATTTTTCAGATAATTTGTAACCAAAGATACTGCAATGGGCGGTGGGGCACATTGCCAAGCTTTTTCGCTAATTTCGGTGATCAACTGCGTTCCAAAATGAAAAATACTGAATTTCGTGTTAACGATAACGTCAAAAAGCTTCAATTTATTAGAAATTTCGATCTCCTGCTCTTTCAGTAAAACCATATGTTGATTTTCAACATTCCATGAGCTAAAAAATACGTTGATTCATAAGAGAATGCATTTTATACAAATAAATAGTATAATATAAAAATAACAAACTTTATGTGTTCTTGAATACAATTCATGCGTGAACAAAGAAAATTCCGGAACTGGAGAACCTCTTGAGCCGACGGAAAAGTCAAAAAAACCTTTTTGAAAATGACCCTGAGCCCATCTGACGTCAAAATATCAGGAAAATCTCCGCGTTTAAATAGAACGGATATCAAATTTTGATACTTCGTCGGATTACCCACCAATCGAAAAAGCACAGAGTTCTTCGGCATTTTAAGCACAATCAAACCTTCAAACCTTCAAATTACGGGCGCAAAATAGTAAAGGTTAATATCAACTATGTGCAATACACGAACTTCGAATATAACCTTCAACTGTCTATGCTGAACATTTCAAGCCGAACAAGCATTCGAATAAAAAAAAATGTTATTGCCATGATAAAAAAATTATTTTTCGTGGTTATTCCCATTTTTGCTGCTAAAAACCATGCATGGAGACGCAACGCAAACCGAGCTTCTGGTGCAGTTTGCCGGTGTAAGAAGGCCAGAAAAGCGCGAGAAGAGAGCCGCAGATGCTTCGATAACAAGGCTCCAGCTGTATTCCTAATTTTCGCATCTAACAAACCTTATCTTCTAAGGCGCTCGACGTGACGCGATCTCCTGCTGCAGTTTGCCAGTGTAATAAGGCCGGAAATACGCGAGAAGACAGCCGCAGCTGGACCGAAAAAGAGCTATTGCTGTTTTCTGACTTTTCGCAGCCAAGAAACCTTATCTCTTAAGTCTTGACTCGAATCGAGCTCCTCGTGCAGTTTGCCATTTCGATATATCCGGAAAAGCGCGAGAAGACAGCCGCAGCGGCTCCGGAAAGGTAGCTGTCACCGTTTTCCGAATTTTCGCAGCTAAAAAACCTCATCTTTGACGCCTCGACGCGACCCGACCTCCTGGTGCAGTTAGCCAGTGTAATAAGGCTGGAAATACGCGATAAGACAGCCGCAGATGCTCCGAAAAGACAGCTCTCGCCGTTTTCCGAATTTTCGCATTTAAAAAACCTTATCTCTTAAGTCTTGACTCGAATCAAGCTTCTGGTGCAGTTTGCCATTTCGATATGGTCGAAAAAGCGCGAGAAGACAGCCGCAGCTGCTCCGAAAGGTAGCAGTCACCGTTTTCCGAATTTTCGCATTTAAAAAACCTTATCTCTTGAGTCTCGACTAGAACCGAGCTCCTGGTGCAGTTTGCCTTTTCGATATGGCCGAAAAAGCGCGAGAAGACAGCCGCAGATGCTCCGAAAAGACAGCTCTCGCCGTTTTCCGAATTTTCGCATTTAAAAAACCTTATCTCTTAAGTCTTGACTCGAATCAAGCTTCTGGTGCAGTTTGCCATTTCGATATGGTCGAAAAAGCGCGAGAAGACAGCCGCAGCTGCTCCGAAAAGGTAGCAGTCACCGTTTTCCGAATTTTCGCATTTAAAAAACCTTATGTCTTGAGTCTCGACTAGAACCGAGCTCCTGGTGCAGTTTGCCTTTTCGATATGGCCGAAAAAGCGCGAGAAGACAGCCGCAGCTGCTCCGAAAATGTAGCAGTCACCGTTTTCCGAATTTTCGCATTTAAAAAACCTTATCTCTTGAGTCTCGACTAGAACCGAGCTCCTGGTGCAGTTTGCCATTTCGATATGGCCGGAAAAGCCCGAGAAAACAGCCTTGAGAAATTGAGGCTTTAGCCGTTTTCTCATTGACTTAACCTGGAAATTAAGTAACTGGAAAATGAATTAAAATCAGTTCTTAGTTAAACGAAAATTTTGCGCACCTGCAGATCGTCAGACTTTGCGAAATAATTGACAGCAGTTCCTACTCCGAAACGGCAGCGGTCACCATTTACTGAAATTTGTCATTTACAAGACGTTATTTTCTAATTCTTGACGCGACCCGACCTTCTGGTGCAGTTTGCCAGTGTAATAAGGCAGGAAATATGCGAGAAGACAGCCGCAGCTGCTCCGAAAAAGTAGCTCTCGCCGTTTTTCGACTTTTCGCAACAGGAAAATCTTATCTCTTAAGTCTCGACTAAAATCGAGCTCCTCGTGCAGTTTGCTATTTCGATATGGCCGGAAAAGCACGAGAAAACAGCCTTGAGAAATTGAGGCTTTCGCTGTTTTCTCATTGACTTAACCTGGAAATTAAGTATCTGGAAAATGAATTAAAATCAGTTCTGAGTTAAACGAAAATTTTGCGCACCTGCAGATCGTCAGACTTTGCGAAATAATTGCGCTCACCGTTTTCTATAGCTATAGCTTTTTCTGCCCCTCCGTTTGCCGCCGCCGTCTTCCTTAGCAACGGTTTCCCCCACTTGTTGCCGACGCGCTCGCTTCCCCTCACGCGCTTCTCCGCCGAGCGCTGTGGTGGGGGAATTTTTCTTTCCTAACTGGGAAATTGAACTGGAGGAAAATTTTTCGGACTAATTCCCCTAGACTCAGTTTTTCACGCTGATCACGATGGCATAAAAATGTTGTATTGTTATAGAATCACCCTGTATTGTATATCACCAAATTTGTCAAAAAATATATATAAGACTAATATATAAGTATACCTTGAAACGGGGATCAAATTATCATAATGTACGATGCGGACTGCGTCCCACGATGATGCGGAGCCGGGCTCTACGCTGCAGTATCCCTCGATCAATGCTGCTCGGTAGCAGCTTCGCGACAAAGTCGCTTTAGTGTTTACCACGTGTTCTCGCGTGGGCTCGGCTGCTCTTTCTTGTTGTGCGCGTTGCACGCGAATCTTGCAATGCCCGCGGAGGCGGCGATATTCGTGGGAAGGAGTTGGGATTCGGTACGCACTCAGGTCTACGAATAACAACGCGAATATTAGAATCAACCTACTGCGTTATTATTCCGAGAATTCAGGTACAAGAGAAATACACACGAACCGTTATTAGTGCGGCTTATTCGCTGAACGCGATACGCGCGCGAGAAGGTCGCGCACTATCCAACGGGCCGCTGCCACGCTGTGTTCACGACACCGGCGAGAATCCTCGCGCTTTCCGTTCGCGGAGATCGTGTCGCACATATACTCACTCACAATTACTGGCCGCTTACACACCTGTATTCGAGGGCAAATCTAGTAGTACGTCCTTCCTCTCTCGGTACAGCGAAGGGAAGCGGGTGGATGGGCTGGTTCTCACTCACACTAGTCACGAGCCTTGGCACAGGCTTTCTAGTCGCACGAAGGAACTCGCGTGTTGCTTCTCAGCTGGTCGAAATCTGTCTACCCGTCCGCGGCGCGTGTCTCGTCGCGTGTTCTCTCTCCCTCCCCCACCGGTCGCGCGAGTCCAGATCCCCGAATTCGCGCGCGGTGGACTCTCTCACGTTCGTTGCAGCGCAGCGGTGCTTACACCGCACACGAGTTCGAGCAGCGATGCTCAACTCGTTACAACCTATCATATATATGTATATATGCAGGTGCAGGAATCAGCAATTTTTCGATAAAATCAACATTTTACACTTCTATTGCGGTAAAAGTGCTTCTATATATATATATATATATACTAGGGGGGGTACCCCCCTGCTCGCTCCGCTCGCCAACCCCCAAATTTCAATTTACGAATGTACTTCAACTTTCTGTTTATGGCAATGAGATTGAAATAAGAGGTTTTCCCGCTCTATATAATGTTTATGTCACAGTATATTTAAATAATGTTGAAAGTAATTTTACCTTTGGAAATATTTCTCAACCTTCTGAATTAAAATTATTACTAAGTGGAGAACAAGATTCTGGTCATTTTGACATCATTCTTGAATCTAATAACGATAGTTCAACATCACATATTTTAACGCCTAATAAAAAAACAAATATTCTGAAAAGAAAAGCTTTAGAAAATAATTTAAGTGAAAATATTCCATATAAAAAAGTTAAGTCTCATAGATCTCAAACTAAAATTCGTTGTAGAGTTAAAAAAGGACAAATATCAGTAAAAGATTTCTCAGATTTTGGAGAAATGAGTTTTACATGTAAAATGTGTTCCAGCGGAAGATCCCTGCGATCTCGTGAATATCGTCAAGATCTTCAGAAAACCAACCCGCGGTATGAAATATGTATTATTCCAATGAGATAGATTCCAGAGATCGCGAGGTATTCAAAGTGCATTTATTTTTTTTTTTTTCTTTTATTGAAACTGCAATACTATATTAGCGTTCAAAAAATGTAGAATTTTCTTTTCTTTTTTTTACTAATAGTAGGAGATAGGCAAAAGTCAATACAATTTCGAAATATTCCCCAAAATTGGGAAAACTACTAATGTGTAATGAAATTTCAAACATATTAATTCTAGAAGCTTCTATCGAATAGCTGTAGTGCGTTTAAGGTAGTGATGTACCTACCCTGTGAAACTTTCGATTAGTGCTAAATCATCTAGAAACACATTTTACACTGTAGAGTAGTTGTGAGGGTCCATGAACTTCAGTTCGAAAAAGCCACCGATTTATTTTTTATCATAGTGTAATCTTAAGCTCCTCCACAATGAAGATATCAAAACATTAAATATTAGGAGTTTTAGAAAATTATTACATGGTGAGTCCAAAAACATATTATAGTAGTATTGTATTAGCATCACGGCATACAGATCGAGTAGATCAAGATCTGAGTGAGAATATCATATTTAATATTTATTATCCCAGTTTAAATGTTATATACCATATTTGAGATGGCCCTTCCATCCACATATAACTAAATTTAAAGTAAATGCAATAGTATTGTTGATTAGAAATTTAAGTTAGGTTTATGCCAATGGTACTCGATTTTATAAATAGATTACTAATGTATAATTAATCATACAATCTGAAGCAGAAATAATTACAGGCGAAACATTTATTAGGTGCCAAAAAGGTTCTATACCAAGAATAACACTAAAAACTTTGTATAAATTTGCGTCGTTCCTTGTCCTTTTACTCTTTTCGAAAACAATTCCAAATACATTAGCGTTTGCATTTTACATGATCAATAAATACTCAAGGCCAAGTTTGGATTCAATAGAATATCATTGATGATCGGCCATGTGTTTTCTCATTGGTCAATTTATATTGCATGGTCTCGAATGTAGAAACCCTAACAATATTATCATCATTCAAAATGATAGCAGCGTGAAATCAATAAAAAATATATTTTGCGAAAGAAATTGTTTTAATTCAATATCATAAGTTTGTATTAATTTTTGATTCAATATTGTTGTTCTTCTTTTTCGTGATATCCATGGATGTTAACACGATCATATTTACATTGCATTTTATGATTGACTTTCCATATTTTCACCTTTCTCTAAGAACTCTTTAGTCAAACTGAGTGTGTGTCTGAGTTTCGTAAAATTCTGTAAAATATAAACCTCGTATTTATATTGTAAGCAAGCTGTGGTAGTAATTGGTTTGATACTATTGGTTTATAACAAATAATCTGTCAGTAGTGCTCAAATCATTGCGTTATTTTTTTTAATATTTTGGTTGGCAGTTGGGTATGTGTTTTTATTTATCTGCACAATGCTCTACATGTGTTTATCAGCATTCACAGTAATAAGTATACACGTTTTTACATACTCTTTAATTAATTTCAAAAAAACTTTTTATTTTTGTGTTCAAGAGATTTTACCTTCTTTTTGTCTTACTATTTATTATGTATAGACAATTAATATCCTGACACATTGGAAGGGATTCCACTCCAAAATCTACGTTCAAGTTTGATCTACCCTGAATGAACAAAGAAATTATTACAAGTGGCTCTGACAGTACGACCTTGGTGGTGTGGAAAACCTGTGCTAATGAAGGCGAGTTACAAATAGAGTACCATTGATTCTTTTTCCGATGTAAAAGTCTTATCATGTTCAGCGACAATGAA
>CM053170.1:35812153-35861726 GCA_012977825.3 Pteromalus puparum | reverse complement strand
GTATTGTTCGAGTCTTATTGCAATAGGAAAAAAGTAAATCTACTTGTTGCATAACGGTGTTGGTTTGCACCTTTAAGCAAAATACTAAAAAACAAAAACAAAGAAATTCCTTCCAAGAGTCTTTTACTTAAATGATATCATTTCAGACACTTAATAAGACTAATTACAGATATTATTCTCTTTCGCCTTTTAGTGCCAATGGTAAATACGGAAAAGAGAAGCTATCTTTATAATTTAAAGATCAAGAGTCGGAGTTGTCACTTACACCATTAATTGATACTATAAATAATGAACTTTATTGTGCGACAATTTTATATTTTATGCTGACAAGTAACTTCGATAGAAAAAAGACCTTAAAACTAATGGAATTGACTGAACAACATTTACGGATTTTGAACAATATTTTAAAATAGAATACATACGCCAGAATTTTAAAGTGTTTAAAATAATATCTATACACTTCAAACTACCAACATTACAATTTTTTTTATTCGTAAACGATTAGAACAAACACATATATAGAACTTAAACGTGGAGGGGCCGGTGGAGGGGAAATGGAGGGGGGTGGAGGGGATTTGACCCTTCTAAATAACGTAAATTTTGAAACAATTTCACGTTAAAAAGTGGAGGGGACATGGAGGGGCTGGTGGAGGGGGCTGGAGGGGGGTGGAGGGGATTTTTGCTTAAAATCACGCTTAGATCTATATAATATAGGGTGGATATATATATAAAACAATATTTTTTTAAATTAACATTATACGTTCCCTTGACACAGTCTAATTTTTAACTTTTGCAAAATCTTTACTAAAAAACTGGGTTCTGAGGAAATAACTAACTACTGTTTATGTTCATTGCTTAGTATAAATATTAAAAAAGAGTTATGTGAGGTGCCCTTTATTAAAGTAACTTTCACTAACAGTTAATGAACTATATTAATTGAATTAATTTATTTTCTGTACACATTTGTGAGGCAACAGGACATTTCACTTTCCCCACATTTATTAGAAAATATATTTTCTAACGATATAGTGATTAGAAAATATCGTTAAATATTAATATAAATTACTAATATATATTTTACAGAACTGAAGTAGAAGATATAGAAGATCAAGATATCGATATTGAAGATAGTCTATCCAAAGAAAGTGATGATGATAATGCAAGCTTCTCATTGTCGTTAAATTGCTTTGTAAGAATGTATTAATGTAAATTCAATAACTGTTACGTAAGAAGTGTTAAAATAAAATGGTAAAGAATGTTAAAAAAATCATTGTCAAAAGTATGTGAAAATATTATAATATCAAAATGATTATAACAAATTGCTAGTGTCACATTAAGAAAAGAGAACTTAAAATAAACAGCAGATATAGACGAATTTGGTCCTATGTGATAGATACAAGCACTTTCACCGCAGTAGAAGCGTAAAATGTTGAATTTATCGAAAAATTGCTGATATCAGCAATTTTCCCGGGTCAGCAACGATTGCTGACAAAAATCGTATAGTTTTCCCTAAATCAGTATTGTATAAGATTTTATTATTAGTTTTATTATAAATTTAATTATAAATTTTATTTTATTTTTTCGCAATTCCTGTTTGGGCACACTGTGCGCCGTCGGGCGGGGAAGCGCTTCTTCTCTCGAAATTTCCATCTGCAACTCTCCATAATTGTCAGACCCTCGACTACAATAATTGTAACATCGATGTACTACACTTTTTCAAAATTAATAAATACATTACAGCTTCCTGATGAGGACGACACTGATCGTCGAAACGTTGAAATGAAAAAATTTTGTTAATTTTTCCACGCACCACCTGCCTTGGCTAGACCGACAGAGTCCCCTACATCTAACTTCATAAATGATTGTCCAGCGTATGTACACGAATTCAACGGTACAGCGGAAAGATTCAATAGAACAATTATGGACATGGCACGTTGTTCATTAGACGAAGTACAAGTAGATAAAAAATATTGGCCTGAAATAATATGCGCAGCAACGTATTTTTTAACTAGCGCGCCACAACGCGGCCTTCGGCCGCTATGTGGCTTGCCGCCTTGCATCGCTTTGCGATGCAAGGCACGCGAAACGCTTGCGCTTCGCGTTTTGCGCATAAGGCACGACCGCCGACGCTCGCGCTTCGCGCTCGCTGTCTAACCTTACTACTTAATCTAATTATTGGAAAAAAAATCAATGAAAAAACATTGATGATTCATCTTTTTTTCGTATACAATTAAAAATTGTGTTGGCCATACATAGCTTCAAAGTTTTTACAAATATTTTAGTTTTTGAATTATAATTTCAATATTCTTGATTTTCGAATAGACATTCATATAAATTTTAACATGTATTCTCTTATTGCAACGAAATAATTAATAAAAACCCTTTTTTATTCCGTAAGATTAGAAAAAATTATCTTTTTATAGTACTTGAATTCAAATTATACACGCGAAATTTCATAAGGTGGCCAAATTCAGAACTATCCAATTGGTGGAAAATACATTAATTTATATGTAAGCTGTGACTGTGACGTAACGCTTAACTATCCGAATTCCATCCCGTTCCTAAAGTCGTGAATTTTGTGCAAAGATAGTTCAAATTACATAATTTGAACAGAAAAAGTATTAGTTTTATTATCAGCTAAGCAAAGCCGTTCGTTGGCTCTGTCGAAGCGAAGTTATGAGTTTGATTTTGTAATATTTTTCTGTATGTCTAGGTGTATAAAATCTTCTGCATTTGTTGGATTATGGTCTACTGCGTCTACCGGAGTTAACCTAAGGATACTGATGGTGTTGATAACTGAGCTATTGAGTGCGACTGATGCAACTTTTTTCAGAATCAGCGACCACAATCTTAGTAGACTAATTTTTTAATTTATATATATATATATATATATATATACCAAGATTCAGATTCTGGTAACCATGACTAGAGACTTTGTCTACTGAAGCCGATTTTTTTTTTTTTTTAATTTGGCGCCTATAATATAGTTGACAACATTGGCACGATGTACGAATTCTATTTAACGAGTTTCGACTCACTATGTCAGAATTACCCGTAAAACTNGGTAGTAAAACTTGCGAAGAGGACGAGGACGTTGACACTGTCTACCCTGGGCACCAGGTACCTCAAAGGCCGTTGCCGTCGCGATATTCGTGATCAGCGACTCAAAAACCCCCGAGTAGCAAAACTGAAGTCATTTCCATCATTATTTACCGAGTTGTAAATTTTTTATTTAATGTATCTTTGACATGCCCTTTTCAAATGCATATTGTTTATGCAATAATGCATTTTCAAAAAAGTAATTGATTACATTAGTTCACAAAATGTTTAGGTTTTATGTAAATATTTAAATAAATGTATTATATAGAGAAAAAACTGCATTATATAGGCAAAAACAATCATAATATAATCAGCGAGACTTATTAATTCGTCTTATTGCATGAAATGGTGTGATAATACTTAATAGAATCAAGGCATTATTATGATTATTTAAAAATACACTCGTTGAATTAAAATTGAAGATTATATCCAAAATTTTAAATTGATTATTACGTTTTTACTCCAGTTATCGCGTCACTTATAAAAAACGATTCATAGTATACAAGGTGAGGAAAAAAAAATTTTGAAGCTCAATATCTTTTAAACTAATTGGTTTCGTAAACAACCCAAACATATAGGGATCGAAGTGCTATATAATGCTAACTGAATCTAAAATTCGAACTTGATTAATGCTTTTTTACAGTATGTGAATGCTATTTTAAATATTTCCAAGTTTAATTATTTTGCTGTAAGCGATTTTCTTATAGCAAAAGATATATAATAATCAGAAAGATTCGGTCAAAATCTTTAAAATAGCGAAGTTGCAGAATCAATTAATCGTTTAATTTTGAAGATATATGTATATATGTAGAAATCGTAACAAGGTGAGCACAAGCGAGAAATAAATATAAAGCCAAAACTCTTAAACTCGCTAAAATAAATATCGACGAGTAGCGCACGAGTTGCTATGGAGAAATGTGTGGCAATGAGAATAGTAATTTAAAAAACAAGTGAAGTATTTCACGTCGTCTTACTCAAACTGTCCCAGCAGCAACATCGCGCAGAAATTGGCTTACGATGGATTTTTATCTTATCAGCATTTTTCTGCTAGTTCTTGGAGGAGCAGATTATCCTGACTTTTGTGAAAAATCGGTTTTTATATTTCAGCTCATTACTTAAGAACTGCTCAACGAAATCGTTTAAAAATTTAACAGCAGATAGCTTGGTTTATGGTGAATCACCAAATAAAATTTGAAGCATTTGACTGCATTGTTTTAAAGTTATAAGGAATCAAAAAATTTTCAAAAAAAAATTTGAACCTTGATATCTTAAGAACCGGGGTTTCAAAGCTGCGAAATAAACTTAGCCAAAACACATAAAATATCTACCTTTTTCCGAAATCTCAATTGCAATAAGGCTTTATTGCGCCCGTAATCGAGGCACAAACGAAACAAACTCATTTTTTACAGTATTTGATTTATTACTGAAAAAATAAGTAGTCAACTCACTAGAAATTTTGACGCGTGAACCATAAACATGATTATTTTCGTGAGGTTATGATGTTAACAAAGTTTCATAGATATAATTTTTTTTTAAAAAAAGCACCTATTTCATGTTATCTGCCGAACGGAGCGGTCGATCCCGATGATCAAACGGGAAAAAGTAGGTAATTTTATTATCTTTCAAATGCATTTTAGCTAAATTGTTTGTTACAGTGGGATGATTGACAAAAACGCAAAATAGTGTTTTTCAAAATAGAGTAGTTCCAGAAATATTACGGTATACATACACACACGCACCCACCCACACACGCACACACACACACACCCATACGGACATTTTCTAAAAACACGTAATCGAACTTCAAACATCTTAAAACATATTTTTATGAAGTTTTAGCGAAACTGAAAATTTTATTATCACAAAGCTTCCTCTACGAGGAAGCAAAAATCAACGCGCCTTAAACAGTACCGCAAAGGTGGTGGGGAAAACTGTTTATATTTTTATTAAGAAAATTTATTGTATTTAAAATTATGAACCCTTTTTTTTTAAATAAAGTAAATTAATTTGGATTTTTCTGAACATCCAAGTTATTCAAAAGTTTCAATTATTTGCATTAAATTATTAACAACAAATAATATAACATTTTACATTTGCTATAATTATTATTTTTAACAGGTAGATGAAAAGGCAATAAGCAAAACAACCAAAAAAAAATCTTCCGTGACCGAGATTTGAACCCCAGTACTCGTCAATCTGCCGCGCGCGCTCGATTTCGCAGACGACGGGTAAACGGAGTAGGCGGGGCTTGCTAGATGCGTAATAGTTCGGTCGAGCGCCGCATGGTGGTGTCATGATCGAATATGGCACGCTTTTTTAACATGGCATCGGCAATCTCTCTACTAATCTCTGGTATTAGTATATCATAATTAACATCATTATTTCAATGTGATCTTACCATCCGTATAGGTTGTTTACATTATAATACATCAAGTACTTTGACTCTTCATCCTCGTTGTATCCAGACTCCATATATCTATTATTAGCCTTGGCATACCTATTGCAGCATTGACTAATACCACCCCTGATGCCTCGCTCGACGAAGAGCAGCATATCTATATCAGTTAGAAGTTGAAGCTTGATGCCAGTATACTTCAACATAGCATCCCATGTAAATCCGGGGGTGGTATAGTAATGTGCAGGATCTAACTCGTAGGTATGAAGACATTTGGATCTGAAGTCTTCAAACACGTTGGCGAGGAGAAGTACGTCAGTCTTCAGATAGAGGTCCGAGTATTGGCCGAGAGTTCTGATGTTGAAGGCATTCCAGACAATTTGAGCATGGTTGTAGTCCTCGTCTGAGATATTGCTGTCATAGAGGCTACTGTAGAAACTCTCTTTGTCTGGAAGCGAGGTTTCGTTCAGGTTGTCGAGAGATTTGATGTGATCGTAGGGGAACACACCTTTCCTTCTGAGCAGTTCAATCTGAACATCGCTGAAATCCTTCTTGAACTCTTTGTCGACTATTTCCAACTTGTCCAAGTATGAAGCAAGTTTGTCGAGAGATGATGGCATGAATCGGAAGGAATCAATAAACTTGAAGTCTATATCGCTTCCGTCTATGTGCTTCGTGAACGAAATGTACTTCTCTTTATTTTGCGGTATGATAGAGACTCGACCCTTGAAATTGTTGGCAAGTTCCTTTATAAATAGATGGGAGTCATATCCGCTCAAGTTGTGGAATACAACTGGGATACTTCTCGAGTCATTGTAGTTAAGGTTACAACTGTTGTGAGCCACTCCGCGATATCTGGAAAAAAAGAATAGTCATTAGATAATGAATGAGAATAATAAGAATAATAACAACTTACTGTCCCGTAAGGTGGCAATGATCTCGGACTTTGACATCCCTCACGTTGAACGGTCCTCCACAGATGTGACAAGTCGTAGCGGAATCAAACGATTCCTGGTCCACATCCTTCATTGGTAAAGGGTTCTCATGCATGTTGGCAAGTTCTTCAGCTAACATGTAGAGTTGTGAAACGAACCATTTCGCAGGATCTTGAGTCATGAGTGTATTGAGTATAGCAGCCAATGCTGAAGGGTTCATACTCTTGGTAAGCTCGATTATTGTCAATGGACACATTCAAAGTCTGCATAAACGACTATTGGAACTCGCTCTTTGTTGTTAACGTTTTTGAATTCCAACATGCTGTCTTTCTCTTGAGGTAACAAGACTTTGCACTTATTCACTTGTGAACAGTCAAGTACGTGAGCGTTCAATTTAGCCTCATCATAAAAATAATGAAGGCAACTATCGCAGAGTTGCTTTCGATTTCCTTTCTTCGATAATTGTGAATAGACAAGGCGAGATAGATCTTTGATCCATACATAGTGGAAACGTGGAACTCAAATTTCCTTGTTGTTTCTCTTCACTCTCGTCTATATAAGTGTCGTACAAGCAGTAGATTGACATGTTTATCTTTCTTTGAAGCAGTCAAATGACACGGTGACACATCAAATACACTGCCCTTCTTCTTGAGTATGAAGAGATTCACAGATACGTCGTTCTGCTTCTCGAACTTGGGTATCTGCTTCACAGACACTGGGAATTCAATATCTTTGAAGTTTAATTCGTTCGCATAAGCTTGATATTTTGAAACACGTGTTGAATTCTTATCTACAGGATGTAAAGCTGAGAGAATAGCCCATTTAAAGCATTCGTTGTCTTGATTTTGTACGTTGACACAAGCTTTCTTGCTTTGTATATACTTTGGCAGCTCAATGTATGAAGCAGCTTTCATGGGACTAAATTTTTTCATATTCACCGTTAAGTTGAGAATGCTTCTTAAAGTCCATCCAGAGTCTCGTTCCTCAAACTCTTCCATGTCACGTTCAATCGGCCTCTTGACGTTAGCTGCAAACCACTCTTTTAAGTCACTAGTCGCGTAGACTGAAGCACACTTTATATTGAAGTATTTTACTTCCTCAATTTCTTCATTGTCTTTGACGATCGAGTACTCTGCAGCGAGAATTGTGTCAACTTTCAACGACTTATGAAATAGTAAAGCCTCTTCGATTTTCAACACAAATAGAGCACACGCGTCTTCCATAAATGAGGTTATGTCTAGATGATTCACATTTGTAATGACACTGGCTTTGAGGTTATTCTTGAACGCTGACTTGGTATCGTCCCACGTCACACTAGGAAAAACCTCTTCAAGACCACCACCAATTTTCTGCATGTAGTCGGTGAGTAATCGTCGAATGCTGTGAAGTTGGCCACATGAAGTATGACAGGTCTTCTTTTTATGAATGTCCAAGGTTGGTGACTCTATCAATTCACTCGCTTTAGCAATAGCAGCCGATGTTAAGTCAAGCCATCTTTGCAAGTCACTAGTGTCCGCGACTCCGTCCCGAGCGTACTTGATACAACCCCACAACATTTTCAAAGTGTTCACGAAACAGTTTGTTTGATCCATCTTCTATTCGTTAATCACTTTTTTACATTCACAGTTACATTCACAGTTTTTTTACAACACTTTGTCACACTTTATTCACAACACTTTTGTCAGCGATTCGATGTCCACCAGGTTATCGTCTAGAAGTTCGTTCACTAGCTCCGTTGATTACTTGACACTTTTTTTTTTAAACACTGTAGGAACTTGCTCCGCGAGCCGATGAACAATAATGATTTTTTAAGATTACCACTGTTCCCTAAATATGGTTTTCCCCATCAGGCGTGAAGCTGATTAGTAGAGGGGGGGGGGGAGCTATAGCGCTGATTGGTCCGAAGATAGGTAGAAGGGGAAGCTACAGCCCTTATTGGTTCGAAGGCGGGTGGAGAGGGATAATCCAGTGGAGGGGGAAGCGGCTCGCGAGTGCTATAAAGGGGGAGCTAGCGAGTGCTATAAAGTGCTAGAAATCATTTCGTCATGGAGTACGTAGTAGACATCCAAGGCTTCAAGAACATCTGCAACAAGTTCATCTTCAAGGAGGTGGCCATTATTGCTGTCGAAGAAGATGCTTCTCCATCAGTATTGCTATTACAACCACCGTACTCCTGGGACATCCTACCCAGATGGAGAAAATGCGAGAATCGATGATTAGAGCACAACTATCTAGGAATATCCTGGAATGATAGGGAGATTCCTTATGAAGATCTAGAGCATACCCTTCGTAACCTTCTACGAGGAGCTAGCAGCATCCTTGTCAAAGGTCCAGAAAAAAAAAGATGGTTGGAGAAAATAGTACCTCATGTCTTTGACCTTGGTGAAATGGGTTGTCCATCTTTGAAAAAGATGCGAAAGAAGAGTTATAGAACATGCTTATAACCATAGATTATGTAAGAAACCTGTGTGTGCAGCAGAAAGCGCATGCGCATTGAAGACATGGGTGCTTGGACAGAAAGCAAAAATATCAGAGGGTTTTGATGAAGCGGGTTAACTATCTTATTCCTCTATCAACATATTATTTAAACTTGATTAAACATGTTCAAAAACTTGTTTAAACAAGTTTAAAACCTGTATAGCAACATCATGGAGAGGTTAAATTAGATGGTTGAACCTCACAGGTGGGAGCGATGGTTGGGGCTCCCATCGCTATACTAACCCTACTATGTATCCCCGTAACGGGTAAGTCGGTAAGACTCCCGGCTAGCGACCGCAAGGTTCCCGGTTCAAATCCCCGCATAGCAATGAACATTTATTGATTATGCTTTAAGAATATAGCGCTCGACCACAGATGGCGCTCCTGTAACTCTCGTGGTCGATAGATTGCACTGCGGGGATCTGAATATCTGCGACCTCTTGGGTTAACGAGTTGGGTGAGCCAGTGTTCGTTCTGAACTCGTGCCGCTCGGGGGTCATGCCGATCTGGGATTATGCTGCTCTGGTCTGGTGGCGCTCTCCGCCAGTACCACCCTGAGCCAGTACTACCTTGAACCAGTACCACCTTGAGCCAGTACCATTCTGAGCCAGTACCACCTAGAGCCAGTACCACCTTTAGCCAATACCACCTTGAGCCAGTACCACCCTGAGCCAGTACCACCCTTGTTTACCTACTCAGCTTTGACACCAGAACAGCAGCAACACATCATATTTCAGCATGATGGGGCGCCAGCACATTCTGCTCTTGATGTCAGGAATCACCTGAACAACGTTTTTCCTGACAGGAGGATTGGTCGTGGAGGGCCAACCCCTTGGCCAGCTCGATCCCCAGATTTCAATCCGTTGATTTATTTTTTTTTTTGGGGTTACTCTAAAGAGCAGGTGTACCATAACGGTGCACCAGCAAATGAAGAGCAACTGAGAGATCGCATTCGAGAGCATGCGAACAACGTTGCAAACAACATGGTCCAGCGAGCTTCCCGCGACATCGTGCGACGCGCTAGAGCATGCATCAAAGAGGAAGGAGGACCCTTTGAGCATTGCCGAAGGGAGGGAAGAGCAAGGGACGACGATTAGTGATATAAAAAAGTTTTTTGTTATGTTTTAAATCTATTTTATTAACTAGTTGTATGGAAAATAAATCTTGGAATTCTCGACGGTAACCAAGCTCATTGTGTAGTTTGCTAATAAAGACCTAAAAGAGCGAGAAGACAGTGGCAGCTGCTCCCAAATGGCAGTATTCAAGTTTTTTACCCATGCTAGCTATTGAGAAACCTTATCTACTAAGTCACGACACAACCCTCAGCTCCTGGTACAGTTTGCAAGTATGATAAGGCCAGAGAGTCACAAGAAGAGGGCCGCAGCTGCAATAAAAAGGCAGATATCGCCGTTTTACGAATTTTTGTTTGAAAACGCTTTATCTTTTGAGTATCGACGCCACACGACCTCCTAATGCAGATTGCCATTTTGATATGGCTAAAAAGGCACCAGAAGAAAGCCGCAGCTGCTCCGAAGTCGAGGCCGCCGTTTTTCGAATTTCCGCAGCAAAAAAAAACCTAATCTATCGAGGCTCGACGCAACCCGAGCTCTTGGTACAGCTTCCCAGTGTGATACGGCCGAAAATTGGCGAGAAGACAGCAGCAGCGGCTCCGACATAGCAGCTCTCGCCGTTACCCGAATTTTCGCAGCCAAGAAACCTTATCTCTTGAGTCTTGACACGAATCGAGCTCCTGGTGCAGTTTGCCATTACGATAAGGTTAGAAAAGCGCGAGAAGAATGCCGGAGCTGCTCCGAAATTGAGGCCGTGAGGGTTCGAAAAACGATTCGAAAAACGGTGAGCGTTTTTCGAATTTTTGTTGTAAATAAGTTTTATCTTCCGAGTTTCGAGGCGGCTCGGGCCCTTCGTGTAGTTTGCCATTACGGTGTGGCCGGAAAAGAGCGAGAAGACAGCCACAGCTGCTCCGATAACAAGGCTCTGGCTGTTTTCCTAATTTTCGCATCTAAAAAACCTTATTTTCTAAGTCTCGACGCGACCCGACCTCTTGGTGCAGCTTGTCAGTGTGATACAGCCGGAAATGCGCGAGAAGACATTAGCACCTGCTCCGAAAAGGCAGCTGTTACCGTTTTCTTAATTTTTTCATTTAAAAAACCTTATCTTTCGTGGCTCGACGCAACGCGAGCTGCTGGTGCAGTTTACCATTTCGATACGGCCAGAAAAGCGCGAGAAGGCAGCAGCCCCTGCTCCGAAAAGGCGCTCTCGCCGTTTTCCGAATTTCCGCATCTAAAAAACCTTATCTTCTAAGTTTCGAGGCTACCTGACCTCCTGATGCATTTTGCCATTACGATAAGGTTAGAAAAGCGCGAGAAAAATGTCGGAGCTGCTCCGAAATTGAGGCCCTCACCGTTTTTCGAATTTTTGTTGTAAATAAGTTTTATCTTCCGAGTTTCGAGGCGGCTCGAGCCCTTAGTGTAGTTTGCCATTACGGTGTGGCCGGAAAAGCGCGAGAAGACAGCAGCGGCTGCTCCGAAATTGAGACTCTCGCCGTTTTCTCATTGACTTAACCTGGAAATTAAGTATCTGGAAAATGAATTAAAATCAGTTCTGAGTTAAACGAAAATTTTGCGCACGTGCAAATCGTCAGACTTTGCGAAATAATTGCGCTCGCCGTTCTCTATAGCTATAGGTTTCTCTGCCCTTCCTTTTGCCGCCGCCGTCCTCCTTAGCAACGGCTTCCCCCACTCATTGCCGATGCGCACGCTTCCCCTCACGCGCTTCTCCGCCGAACGCTGTAGTGAGGGGATTTTCCTTTCCTAACTGGGAAATTGACAAGTGGAGGAAAAATTTTCGGATTAATTTCTCTAGAGTCAGTTTTTCACGCTGATCACGATGGTATAAAAATGTTGTATTGTTTTAGAATCACCCTGTATATACAAGTACTTTTACCGCAGTAGAAGCGTAAAATGTTGAATTTATCGAAAAATTGTTGATTCCTGCACCTGTATATATACATATATATGATAGGTATACTTATATATTAGTCTTATATATATTTTTTGACAAGTTTGATCATATACTGTATATACAAGCACTTTTACCGCAATAAAAGTGTAAAATGTGGAATTTATCGAAAAATTGCTGATATAAGCAATTTTCCTGGGTCAGCAAAGATTGCTGACAAAAGTCGTATAGTTTTCCCTAAATCGGTATTGTATAAGCTACAATTTAAAAAGAAAATCATCTGATGTATCTGGTTTTTCGCGCGTTCCAGATATGTTAGTATACGTGTGTTCGTTTATACGTCCCGAGGAATTAGTGAATTTCAATTTAAAGTGACGCGAATTGGGAAGAGGATTTATCAAGGAAATAAATCTTTACACAATTATTTTAAGTTCAACTCAAAATGAATATGTATTGTGACTAAGTTCTACAAAATCGAAGTTACAGTAACTATCGCGTAGAGAGCTAACAGCGGTCTGCTCTCCCCCGCATTGCTCCTCGCAGCTTTCCGCCGTCCACTTTTCGTGGAGAAGGAAAGCCTGAGCTCTTATTGGCTAAAGAAAATAGAAGAAAGCCAATCGCTTGAGCTTTCTCCTTCAAGAAAAATACTCGGCTCCAACCGTCGCTTGGTCGTGCTGGTCAACACATGTAGTGTTAGAAAAAAAAGGGTCCATTGTTCTAATATGCTACGCTAGAGCGTCTGAGAGCTATGAATTTATGGCTTTACAAGAGCTTCGGAGAAAGCGAGATTTATGTATTTACTCTTACTCGCATTCCATATTCAAACATTCTCCGTACGCACTTTCTTCTCTGGTGACAACATTTACTTTATATTACTATACTTTACATTCGATTTAAATATCCCGCGTATTCAATTAAAATATGGCGTCGTTACGCGACACATCCCGATCACTTGCCCTAGCCCGAGAAATTTTATTTTGACCTTGCAATTCCTGTTTGGCACAATATTCATAATATAAAAAGACTACTACATGAAAATAATTATCCTTCCAGTTTGTAAACAAATATATTGTAACGAACGCTTGAATTTCCCGCGCGTTCGTTAGTCGCGCGAAGGCGGAGCTGTCGGCGCGTATGCTAGCAGACGACGGCCGCCGACGTCGACAGGGTTAGGTACGCGCGCGCGAGAAAGCGAACAGGGAGACTCGAGTTCGCTTCGGCGCGGATCAACATCGGCGTAATACGCGCTAATAGTCCGCGGATCCTCTACCGCACCTGGCGTACACCGGACTCACCGATCGCGTCATCACCTGAAGGGACGCCTCCAGAACTGAGTACGAGCGGCCCGATTCCGTGGAGTGCCGTAAGGAACGTGAGAGCGAAGTTAGCCATCGGCGAACCAGCGACCGAGTAAGTTGCGATTTTGTATTAGCTTCCGCGCGAAGCTGCCGCAGGTCTGGACTCGCTGCCACCGAGTTCTCGACCCGGCTTCGTGTGTGACATTGTGCGCGATCCTCTCGCCATCGCGCGTGCGAACTTTGTATCCTCAGTGTATTCTTTTGTGTTTTCCCGAGTACCCTCCCGCTGGTAGACTCACGGTTACGCGGATAAGCGTGGTACCCCCCGGGCGTACCACGCATTTAACGGAAATTGCGCAGGCAATGCACGGATGATAGTGATGGCACTACGCGGCTAACGTCCGCGCACTATCATCACGCCGATCATCGAGGGACCAGGCCAGACAACGTTCACTGTGTGTTGACGTGCGGCATTTCCGCGACCGCACGGCATTGTCAAGTCCACCCCGTTACATGGCGCCCAACGCGTACAGCGGCGACGGAAAATCGAGAAAATTACGTAGAGTCAGTAGCGAAAAACCATCGGAAAATTACTTAAACCCACGGATTACAGCCAGCGCGGCTGATTTTAAGTTAGCAACAGGGCATCAAAACAACAGCGGGCGAGAGGACGCAGCGAGCGAGCGGCGCGAGCGTAAACAAAGCGTGTTTGCGCCGCGCGAACTGTCGTCGAGCAGCGCGAAGCTCGAAGACAGATACAGTGTTAGTGCGAGTGAGAGAGAAAAACTCCGGAACGGAAAGTGGCTCGGCTGTAAGTTTTCGTGAACCTAGTGGCAGGCTCACGCGAGTATAGAGTATAGAGTGCGATACAGCACACACCAGTAGAGCAGACAGCCGTGCCGCGTCGCACCGGAGTTAGGCCTGAGGCGAGCGCGGAGAGGGAGAGCCGCGCAGCATACGGCGCTGCGAGGAGAGAGCCGGACTCGCGCACGGGAGAGCGCGCAGGCGAAAGACCGCGCGATATATATAGCTACACTCGCCACACCGAGCGGCGAGCGGAGCTGCGCACGGACTGCGCTATAGAGT
Source organism: Pteromalus puparum (assembly GCA_012977825.3). Lineage (NCBI taxonomy): Eukaryota > Metazoa > Arthropoda > Insecta > Hymenoptera > Pteromalidae > Pteromalus > Pteromalus puparum. Next base: position 35,847,456 of record CM053170.1, on the reverse strand, counting down.
GCGGAACGACTGGCCCATCGTGTGCGCCGGCACACAGAGATACGAATGCGGACGAATTGCTACGTCCGTAAACCAGGCCTCTCACACTCGCACGATCGAAAGTGTCGTGCGCGCAGCGTTTAGATAAGGTTTTCGCGAATATTTCCGTGATTTAGCAGCAGGGAAAAATAACTTCTGTAAACAAGAACAGGAGTGGCAGTGCCGCCGCGTACAATTTTAATTTTACTTAGCAAAGCACTGCAACAAGAGTTCAGAGAAGGTGGAATTGCTTGATTTTTTTTTTAATTTTTTACCGTTTTAGCTTTCGTTGATTAAAAATTCCAACCAAACCCGAGAACCCTTGCAGGAAAAATTTCGGTTCTTTGTTTAATCGGAAAAATTTTGCAGAGGTGAAATTTTTCTTTCCATCGTTTACATTTCGAGTATTGTTTTATTTTATTTTCGGGATATTTTAATTGAATGACACCGGCGGCACACGTAGTAAATAATAAGCGAGCGAACAGGCGGAAGCGAAAAAGAGTCTCGTAGAATAGGGACTGCGAGATACGCACGCACACGACACGCGTAAAGATATCTGTACCGAGCGTGCGAAGATGAATAATACGAGAAGAGACGACGACAGGATCCTCGTAGGGAAAGAAGAAAGGATCGGCGACTGGGTGGTAGATTTAGGGGAGGAAGGAGTGCACGCAGCACTAAATGAGTTAGATTTACGGCAAAATGGGGATGCCGGCGATAAGGTGGAGAGAATCCACAAGTGGATCACGGGGGAGTATAACCCCCGAGACTTTGTGCCATCTATGTACCTTGACCCGATGGATGTCAAGGCCGAACGAGTGTCAATGAGACGGAACTTCATAAGGTCCGTGTGCGAGCAACACCGACAGCGGGCGGGCGGCAGCCACACCGCTCCGCACCCACTTGAAGGCACCCTACAAGACCCGGCCATATGCGATCGGCTACACCAGACCCTGCAAAGGCATGAAGACGAGGATGAAACAGAGCGCCCTCGAGAGACACAAGCGCCGGTGACTAAAGCCGAGTCTGAACCGAGAGCGGAGACAGTAACAGGCACCGACGGCCGAGAGTACGTCATACCACCGGACATGCTGCAGTATGTGGGAGACCTGCAACGCTCGATACGCGAACTACAAGAACAGGTGCAGAACTCGCAAGCGGAGGCCAGAGCGTCGAGCACGCAGATAGGAAACACGGCGGGTCAGCCGCCGATAAGAGTGACATTCGCAGAGGACACATCGACCGGCACACCCTCGACACCTAAGAGCAGTCGGGGAGGGCTTGCGAGGAAGCGAAGACCGAGCACGCCAGAAACTCCTGAAAACAGCGGCAGAACACGTGACATCGTGGGCACCGTACTAAAATGGGGCCTACGTTTCGCAGGGACGGACGCGGAACGAGCAGAGAGATTCCTCACGCAATTAGAGAAGAACATGAGAGCAGCAAAAATGTCGGATAAAGAGAAGATGGACGCGATACCAAACGTGCTGACTGGATTAGCCCTTGAATGGTACTACAGCAGCAACGCGGAGTGGGAGACGTGGGAGGATTTCCGCACCGCACTACTGCGCTGGTACGGCACCAACAGACAGTTGCAACAGCGCCTAGCTGCCGACATTGAAAAGAGGTTTCAGGGCGGACAGGAGTCCGTGCGAGACTATATGACCTGCCTGCGAGGGATGATGGACGAACAGAAACCGCCTCCACCGTTAGAACAAGCCTTAGATATCCTCCACCGGAACTTAAGACCGGAATTGCAAGTGCTGACACCCCGCAGAAATTGCTACGACTGGAACAGTTTCCGAGAAATGGCAACAGAAGCAGAAACCGTAGTAGCAACGCGAAAGAACTATCGCGACCCTCCAACCCCAGCAGAGACATTACTTTCCAACTTGGCGTACAAGGCGCCCACCCAGCCGCAAGCAAGAGAAACAAAAGCAACAAAAGTGGCAACGGTAGCAGTGGAAACAACGGACCATAACGCCCAGATGACGGCCATGTTCAGCAAAATGCTGGACGAACGATTGCAGAAATGGGGAAAGAGAAACAACAGGCCACACCACGATAAACACCACGGCGAAAAGAAGGGCGAGAAAGGAGAAGGTCCAACCTGCTACAGATGTAAGAAGAAGGGTCACATCGCGAGAAATTGCGAAGAGGACCTCACGAAAATCCGCAAAGAGGGAAACGAGGCGGCGAGCGCCTAGCGGAGGCCGACAGACGCTCGCAGAATTTCGGCACGGCCTCTAACCCGAACATCAAGGAGGCGAGGGGCGGAAAATACCCCAAGCCCAAGGCCGGTAGAATGCGTGCCAAACGACACGCGACAAGCATAGCTTCACCAAGAATGAGTGAGGAGCTTGGCGCCGCGACGGCGGCGGGTCTCGATAAGGAGACGGATGCGCAGACGGGCGCAAGCGCGCAAAAGCCCACTGCGCTCTCATCCCTGTTGACAACTGATGTCGACGGAAAAGGGGATGAGGCAGGCACGTGCGGGACGCAGCACGAGGAGCCTGGCAGGGCCAAACCGAAACCCGAAAGGGCGACGAAGGAGACCCTGAACGGTCGAGCGGAGGACGTCGGGCCCGACGAGACTCCGCGCGACGAGGATAACCCCCAAGAGAAACGATGGTGGTTACAAGCGAGAGTCGGAGATTTTCGATTCCGCGCGTTATACGATAGCGGCGCATCGCGAGTATGTATGGGCCCCATAGGCCTACAGCTAGCGAGCGCGCTAGGGAGGCAGGTAATGCCGAACAACGGCCGCGGCGCCAAACTCGCCGACGGCAGTTACACAAGAATTGCGGGATACGTATGGTTACCTTTCGAGGTGGGCAGTCTAAGTAAGGAAGTACGTGTTGCTATAGTCCCGGATCTTCCAACGGACTGCATTGTCGGGGTAAATTTCACACTGACCTTTAAGGCGGTGTTGGACCCGACAATTTCGAAGATCCACCTCAAAGAAAGCGATGAGTACGTAGACCTGGAATTAGCCGCAGTAGACGGCGGATCAACAGCACTGGCATCGCTGGGCTTAGCCCCGGTGCTGGAACAACAGAGAGAAGCGCTCAACGCGCTGCTCGATCGGATCATTGGACAAGATAGCGGAGAAATACAAGGGCACAGATACACGATCGAGCACCGAAAAGGCGCAGACCATCACGTGCCAGACGCCCTGTCCCGGATGTTTGAGGAGACAGAACCAAAAATAGCGACGATAAGTCAGGATCCACCGTCGCTGGACAAATGGTACAACGCGAGATATAAAGAAGTCAGCGACGAGCCTACAAATTTTCCGGGATGGAAAATTGTGGGGGGGCGGATGTATAAATACAAAGTGGATCCCGACATAGAAGACACGCTAGGAGAAGACGAAGAAGCGTGGAAGCTGGTCGTGCCCGAAGAACAACGGGAAAGAGTACTAAAAGAGTGCCACGACCAACCAACAGCAGGCCACTTTGGCCGCGAGAAAACATACAAGAGAGTGGCCGAGCTATACCACTGGCCACGGATGTACAGGGACGTCTCAACTTACGTGCAACGCTGCCAGGCGTGCCAGAAGAGCAAGGTCGAGCAGAGACCGCGGCCCGGACTTATGGGGAAGCGAGCAGTGCAGAGGCCATGGCAGGTAGTGGCAGGGGACATCATGGGTCCCATGCCAAGAACAGCACGAGGGTACGAGTACGCCCTGATCTTTCAAGATCTTTTTACACGCTGGATCGAGTGCGTACCCCTGAAGAAAGCTAACGGGAAAGCCGTCTTAGCCGCACTCAAAGAACGAGTGATATTGCGCTTCGGAGCACCTGAAGTATTTCACTCCGATAACGGCACGGAATTTAAGAATAAGCTTATAGACGAGTATCTAGCGGCTCAAGGTATCAAGCGCTCCTTCAATCCACCGTACCATCCACAAGCCAACCCTGTGGAGAGGGTCAACCGGACGGTGAAAAGAGAAATAGCCACTTACGCCGAGGGCAACCACAGGACGTGGGACGAACATCTAAACGAGATAGCGTTCTCGTACAATACGGCAGTCCACGCGGCGACCGGAGTGTCGCCAGCCGTACTAAACTTCGGCAGACAGCTGAACGCGCCCGCATCATTGAGGCGAGCGGAAGACCAACAAGCGATAGAGCGAGAAGGGATCGAGGAGTGGCGAAAACGACTGGCCAATCTCCCGGCCCTGCACGAACAGGTGAAACAGGCGTCGCGGACCGAGCAAGACCGCCAAGCAGTACACTTCGACAAGCGACGTCGCCCTGTAGGGTTTAAGGTCGGCGAATTGGTGTGGAAGCGGTGTCATACACTCTCGTCTGCAGCGGGAGGCGTGGCGGCAAAGCTCGCCCTACCCTTCGCCGGTCCATACACTATTATCGCGCAGGTCGGCTCGAACACGTTCAAGCTGCAAAGTAGCGAAGGAAAGGTAGAAGACTTGGTAGCCGCAGAAGAGCTGAAGAAATACTACGGCCCCGAAGATGACGAGGAGGACGACGACGCAACCCGACCACCGGGGGAGAACGAAAGCGTGAGGGCGACGCGCGACCCGCCCGAAGCGAGCGCACTCGAGCAAGAGCTTGAGTCTAGTGATGTAGCGGCGGAAGGGGACCGCGAGCGTAGTTCAGGGCCTGGCCGATTTGTAACGGCCCCGGCGGCCGAGGCGCAGGCCGAAAGCGAGCGAATTAGAGTAGAAGTCCCCCGCCGCCCGCGCGGGCGGCCACCGAAAAGCAAAAACGCGCGAGCGAAGGGCACGGCGCGCGCCGATGAGACTGAGACCGACGCGGCGACGGAGGCTGCGAAGCCCTCGAAGCGGAGACCAGGGCGGCCGCGAGGCGCCAAGAACCGCTCGCCGCAAGGCGTGCTCAATGTGTCGCCGCGGCGGACTCGCGCTCAACGTCGCGTCACGAATCATCTATCGCCCTCATAGACATAGTCATTTTATCATCCTAACATCAACCATTTTCATTTCATTTCAGCATAGCCCGTATCGCGCGACGAGTTACAGAGCCACTTCACTGGGTTACGTGGCGTCTGGAAGGGGGGTGTAACGAGCGCTTGAATTTCCCGCGCGTTCGTTAGTCGCGCGAGGCGGAGCTGTCGGCGCGTATGCTAGCAGACGACGTCGGCTGCCGACGTCGACAGGGTTAGGTACGCGCGCGCGAGAAAGCGAACAGGGAGACTCGAGTTCGCTTCGGCCGGATCAACATCGGCGTAATACCGCTAATAGTCCGCGGATCCTCTACCGCACCTGGCGTACACCGGGACTCACCGATCGCGTCATCACCTGGAGGGACGCCTCCAGAACTGAGTACGAGCGGCCCGGATTCCCGTGGAGTGCCGTAAGGAACGTGAGAGCGAGTTAGCCATCGGCGAACCAGCGACCGAGTAAGTTGCGTTTTGTATTAGCTTCCGCGCGAAGCTGCCGCAGGTCTGGACTCGCTGCCACCGAGTTCTCGACCCGGCTTCGTGCGTGACATTGTGCGCGATCCTCTCGCCATCGCGCGTGCGAACTTTGTATCCTCAGTGTATTCTTTTGTGTTTTCCCGAGTACCCTCCCGCTGGTAGACTCACGGTTACGCGGATAAGCGTGGTACCCCGGGCGTACCACGCATTTAACGGAAATTGGCAGGCAATGCACGGATGATAGTGATTGCACTACGCGGCTAACGTCCGCGCACTATCATCACGCCGATCATCGAGGGACCAGCCAGACAACGTTCACTGTGTGTTGACGTGCGGCATTTCCGCGACCGCACGGCATTGTCAAGTCCACCCCGTTACAATATTCAGAAAAGATTAGCTACTATCACATCAAACGCACCCCCAAATCAACTAATCAATAATATTGTGAAACGAAACATTGTTTGTCTTCCATACATCAGCGATTTTTATGAGCAAACCAGCCGTGCACTCAAGTCGAACAACATCGACACCGTACCCAAAATCAATAGCCAAATGAAAACATCATCATCAAAGGCAAAGACAAAAAAGAGAAAGATCTTGAGAATAATGTCGTATACAAACTTGAGTGCAACGACTGCTCTGCCACATGCGTAAGTCAGACTAAGAGAAATGGGTGTATGCGTATAAACGAAGATGCAAAATCAAAAAATAATATAATTTTTGACCACACAAATAATCTCAATCACACTTTCAATTTCAATAATTTTAAAATTAAAGACAAAGAAACAAACATTAATAAAATATTAATTTCCAAAATGTTACACATACACTTACAAGAAAATGGAATCAACAAAAAAGAAGATAAACAACATTTAAATACCGTATGCACACACCTCTTACATCAGCTGAAAATAAAAACAACGCATGACTCATCCCCGACGTCATAATAGAGAAAAAAATGTCAACATTGTTTTTCTCCTCTGCTCTGTGCTGCTGTGTACCTGTATTCGCGGCGAAAATCAAATATGTATTCATGCGATAGCTCTCCGACGCTCACTCGGTATGCGGAGAGACAAGCTTCTAGATCATTCGTAAGATCAGCTGTAAGAATACTTATATGTATTGCGACTCTGACGTCGACAACAGAGAAAAATTGTAAACACGCTTCGCTCGAGTCTCTCACCGCTCTGCGCTGACTATAAATACGGAGCGAAATTTTCGATTCGCGCGGACACTACATCCGACAGCCGTGAGAGACACATTGACTGTACACTGACTTTCCTCCCCCCGCCGTCGGGCGGGAAGCGCTTCTTCTCTCGAAATTTCCATCTGCAACTCTCCATAATTGTAAGACCCTCGACTACAATAATTGTAACATCGATGTATTACACTTTTTCAAAATTAATAAATACATTACAGCTTCCTGATGAGGACGACATTGATCGTCGAAACGTTGAAATTAAAAACCGCTGCCAAGTCATTGGCACTTAGCTTCCTCCTATTCTGCTATCGAGAAATTACATGGGAGAATCAACTCATTCTTTGATTTAAATATTCGCTACTATTCGATACTAAAAGGATAGGTTAGGAAGACACTTGTAGGGGAGGGGCATCAGGGGACTGGGGGTTAAGGTGGATATCAAAAGGATAGAGCTCCGTGAACTCCAAAACCATGAAAACTCTCAAAATATACTAAGCTTTAATTATCAAATTATATGGTTTAACAAAAATAATAATGTTCAGTCACACAGAGTATACAGGGTGAGAGTTGAAGAATTTGAATCTTAATATCTTTTAAACTAAAAGGTTTCATAAGCTACAAAAAGAACCTAGCCGAAGTGATCAAAAGATCAATCTTTTCCTAAAATTTCAACTCAATTTAAACCTTTTTACTCCCGTAATCGTACGACATAAAAAAAACATTTTTTTTAGTTTTTGATTTTTATCTCAAAAACTAGTCGCCAAAATTGCTTAAAATTTTTACAACTAGTAGATATCGTTGTTTTTTATTGTCATGAATTTTTTCAAAACATTTAACTATTTATTTTTTGAGTTATATATGTTTATCGAAAAATTACCTTTTATATCATAAAAAATGAACAGATCAGTCAATCTAGAAAATCTTGCGGGAAAAAGTAGACAAATTTATGTTCTTTTAGATACACTATTGTTGAATATATTGTATAAATCATATCATTATAAAAAAGCAAAAATATTTTTTCAAAAATAGAAAAATGGCTATAATATGGCCATAAAATGGTCAGAATCATAAAACAAAAAATGACCTAAATTCAGAATTAGAAAAAATATATGCATGTCAAATTTTATTACGATCCGTCGCATGGTTCCAAAATTATGGCGGTATACATACATACACACACACACACACACACACACACACACACACACACACACACACACACAGCCATCCGCACGGACATTTTCTAAAAACGTATGATTCGTACTCCAAACACCTCCAAATGCGTTTCCACGAAGTATTAGCAAAACTGAAAATTTTACTATTACAAAGCTTCCTCTTGAGGAGGAAGCAAAATTTTGTTAATTTTTCCACACACCACCTGCCTCGGGTAGACCGACAGGGTCCCCAACATCTTACTTAAAATACTACCGGGGGATAGAGCCACGGAGAGAAACCATTCTCCACAAAATAATTATTTATGAAAATACCCTTCTCTTTAGCAAATTTGTGAAATCGATTATTTAAATATTCTTTTTCATTGTCGCATCGAATTTTCTTTACTCTTTTTCCGGTTAATTAATTAATTTATTTATTTACCAGAGTAGTACAAGTAATACATAGTAACACATTTAGTACATGTTAGCTAACCTTCGGATATACTTACAATTAGTATATCGGTGGCAGCCAAACATCCTATAAAGGTAGACACAGCTACCTGTACATAGATCTAGTATGATCATTGCTAATAATTGGAGATTAGAACATATTAAAATATTAAAATAAAGCACAAATGCCGATAAAAATAGATTGATTAAAATAATAGATTTTAATCGGCATTTGTGCTCTATTTTAATATTTTAATCCGTTCTAATTTCCAATTGTTAGCAGGGATACGTACTACTTGAAACTACTTAAAACTACTTAAAGCTAGGATCTAAGATCTTCAAATCATTGGTAGGTTATGTTGGTAAAAAAGAATCTTACGTCCTTTGTCATAGCTATTATTAGTCATTTAAATTATTTCTAAGGATTTTTCACTACTATGTGTCCCATGAAAACAAAAAACAAAGGCCTCTGCCGTTCTGGCTCTTGTACAGGTACTTTTCTACTATGAAAAGGTATCTTTTCACGGTACAAAAGTAGTCGAAATCCAGATCAAATCTTAGATTTTCACATTTTAAGGTTTAATTGCAAACAAGTCAGTTATAACATATATACAGGTCTATAAAGGAACTTTTATGAAAAAGTTGAGAAAATTTTACAAAAAAAAAATATTTAGTGTGTTTTTAGTGAAAGATGTGTTGTTTAAGAGCTATAAATCATTGAAAATAGGCAAAAAATGCAAAAAATGCCTAAATAACCAACTTTGAACCCTTATAACTCGAAGAGAATTGATCAAATCCATCTGAAAATTTACAGCTGACATCGTAGTGACCTCTAGAACGTATCCCCCCGAGTTTGGGCAACATTTTTTTTTGTCGCGTACGATTTGTCAGAGAACCACCTATATATATATGTATGTGTGTATTCGTGCGATTCAAGTATGACTTCTAACAAAAAATTCCATTCCAAACTATATTTTCTATATCTGAATTGTTTTCACTTTCATTTTGAATAAACAATCGATTAGGATCTTTGCATCTAGATAATGATACATACAATTGTCCATGAGAAAATAACGGTTTTTTAAAGTATATTCCTACATTATCGAAACTTTGTCCTTGAGATTTATTAATAGTCATAGCAAACGCTAAGACTAAAGGAAATTGTTTTCTGTATAAAATAATTGGCAATGAAGATAAATTTCCGGTATTTAAAGTAATTCTAGGCATGAAAACTATATTTCCAATTTTTTCCCCAGTTATAATTTCAGCTTCAATGTTATACTTGAATAATTTGGTAACTTTTAATCGTGCGCCATTACACAAACCGTCTGTTATACAGTACTTTTACTTCCAGTAACGAATTTTCTTTTTATTTTCTTAATTTGGACAAATATTTAATCTTTTTTTATAATCTATAATTTTATATAGAATATAATTTTAAAATAAAAGTAAAACAGAAACGGAAATGGGGGGTTGGCGAGCAGAGCGAGCAGGGGGGCGAAGCCCCACTAGTGTGTATATATATATATATATATATATCTTTTGGTAATTATAAAGATAGTGTTCCAGTTAATCTGGACATTTATATACAGGGTAATAGACTAAGCAGGGTTGAATCATGTAAATATCTGGGTATTATATTCGACTATAATCAAAGGTACGTGGGATAGGCATATTGAATATCTAATAAAGAAAACCAAATATTTAATATATATAATGTATAAGATGTCGAAATATATGCAATCCGACATACTTAAGCTGATATATTACGCATTCTTCCATAGCATCATAACCTATGGTAACATAGCAAGGGGCGGTGCTTTTAACAATAAGCTTGACCTTCTAGAAAGGTACAGAAAAATATTTTAAAACTTGTGCACAAGAATAACTTTGATGGAGATAATCCATTGAATGTTAAACGAATTTTTGCATATAAATTGCGTAATATACCACTATGTTGATCTTAAGAAATTATACGTAACGTCAAACAGTGTAACGAGATACAAACTTATATAATATCGCCAAAGTACCTTAAAGCAGTTAGTGATAAAAATAACTACATAAGAGTGATACAAATATATAATTGTCTTCCAAAGAATAAATTTAATCTCAAAGTCTTCGATATTAGCAAAAAGTATAATAAGAAGAAAATCAAAAACTGGATAAAGGCAAATATAATATAGAATAATTTGTATAGTACAGGCAATATTCGAATTATAACTGTTATGGTTTTGGGTTTTCTTGACTCTGTTCAGGATTATTTGAAGATCTTGGATCCTAGCTTTAAGTAGTTTTAAGTAGTTTTAAGTAGTACGTATCTCTGCTAACAATTGGAGATTAGAACGGATTAAAATATTAAAATAGAGCACAAATGCCGATTAAAATCTATTATTTTAATCAATCTATTTTTATCGGCATTTGTGCTTTATTTTAATATTTTAATATGTTCTAATCTCCAATTATTAGCAATGATCATACTAGATCTATGTACAGGTAGCTGTGTCTACCTTTATAGGATGTTTGGCTGCCACCGATATACTAATTGTAAGTATATCCGAAGGTTAGCTAACATGTACTAAATGTGTTACTATGTATTACTTGTACTACTCTGGTAAATAAATAAATTAATTAATTAACCGGAAAAAGAGTAAAGAAAATTCGATGCGACAATGAAAAAGAATATTTAAATAATCGATTTCACAAATTTGCTAAAGAGAAGGGTATTTTCATAAATAATTATTTTGTGGAGAATGGTTTCTCTCCGTGGCTCTATCCCTCGGTAGTATTTTAAGTAAGATGTTGGGGACCCTGTCGGTCTACCCGAGGCAGGTGGTGTGTGGAAAAATTAACAAAATTTTTTAATTTCAACGTTTCGACGATCAATGTCGTCCTCATCAGGAAGCTGTAATGTATTTATTAATTTTGAAAAAGTGTAATACATCGATGTTACAATTATTGTAGTCGAGGGTCTTACAATTATGGAGAGTTGCAGATGGAAATTTCGAGAGAAGAAGCGCTTCCCGCCCGACGGCGGGGGGAGGAAAGTCAGTGTATAGTCAATGTGTCTCTCACGGCTGTCGGATGTAGTGTCCGCGCGAATCGAAAATTTCGGTCCGTATTTATAGTCAGCGCAGAGAGGTGAGAGACTCGAGCGAAGCGAGATTACAATTTTTCTCTGTTGTCGACGTCAGAGTCGCAATACATATAAGTATTCTTACAGCTGATCTTACGAATGATGTAGAAGCTTGTCTCTCCGCACACCGAGTGAGCGTCGGAGAGCTATCGCATGAATACATATTTGATTTTCGCCGCGAATACAGGTACACAGCAGCACAGAGCAGAGGAGAAAAACAATGTTGACATTTTTTTCTCTATTATGACGTCGGAGATGAGTCATGCGTTGTTTTTATTTTCAGCTGATGTAAGAGGTGTGTGTATACGGTATTTAAACGGGGGGCCATTGTGGGGAGGAGGGGGTGCGGGGGGGGGAGTATACACAAAATAATATAATATAGGAAGATATATATAGTTTTTGTTGCATGATAATTTATTTAGTTCTAACCAAGTAGTTATATCGTCATAATACTTGTTCATTTTACTTTCAACCTTATCCCAACAATCATTAATTACTGTATCATCAGCCTATGAGATAGTACTTTCATTCCGATCAGTCAATAATTCATTTACATAAATTATGAATAGGAGTGGTCCCAAAATAGTACCTAGAGGTACACCCGTGGTTATAGTTTTATAGCAACTTTCAGTCGTTCCAATCCTTACTTTTTGAATTCTATTGTTTAGGTAATTAGATATAAGTTTATGGGCTTTCCCTCGGACCCATAATTATATAATTTATCTAAGAGAATCGAGTAATCGAATGCTTTTGCGAGATCGAGGAAAGTAATGGCTATTGGTTTACTTGTATCTAATTTACTATACAGTAAATTCGTTTATAGCTAAGCACATCTTTTGTTCCTTTATTTTTCATAAAACCATATTGATTCTGTGCTAGGAGTTTATATTTATCAAAGAATGAATGAAGTCTAGCATCTATGCTTTTAAATTATCTATAATTTTCTCAAAGATTTTTACTAGGTTAGATATTAACGATATTGATCTATAGTTAGATATTTAAGTTTTAATGCCAGATTTATAGATTGGAACCACTACTGCTGTTTTTAGGGCCAGTGGCCATAATACAGATTTTTCAAGGCATAAGTAAATTATGTGAGATAGTGCAGTAACAATAATGTATGATATTGTTTTCAGGGATTTGGTTGTAATTTTATCACCCCCCCCCCCCCCANATTTGTAATATCTCTAAATTACAAGTTGATTTAATAAATATAGAGTGAATGTTAATAGGTGGAAATTTAAAATGTTTGCCCTGAGGGTTCATTATTTTTTCACTTAGATTTTGCCCAATTTTACAAAAGTATGAATTCATATTATTAGCAATTTGAACTACATTATCTATTATATTATTATTACTAATTCCAATTGTACTTATGCTATTGTCAGTTTGCGAATTATTACCTATTTTATTTTTTATGTATTTCCAAAGTTCTTTTGCATTATTATATTCTTCTTAACTAATTTTCTCTCATAATTCATTTGTGCCTCATCTCATTATAATCACTTTATCAAGATGCTCGATATAATTTCTATATTCTAGTTTCATTTTGTCGTTATTGCTTTCTTTTTTCATTTTAATATATAATTGTTCTTGTTTTTCACAAGACGTAATTATTGCCTTAGAAATCCAATCTTTTCTTGTATTTCTTTTATGTTTCTTTGTTTGTATTACTTTTTTTTATTTTATTAGGCAGTCTTGCTTTTATAAGAAAGTTTGTAGCTTCATCCGGATCATGCATTGACTCTACCCTTACGAAAATAATGTGCAGAGATCTGTGCATAGATCTCTGCAGAGATTTCTGCACAGATCTCTGCATAGATCTCTTCAAAAAATTTGGACCGTTTTTTTTTCAATTTCCAGAATATTATTAGAAGCAAAAAAATAATATAATGAGTGCCTATATAGGTGTTACCATCCAGATGATAGCAAAAAAACTCTGGTTGTGAACTCCAAAATTTTTATTTTTCATGATATTAAAAATTTTTTGTTTGAATCAAATGCACAGATCTCTGCACATTATTTTCGTAAGGGTATTATACTCCAGTCATTATTGGTTGCTATTTTATTTAATTTAGTATAATCATATTGATGTAGTACAGTCTTATTTTTTATATTTGGTGGTTTTTTCCATTTTCAAAAATAGTGGATAGTGATCTGTAAAAGAAGTGAATATTTTAAATGTGTTAGTGCTAATAGACTGAGATTTTATATAGATTTTGTCAATGCATGTTCCGTTTTCGCCAGAATCATTTGGTCTAGTTGTACATATTGTTATGATCGGGTTCGGGTAATAAAGATGTCAACACGTATTTATAGAAAAGCACACATAAACTCAGACTCTTTATTCAAACATAAGCACAACTGTTCTCATCAGCTGTCACAATCAGACTAACTACAATAAACAATAACATCCGCGACGTCGTTGATCTCGTTGCTAGGGGTCGCTATGCGCGATTCTCAGCGTTCGAATCGCGTAACGTTCGAGCTCGGTCATAACATTGCCCTCTCCTTTTCAGATTGTCGTCCCGACAATCATAACCATCCATCCTTCAAGCGGGTTGATCCTCTTACAATCCAATGATGACTTACAGGAACCGACATCAACATCCTCTACCTTGACCCATCCTAGGCATCAAGTTACCGAGCAATGCTTACAGATGCGAACCAATCATCACTCACAGGACTAAGACGGACACGTCTCTTGAACAATCTCCTTTTCATTCTAATCATCCATCTTATTTGCTCAACATAGGGTTGGTCGAAAATCCATCTTCAGACAAGAGGGGGGAAGTTGACATGCCATGGAACCTCACCTCAAGTCCCTGCTCCGGTATTCACCTTCACGCTCACGGGAATAACCATGGCTCAAAAGAACCGTGAGCAGAGCAGTCTTCTCAATAAATTTAATTCAGTCAAATCCAGGATTATCATTCTCAATCAGGTTCAGTGTCATAATCAGGGTTTTCATCTCTATTGGCCCATATCAGCAAAGGATCATTCTCATCCAACCTCCTCCATCAAACGGCAAAGATGTGAGTGACGTCATCAGGAATTCAGACACCTCAATTAATGAAGTTCTCGTTCCGAATCTTGCGGATCTGAAACGGAACGAACCCAACATCTGCAGTATCACACCCTTGATTGACATATTTAATGTGTCCTGGAAATAACCTAAATCTGTCTTTGTGATTTTCCTAAATGTATCCTCATGTCTATGTAGTTTCAGAATAGTGTCATCAACAGCGGCATTCGTCGATGACATATTCTGGTATCTAACCGTGTTGCTAGATGGTAATTCTAATTCGTTGTTGATGTGTATCAAATGTGTATCAACTAAATTCGATTCAACAAAAATTGACCCTTCAGTGATTATGTCTGTGTCTATGTCTGTGTTTGTGACGTTTGTGTTCAATTGACTTAGCTGTTTAAATTGTAGTTGAAGATCCGTTTGCTTTTCAAGCAAATCGACACAACCGTTTATAAGCAGCAAGCTTGAATGATATTGCCTTGCCAATTCCTCATTCCGTAGTTGTTCAGCTTGTGAATCAGTTCTTGAGAGTACTCTTGGGGATGCAATTGGTTGAGTTGATGTTCTTGGGGTTGCAATTGGTGTTCTTGCGGTTTTTAACAACTCAGTTTCTTTCCTGAATCGACCATCCTTCGCGATTTCCATATACGCATTGTGGATAACCTTCTCTCTGACACTACGTACAACAGGATGTGTTTCTTGTTCATCAATCCGCGAGGCAATCCATAGCCAAACATCCAATTCGGCGTTCATGATGTTCAAATAAATTATCCCGGACGAGACCCCAAAATGTTATGATCGGGTTCGGGTAATAAAGATGTCAACACGTATTTATAGAAAAGCACACATAAACTCAGACTCTTTATTCAAACATAAGCACAACTGTTCTCATCAGCTGTCACAATCAGACTAACTACAAACAATAACATCCGCAACGTCGTTGATCTCGTTGCTAGGGGTCGCTATGCGCGATTCTCAGCGTTCAAATCGCGCAACGTTCGAGCTCGGTCATAACAATATATAGCCAGGAAAGAAACCTTCTCCAAGCCAAGCATGCATGTTATTTAGTAATTCTTGGCTTGCAATATCTTCTTTTCATGATGTTGTTATTAAAATCACCAATAATTAGGTTGTTTTTGATATTTCTTTTTTTATTTATATATGCTTTAATGTTTGCTATACATTCAAGAGTAGGTTGATCATGGCACCTGTACAGTGCTGATATTTCAAGATTTCGGTTATTGCTTAATTTTACTTTAGTAATTAGTATCTTCAATTTATCAATTTCAATTGTTTCTGTAGTTTCAGTCACGCAATCCTTTATATATACAACTTCGTCGTCATTTTTAATATTATTACTATTATTATAATACATTTTGTAATTATTACTATTATTATAATACATTTTGTAACCTGGTATCGCATAAATCTGGTAATTTAGCAAGTTCCACGTTTCATAACACACAATTATGTAAGGTTTAACCTTTAATCTCCTAATAAAAATTTTTAGCTTGGAAAAATTTGCATTTAAGCTTCTGACGTTAACATATAATATGATACTATCATTACTACTGTAATGGAATCGTCAATTCCATTACGCACATAAACGCGATATTATAGAAAAGACTATACGTATAAGGGAATCTCAAATTCCTCGGCGCACATAAACTCAATATAATGAGAAATAAAGTAATTACACGCGTACACACAAATACATACGTATATACTCATAACGCGACGCCATCGCAGCAACCACAAGCTGAGAAAAGAGACCGCACTCGACCAAAATAAACTAAAATGCAGCAGCCAGTGCGCATCTAAGCCGACTACCGTAAAAATGACAGTTTCCGGAAAATTAACACAGACATTAGACCAGAACGCGAAACAAACAAGTTGATAAACGAACCTCATAAATACCGCGATACTCTGCAAACGATTACATGCATAAAAATGAAATACACCAGACGGACGATTTTGGATTCACAACCGAATGAGAGCAAGCAGCGAGAAAAACACCGATTTACGACCTTTCTATTTTAAAATAATCGGGAAAGCCTCACACGCGGGAGCGCAAGTTACGAACTCGATTCCCCATATTAGAAGTAATAAAACTAAGTTTTTATGAGTTGACCTGTCACAGCTCTATTAGAACGAGAGTCGTAAGAATACTTCATATTAGCCTCTCCAAAAATGGGAATGAGGAAAAATACAAGAAGCTAGTTATACTATGGGGAAAGGGGAGGAAAGGGTGAGCATCTCCAGTCTGCATCTAAACTCGAGTCAATATCTAACTGCTGCCAGTCACCAGACCAAAAAGTTCAGTAGTGAACAAGTTATACTAGTGAGCATCGATCAAGTGAAGTTCCCGTATACCAGAATATCGAGGGACTTAGTCAAAATTGACAGTGCATATAAAGAACAGTTACACACGTGCTCACGTCATCAAGACGTCCTCTCATCACGACCATCCTCTCATCTTGGAAAGAAAACAGACGCATCAAGGCGCCCATCTGTCTGCACCTGCTTGCCATTGAGGAGAGAAGCTGAGAGCCGACGGCCCATCGACAGCCCGACCGCACTGAACCACCGAGACGGCCAAGGCCCAAGCGGCCACGGACCTCACACAGCTGCAACTCCTGCTAGCCGCGCATCTTCAAACCAACATCACACCACACACACGCACACAATCACACAACACGATCACAGCACACACACACACACACCCACCTACACCACCCACACACACACAACACACCCCAACACACACACAGTCACACAACACACACCACACACAGCACACAACCACAACACACACACACACACACACACACACAAACACCACAGCACACAGCCATACCGACCCACCAACAGCCAGGCCTTACATACTTAAGTACTTTTCTCTATTCATTATGTAAATAGAACGTACGAGATGTAAGAACACCGTGTAAAGTGATATCGTTATCGTTTACGCAAACATTCTCTGTTTTGTTATCACATTGTGTAGTTAAGTGTGAGCCTGCACAATTTAAGCAGCGAAGGGGATTAGTACATCTTTGCGCATTATGTCCAAATCTTGCACATTTATAGTACGGCTTGATGTTTATTAGGTCCCAAACCTTGCAGCTTTGGTGACCAATGAATACTCTGTATTTGTTATTTAAGATGACTTTATATAATTCCCTTGGTACTTCAATAATTATGCTTGTTTTGTTTGTTCTGCTGATATAGTTTGTATTTAGCACTTTGCACTTCTCACTTGTTTCGTTGAAATTTCTTACATTTAAATCAAATTCAAAACATATAGTTTTTGGAAAAACAAAGGTGGAAGGATAACCCAGGTTTTTTAATAATAAAAACAGTTCAAATAGAATTAACTGGCGACGTTTCGTCTCCGGTGAGAGACCTCTTCAAGCCTTTATTAATATAAAAACAAAAATCATACATATAGAAAGTTTTGAAAAAATATAGAACATCTTATTGCAAAAAATATATATTTCATAGTCTCACCATAATGAAAAAATTAAATTAAATAAAACATCAAATGAGAGACGTAAATACGTCTCTCTCGTCGTAAGAACAATCAGTCAGTGGCAATAGCATATGTCTAAGCATGTATAGAGTATGCGCGAACGGAACAGCACGAAGATACCCGAGCTCACTTATTCTCACACACGCATACAGCATCAATACGTATACATACAAAAGTACGGCCGCGTACATGAACTTAGATAAATTTGAAAAGGAGAACCGTTATAAAGTAGAAAATTCTTGTTTTTGTAAATATTTGTTTAATTTATTGTATTGTTTACTAATAGTATTAAAATCTTCTTGTTTATTAATATTATTCTTATTGATATTGATATATATACTTTCTGAAATTAATCTTTTAAAATAGTTTGCTTCTTTATCTAAAATTTTAACATTATCAAAATTAAAGTTGTGTGAAAAATCTTTTATATGAGTAGGAATAGGTAATATTTTTTCTAAAGGAGTTTTTTTATGTTCATCTATTCTCCTTTTCAAACTCCTCTTAGTTTGGCCTACATAAGTAGCATTACAATCATTGCACGAAATTTCATATACGACATTCGTCTCACACCATTTGTCAAGTTTATCTTTGCCTAACTTAACAATATTATTTAATTTGTTTGACATAAGAGGAACTATGGAGAAACCATACCTTTTTAAGGAAGATTTACATGAAAAAAATAACTTATCATTAAACGGAATAGAGATAACATTTTTAAAAGTAGAACTCTCATTTCTATTTTTTGAATTGCCCAAAGTGAGAAATCTAACACGATAACGAATATTACTATCAATAAAATTATCCGGATAACTATTTTCTTTTAGAATTTTCTTAACTATATTTAAATTTTCATTGTGAAATTGTTTGTGTGAGAGGAGAAGAGCTCTATCTACTAAGTTGTAAACAATATTTCGTTTTAATTGGATAGTGTGATTAGAGTTAAAATTTAAAACTCTATTGGTGTTGGTAGGTTTTTGGTACCAATTTGTAATAATATTGTTGTTATTAATTGTTAATGTTACGTCTAGAAAAGGAATTATATTATTGTTTTGTAATTCATATGTAAATTGTAAGTATTTATTGTAACTATTAAATTTGTTAACAACTATATCTAACTCATCTTCTCTCACACACAAAATAGTATCGTCGACATATCTAAAATAAAAAAGAGGAGAAATATTATAGTCATTTTTTAATTCACTTAGAACAGAAGTTTCTAAGTCTTCCATAACAATATCCGCAAACAACGGAGATATCGGAGAGCCCATGGGTGTACCAAAGATTTGTCTATAAACAGTATTATTAAATTGAAAATATGTATTATCAAAAAGAAATTTAACTATGGTTCTTATGTTCTTATGTAGACATCTTCTCAATATAATCATCACTAGTCTGCTTTGTGATACTAAAACCTATAAAGTTGTAAAAAAGAACCCTCTTGTTTCTTTACAAAAAAATGTATATAATATTTTGTCTGAATTGAACGATAATGAATGTTTAGACATGAAGTATGATAAGCTTAGATTAACTCAAACTAATACGGTTCTCCCGAGGGCTTATGGATTACCTAAGATCCATAAAAAAGATATACCTTTGAGACCAATTATCTCAACTGTTAATAGTCCTACACATTTTCTAGCCAATGTCATTGATAAAAACTTGAAACTTTGTTTTAGTAATCCAACTTCTCACATTGATAATAGTTTTGCTTTAAAAGAAAAAGTGACTAATATGTATATTCCTCATGGATATATATTGGTTTCTCTTGATGTAGTTTCTCTGTTTACTAATATTCCTTTAGAATTAGTTTTATGCAGTTTAGATAAACGTTTTCAATGCATTCAAAATCGTTCAAAGATTCCTTTTAATAACATAAGAACCATAGTTAAATTTCTTTTTGATAATACATATTTTCAATTTAATAATACTGTTTATAGACAAATCTTTGGTACACCCATGGGCTCTCCGATATCTCCGTTGTTTGCGGATATTGTTATGGAAGACTTAGAAACTTCTGTTCTAAGTGAATTAAAAAATGACTATAATATTTCTCCTCTTTTTTATTTTAGATATGTCGACGATACTATTTTGTGTGTGAGAGAAGATGAGTTAGATATAGTTGTTAACAAATTTAATAGTTACAATAAATACTTACAATTTACATATGAATTACAAAACAATAATATAATTCCTTTTCTAGACGTAACATTAACAATTAATAACAACAATATTATTACAAATTGGTACCAAAAACCCACCAACACCAATAGAGTTTTAAATTTTAACTCTAATCACACTATCCAATTAAAACGAAATATTGTTTACAACTTAGTAGATAGAGCTCTTCTCCTCTCACACAAACAATTTCACAATGAAAATTTAAATATAGTTAAGAAAATTCTAAAAGAAAATAGTTATCCGGATAATTTTATTGATAGTAATATTCGTTATCGTGTTAGATTTCTCACTTTGGGCAATTCAAAAAATAGAAATGAGAGTTCTACTTTTAAAAATGTTATCTCTATTCCGTTTAATGATAAGTTATTTTTTTCATGTAAATCTTCCTTAAAAAGGTATGGTTTCTCCATAGTTCCTCTTATGTCAAACAAATTAAATAATATTGTTAAGTTAGGCAAAGATAAACTTGACAAATGGTGTGAGACGAATGTCGTATATGAAATTTCGTGCAATGATTGTAATGCTACTTATGTAGGCCAAACTAAGAGGAGTTTGAAAAGGAGAATAGATGAACATAAAAAAACTCCTTTAGAAAAAATATTACCTATTCCTACTCATATAAAAGATTTTTCACACAACTTTAATTTTGATAATGTTAAAATTTTAGATAAAGAAGCAAACTATTTTAAAAGATTAATTTCAGAAAGTATATATATCAATATCAATAAGAATAATATTAATAAACAAGAAGATTTTAATACTATTAGTAAACAATACAATAAATTAAACAAATATTTACAAAAACAAGAATTTTCTACTTTATAACGGTTCTCCTTTTCAAATTTATCTAAGTTCATGTACGCGGCCGTACTTTTGTATGTATACGTATTGATGCTGTATGCGTGTGTGAGAATAAGTGAGCTCGGGTATCTTCGTGCTGTTCCGTTCGCGCATACTCTATACATGCTTAGACATATGCTATTGCCACTGACTGATTGTTCTTACGACGAGAGAGACGTATTTACGTCTCTCATTTGATGTTTTATTTAATTTAATTTTTTCATTATGGTGAGACTATGAAATATATATTTTTTGCAATAAGATGTTCTATATTTTTTCAAAACTTTCTATATGTATGATTTTTGTTTTTATATTAATAAAGGCTTGAAGAGGTCTCTCACCGGAGACGAAACGTCGCCAGTTAATTCTATTTGAACTGTTTTTATTATTAAAAAACCTGGGTTATCCTCCCACCTTTGTTTTTCCAAAAACTATATGTTTTGAAATATGGAGAGGAATAACAATATCCTAAATCAAATTCAATTTCTTCTAGAGTCATATTAGTATAATTATTCACACCAACTATTTTCATTTTTGGAGATTCAATTTTCTCAATAGATGTTTTACAATGGTCAGAGATTTTGTCAGTCATAAGTAGTTTCAACACTCTTTTCGTCCATACTGTTTATTACTATTTCATTTTCATTCAATTTTCTTATGTGCTTAGTTTTTATACCTTTTTCTTTGACTAGGATGTCACAAATCATTTTAGCAAATTCTTTCTTGCCTTCTTCATCTGTTTTGATGTTCTTGACTATGACTTCTGGTATTCTTTTTCTTTTGGTAGGTAGTGTATTATTGGACCTAGCTTAAGTATATGTTTGGAGGTTATGCTGTATCTTCACTGTTTATCGTCGCTTTTTTCCTTTTTTAATAGATCTTTAAGTAGTAGATTTTTATCCGTTAATTCTTGATTAAGTTGTTTTAATAACTGATTTTTTACATGCAAGTTCTTTAGATCATTATCTTCCGAGAGAATTGTTAAGTCTCCCAGTTGAGTTGCACTATCATGTGCTGACAAAATGGATATTTCATTTAAAATTCTATGCTTGACCTCATCTTCCTTGAAACTTTTAATGTGTGCTATTAGAGTTTTAGCTTCCTTACTTAAAGTAATAGCCTGGTCTTTTAAGGTTATGTCTAGCTCCACGTGGTCTGGGCATATTACAAACACATCACTGATGTAATTTTGAGTCTTGCACTTATCATAGTCACTTTTGTGGTAGATATTTTCGCACACTATACAAATTACGACTGTTACTCGTTGTTTTGGGTGACACTTAAACGTTTCAGGACTTTTATCAGGAGGCTTACCAGGCGGGTCATTCCCCCTCAGGCGCCATCTTGGATAGAGTTTTAGTTTCATTTATGTACTGAACCACGCAATCAAAAACTTCATCTTTTGTTTTAATACAGTAAACTCTAGCTATTTTACTATAATCTTCAATAAAGGAAACAAAATATTTTTCTCCATTTAAGCCAGCGGTTTTAAAACTACCGCACAGATCCGTGTGTATGATTTCTAAAATGTCATTCGCTTTTGTTCTATTACTGTTGAACGGCAGATTGTGCATTTTATTCTCGATACAAGTTTTGCCCTTCATACATTCCGATTCAAGTTCATTTGGAATACCATCTAACAACTGTTGTTTACACAGTGTATTTAAATAGCTAAAGTTTACATGTCCTAACATTCTTTGTCATTTTTCTTTCAAACTCATATTTATTTATTCATTTATTTATTTAAACCAATGAAATATTTACAGAGTATTAGTCGAACAACTAATACCCGAATACCCGTCGAGGTAAACAGTGTTACCTGATCGGAGCACTGGGACGTAGAAAGAAAATATACATATATAAAAAAAAGGGAAAAATTTATATACTAACTTCTTATAGACCAAAAAAAACAAATTATAATTTATAAAATTTTCATATTCAATTAATAACAATTTTAGTAGTATATGTTGGTGGCATCATTATTACTACACTTCGTGTAGTAATAATATATATGGACGTTACCATAATTTTTCACATTATGTATATTTATATACAGTATTTTAAACTATCGACTAACAGTTGGTTTTTATCCAGTTTTTAATCAATTTTATTTGCGCATATTTTTTAATATTTACAGTTTTTAGTTTATTTGGTAGAGCATTAAAGACTACTATGGCTTTTTTTAAACTATTCTTATCACTCATTCTTTTCTTATTTTTGGGTATAATAATACTTTTGTTTCTTGTTACACTGTCCAACGTAAGGAATTGCGTTTTAAGATCATCATAGTGTAGTCTCAATGCTTCAAAACAGAACAGTTGTTCAATATTTAGGGGATTATCTTCGACTATAAAATTGTTTTTATATACTATTTTTAGTATTGCTTCCTTCCTAAGGAAGCCTTGTCATAGTAATTTTTGGAGTTTGTGTAAAAACATGTGGGAAGTGTGTTTTGATAAATTTTTAGTCGAAAAGTGGTGTTTTTAGAAAATGTCTGTACGGATGTATGTGTGTGTATGTGTGCGTATGTATACGCCTGTTTCTCAGCTTCTACTTGGTGGATTTTAATCCACCAAGTCTCATTTTCTTTGTTTTTGCTAGAAGATAGTGGGACGAAAGTCCGTTTTTACAATTTATATACGCGTTTTTTTTTTATAGTGATTTTTTAGTTTTGAGATTTCAGTTTTTGCCAACAAAGTTATCGGAAAAGTTAATAAAAGTAAATTGCTTAATATGTACCTGAAAGAGAATAAAATTGCCTATGTTTTTACCGTGAAAAATTTATATTATCGTTCGTCGTTCTTTTATTATACACCATACAGTGCAATTTTTTTAAATCGTTATAACTCAAAAACTAAATAGCGAATCATTCTAAAAAAATATATGATTATTGAAGGTAATTAGAACTATATCCCACTTAAATTTTAAGTCATTTCGTGGGGCAGATCCTGAGAAAAACATCAAAAACTGAAAAAAATCGTTTTTCTACGTGACGGGATAACTGGAGTAAAAAGGCAATAATCAAGTTCAAGTTTTGGATTTAGTTAGCATTATATAGCACCTTTATCTCTTTCTTTGGGTTGTTTATGATACCAGTTAGTTTTAAAGATATTAAGCTTCAAAATTTTGTTTTCTTACCCTGTATACTCTATATAACTGAAAACTGTATCGCTTCGATCTCAGTTTCCATTAATGGATTTTAATCTATACTTAGACTCGTTTTTTGCTGTTTTTGTTTTATTAATTCGTTAAAAATAAGATTTTCAGTTACGCATGTGCGTATATTCATGGCGATTTTTCGATCACTGGTGATTTTAGATACGTTCCGCGAGCTATATCCTTATCATTATATCTCGGAAACTAAATTTTGAACTTTTCGTTAAAACATCATGATTATCGAATGTTATTTAGACTACTTTAATTTTAAGTAGTCTACGGCAATTAAAAATTTTCAAAATTTTTGAAAATATGCTATGCGTCAAAGAGTTATGAAACCAAAAGATATTAAGCTTCAAAATTTCGTTTTCTCATCCTGTATATTGTATACTCTATATAACTGAAAACTTGAAAACTGCATCGCTTAGATCTTAGCTTCTATTTGATGGATTTTAATCTATACCTTGGCTAGTTTTTTTTTGTAAGTTAATCTGTAGTATATCTAGGTTATTCTTATATACACCTCCCCAGGCTATGATTCAATAGCTTATAACACTATGAAAGAACGCATAATAGACCATGCGCAGAGTTTCAACTGTCATTGTTCTCGCAATTTTATAAAATCTATATACAAGGTATTTTGTTATTTTGACTATGTATTGCATGTGTTTGTTCCATTTTAAGGTATAATCAATAACAATCCCCAAATATTTGACGCTTTCAACTCGGGTGATTCTTTTGTCTATTATTTTAATATTTGTTTCAGCCGGTACACTATCAGCGTAGCTACCGAAAGTCATACAAACAGTTTTATCTACATTTAATCATAATTTATTGGGTGCTCACCACTTATATATTACTCCAAAATAATTGTTCATATTGTTTTGTGCATCATCCCAATCTTCCCTTGTCGCCACTATTGCTGTATCATCAGCGTATGCCATAATTGCTCCCTGTGGGATCTCCCACAAGATATCATTAATGTACAGGACAAATAGCAATGGTCCTAGGATAGTACCCTGTGGGACTCCTGTATTTACTAATAGGAATTCGCTATCCTTTCCATCTACTTTTACTTTTTGGTATCTATTTTTAAAATAGCTTGCAAGGAGATCCAACGCCTGGTCTCTGATCCCAATACAATACAGTTTGTCCAATAATATATGGTGGTCAATCGTGTCAATAGCTTTCGCTAAATCCAAAAAGTTTACAATTTTTGGTATTTGTTTATCAACATTATTGTACAGAATGTTTATGAACTTATTTAGAGAATTTTTTGTGCCAATCTTCCTCATAAAACCAAATTGTTGCTCGGATATTACATTATGTTCTTCTACAAAATCATATACTCGATTGTAGATAATTCTCTCAAAGATCTTGGCAATATTTGATATGAGGGAGATTGGTCTATAATTAGTTATGTAGAATTTTTCATCAGATTTGTAGATTGGTGTTATTTCAGCTCGTTTGGGTGAATCAGGCCAGATTGCAGTTTCGATACACAGATTGAAAATATGCGCTAATGGTTCAGCAATGTAGTTGCACATTACTTTAAGAGTCTTGGCATCGATTTTATCCACAATTTTTGAGTTTTAGATTATTTATTATAGTTTTTACTTCTGTCGAGTTTGTAGGTTTGAGACAAATAGAATTATGATTCATTTCGGGCAATTTAAGTTCCGTATTATTTGGTTTCACAATATCATCACTTAATTTACGTCCTATATCACAGAAAAATTTGTTCATATTGTCCGCTATCTCTGCTTTGTCAGTGATTTTGTTATCATTAATCTTTATATAATTCATGGCAGTATCATTGGATATTTTTTTACCTATTTTATTGTTTCTGATTTCCCATAGTTTTTTAGGATTACTAACATTTTTTTAACTAGGTTTTTTTCATATCTAATTTTGGCATCTTTAATAACCTTTGTTGTATATCTGCGTAGCCTCAAGCAGTCGAGTAGCGACCTCTGTCGGCAATGTACGCATTGATGTAAAAGCGTCTCGCGCGCTCCGGCAGAGCATGCTTGGCATCCGTCGAGTGTACACGTACCTTGGTAATAAAGCACATCTTATATCCTGACAACTGATAATTACTTCATCCTGATCCACCACCGGGATACACTACAACTGGCGACGAGGATCAACCGGGAGCGTGCGTCACCGGAGATCTGCAAATTGTTTTCGGGGCAAGATGCCAAAACAATTAACCGAAGAAGAATACCAGCAGCACTTGAAAGCAGTTAAGGACCTTCAAGAAGCTCAGGCAAAATTGGAAGAGGACAGGAAAGCCTTTGAAGCGGCAAAGCAACTGACAAACTTGGCGGGCGGCGGCCCCCAAAATGTAGTGACAGTGGTCAAGGGCACAATAGGTACGTTATTAGAATACAATTTTGAAGAAGATTGGTCGTTATGGTGCGAGCGGTTGGAACAGTATTGCGTAGCGAACGAGGTTCCTCGCGATAAGCAAGTAGCACTGTTTTTAACGATGATCGGCACGAAAGGATACGCGCTCTTGCGAGACTTGGTGTCTCCGAAGATCCCGTCAACAATGCCGGTGAAAGAGCTCATAAAGGAGATGAAGGATCATCTGCAGCCGGCACCAAGCGTCATCACAGAGCGGTACAAATTTAAAGAGTGCAAACAAGCTCAAGGAGAAGAAATCAAAATGTATGTGGCAAAGCTAAAAAAACTAGCTATGTATTGTGAGTTCGGCAGCAATCTGGATACGCATTTGCGTGATCAATTTGTTTGGGGAGTTGCGCACGAGAGAACGAAGAAGAGGCTGTTGAGCGAGAAGGATTTGACCTACAACAAGGCCATCGAGCTAGCAACAGCGTTGGAGGCAGCAAGTCGCGACGCAGCTAAAATGCAATCATCAACAATGGCGGGCTCAGCATCGGAAGATTCGGTGAATTTCATCGCCAAACAGAAGAAGGGAGGAGAGAAGCAGACGTGGGACAATTCCAAGAAATGTCTTTGTTGCGGTCGTACGGGCCACACAGCGATAACATGTAGGTATAAGACATATAAGTGTAATGCGTGCGGTCAAAGCGGTCATCTACAGAAGGTATGTAAAAACAATGCGAGCGTTTCTGGGAATGCGAATGCTCCTAAACAGGCGGGCAACAATGATAAGAAAAATAATCCCGATAAATGTAACTTCGTGGAAGAAACCGAAGAGTTAAGTAATAGATTTGACCATGTTTTTATAGTGCGCGATCCGAATATGAGAGATAAAAGTCTCGATGAACCGGTACATCTGGTACTACGCGTTGAAAATAGTCCGATAAAATTTGAAGTCGATACAGGGTCTTCCATTACCGCGATTTCGACGCGTTTGCTCGACGAATTAGAAAATTTTAAGACCTTGCCATTGAACAAAACTCCGCGAGGTTTTAGATCGTATACAGAGGAAAAAATTGTACCGCGAGGAGTCATAAATGTTCGAGTCGACGTTCAAGGAAAAAGCGAAATCCTGGAATTGTTCGTGTTACCGAGCGAAGGCACGACGCCTATACTCGGACGCAGGTGGCTTCGCGCGCTAAATATGCTTGATGCGTTTCTAGGAAAGGAGGTTTCAGAAAATTCGTTGAATATGAACACTATTTCGGAAATGTTGTCACGTGAATCATTAGTCAAAGAATTTCCGACAGTATTTTCGCCAAAGTTAGGTAAATACACATTTGGAACATTTTCACTTGAATTAAAACCGAATTCTGCACCCGTGTTTTGCAAACCGCGACCCGTACCATACGCGCTGCGTGAGAGGTTAGGACGGGAATTGAGTCGTTTAGAGAACTCAGGCATCGTTGAACCTGTCAAAAGCAGTGACTGGGCGACGCCTATCGTTCCAGTATTGAAAACAACGGGAGAGATTCGTGTTTGTGGGGATTACCAGGTGACAATTAATAAAAAACTGGTAGTAGATAAACACCCTATTCCTAGAGTATCGGATTTGTTCGTGCAACTGGAAAAAGGACAAGTTTTCTCAAAGTTGGATCTGGCGCAAGCGTACCAACAAGTTGAGCTCGACGAAGACGCAAAGCGCCTTACGACGATATCGACCCATAAGGGATTATTTCAATTTAATAGGCTGAGTTACGGAATCGCGTCGGCACCCGATCTTTTTCAGCGCGAAATGGAGAAACTTTTAGGCGATTTAGACGGCATTGCCGTATATTTCGATGATGTGGTCGTGTCGGGGAAAGATCGACAGACGCATGACAAAAGGTTACGCGAAGTTCTCAAAAGGTTTAAGGGAGCGGGTTTAACAGTGAATATAGATAAATGTGAAATCGCGGCGAAAAGTATTCAATTTTTAGGTTATCAGTTAGATGAAAGTGGGTTGCATATTTCGAACAAAAAAGTTGACGCGATTGTTAACATGAAGGAACCGGCTAATCTACAAGAGTTACAGTCGTTTTTAGGGGCAATGAATTATTTTTCGAAATTCATTAAAGATTACGCGAAGATCGTTAGCCCGTTATACGAGTTGCTCCGGAAGGACGTGGAATGGCGTTGGACGCAAGAAAGACGAACAGCGTTTCTAGAAGCTAAAGATAGTTTATTATCACACGAAGTCTTATGCCACTATGATTCGGAAATGCCGATTAAAATAACGTGCGATGCTTCACCCGTAGGGGTAGGCGCCGTCTTGTTCCACATTTTTCCAGGAGGCGAACAAAAACCAGTAGCGTATGCATCGCGAGTTCTAACGCGCGCTGAGCGTAATTATTCTCAGCTGGATCGCGAGGCTCTGGGTCTTGTGTTCGGGGTAAAAGAGTTTCACCAGTACGTCTACGGTAGACATTTTATCTTAGAAACCGATCACAAGCCACTGACGTACATTATGTACGGTACACAGTACCTTATGTACGGTTGGCCATCGCGAGTAGAAGAAGATCTAAAACCGTTCAAAAATAAAGAGACCGAACTAACATTAGAAAGAAATATTATTATGTGGGGTCACAGGATAGTAATTCCGCATGCGATGCGTGAACGAGTCCTAGCAGAATTGCATTCAGCACACATGGGAGTAGTGAAAATGAAAGCTCTTGCAAGATCTTATGTGTGGTGGCCGAGGATCGATCACGACATCGAAAATTTAGTTAAATCGTGCGAAGCGTGTCTAAGAGACAGTTCGAATCCGCCTAAGGCAGAACTACACGTTTGGCAGTGGCCTGAAGGACCGAATCAGCGCATACATGTAGATTTTTGCGGTCCTATCAACGGATTCATGTACCTCGTCATAACAGACGCGTTTTCTAAATGGCTAGAGGTTAAAGAAATGAAAAGTATTACGGCATCTGCGACAATTCCAGTGCTTAGGGAGTATTTTGCAACGTGGGGATTGCCGTGCGTACTAGTAAGCGACAATGGTCCTACATTTACTTCTGAAAGTTTCCGCATTTTTCTTAAGAAGAATAGCGTCCGACATGTGCGAACTGCTCCCTACCACCCCGCATCTAACGGTGAGGCCGAAAACGCGGTGCGGACTTTTAAAGATAAATTTAAAGCGTTATCTCTAGAAATGCCGAGACAAGATGCACTAGTTAAATATTTATTCGCATATCGAACAACGCCTCACTGCACGACAAACTGTTCACCGGCAGAGTTGCAAATGGGTCGGAAGTTGAGAACACGATTGAGTGCGTTTGAATTAGATGCGAGGAAAAGAGTTGAGTTAAATCAAAACAAACAAAAATTGTATTTCAGAGGGAATAGGCGAGAACTAATTTTTATGAACAGGATTTAGTTATAGCTAAAGACTACAGCACAGATCAGTGGCGTAACGCGCAAGTAGTTAAAAAATTAGGGGCGGTAAACTATGATGTACGCACCGATGACAATCGAATCTGGAAGAGGCACATAGATCAGCTACAAGCTAGGGAAATTAACGCTTATGCAAAAAAGAATGATATAACACCTGTTAGCAATATGATTATCGAAAACGCGACTTCCAGATACGATGACAAGGTATCAGCAAGCGATGATACCGTTGAGATTAACGAAAGTAAAACCGACACTAATACTATGCTGAACAATACTATTGTAAAGAGTGAAATGTCCTCTCCGAGAGTCTAAGCGAATTGTGAACGCTTACCCGATGTGCGAACCGATCCTGTTAAAGGGTCACCTATGCCAGATGTTAGGCGCTCTTCACGAGTTCGTAAGGCACCGGACCGTATGAACCTATAGTAATAGTAAGCTGATTAAAAAGGGGAGGATTGTTGTATATCTGCGTAGCCTCAAGCAGTCGAGTAGCGACCTCTGTCGGCAATGTACGCATTGATGTAAAAGCGTCTCGCAGAGCATGCTTGGCATCCGTCGAGTGTACACGTACCTTGGTAATAAAGCACATCTTATATCCTGACAACTGATAATTACTTCATCCTGATCTAAAGTTTTTGTATAAGTCTAAAGTTTTTGTATAAGTTTTATATTCATACTTAAGTTGTTCATTATTAATATCCATTTGCCATAATTTATATAAAAATTCTTTAGTTTCGCATGACCTTACGATAGCATTTGTGATCCAGCTTTTTCTGCCACTTTGTTTACAATTTCTTGGTTTCGTTTTGGATAACTCAATACAACGTTTAATTTCGGATATTGTGTGTAATCTGTGGCTTAATTGGGATCCTGCATCGACATAATTTTGTTCCAGTTTCTATGTTCTGTTATGTTTGCTAGTTTTCTACAATTTAAATATGCTATCGGATTGTTATCTTCTATTTGCATTTTAGCAAGTGCAAGAAATATTGGGTAATGGTCAGTTATTAATAATAAAAGTTCGTAAGTTGTTGTGTTTAGATTATCAGTTTTTATAAATATGTTGTTAATGCAGGATCCTTTTGATATTCCTATAAGAGCTCTTGTGAGACCAACAAAACCCGGAATATATCCTTTTTCATAGAAATTGCACAAAAATTATTGACTTGCCTTATCGCATTCTAATAGATCAATAATGAAATCTTCTATTACTAGATGATTTTTAATATTTTTTCGTAGTAAACGTTAAGTGTGACAATTCAGATGTTTTCAAATCAAGCATTTGACTTATTTTTATCATTCGAAAATACAATAAGATTAGCATAGATAAAAAATTTGAGATAATCCATAAAAAATAAGTCGGTCGTCTATTCAGTATAGATACTGGATTTACTATATTCATTGTCCAGATTGAACCTTATCATAGTTCGGAAATCGGAAACTGTAAGACCCCTTGATAGCATCTTCTAACCACCACAAAGTAGGAACACGGTCGTGCTCACATACTTGGGCAGTTAAAAGTGTAAACGTCTATTACAGGCGATACTTGATGACCAAAACGTAGGAACACGGTCGTGCTCGCATACTCTTAGTAATCAAGTAAGCGCTTGTTACATTATTGAAAAAATATGTTCTCTTTCGTTGAAGAAGAAATGTTAAATTTATAATTCAATAAATAAAGAACCATACGAATTTTGATGTCTTATAACTAAGCATTGGCCAAACATTTTGTTTCTTGATTTTGATGTGCTTGGGCATAAACAATAGCATAAAACATGCTCACAAAATTTCGGAAACAAGTAGTTCAGGTTAGAAATCACTTACTTATATTTCATATGCATGTATACCTAAAAACATGCAAAGCGCTATATTGTAACATTTTTATCCACCCTCCGATTGGTTGTTAGTTTTCACTCGTGATAAATGTCTAACCCAAAGTTAGCTTCCTGAATTCTTGTTTTTCGATATGTATGAATTTAAACGAATTTTAAAAAGGAAATATTAAAAAATGACAATAAAATCGTGGATAACTTTTCATACATCGCTAGTTAACTTAAATCTTCATAAAGTTACATATTTTCATTCTGTTTACAATAATTATTATAAAATTAATATAAAGTCGTATATCTTTGATAATCTCATATATTATGTGCATATGTATCACCAGTAATAACATTTGAATGGCATGTTATATTTTATAACGGTATATTTGAGTTAAGGTCATGATTAATTTCGCAATCCTAAAATTTCACTTATTCAAAATAATATTGTTTATTAAACACTATTAGTATCAAAGAAATTAAATAATAGGTAAATATAAGATATTTTCACATATTTTCTAATTAACTTTTCATGAAACTGATAAAGAGCCGTATATTATCATCCTTGAAAATAAATTACTGTTTTAATAGAACTGTCCTTTAACCCAATATACTATTATACAATATAACATAATTCAAATTGTTATTACGATTGTTTTTGCCTGCTCCTCTTCGACGTCTTCTTGTCCTGTTTTGTGGTTCTAGATCGCAGATAAAAATCAATTATATTAATTATGATCTAGATTGGGTACAATATGTATTATGATCTAATATCAATAACTATTATGTTACTTATGAGGTTGTGTTACCTACCCCTTACCCCTGATTTTAAACTGATATTATTTCTTAAAATTACCACTTAAGTGCTGATATATAAATACATACTGTAGCAAAAGAAACTTCTGAAAATCAAAACACTTTTAAGTCCATACTAAGAAGCTCTCTAATCAGGGGTAGGGGGGAGGGGGTAGAAGAGCATTTGAGCCTATGCGTAATAGATGGCAAGTTATACATTTTACACCGGGTTTATATGAAAGACATACGTTTTTAGTGAAATAAAAATATTTTCTTTTAATGCAATTATTTTCACTTTTATTATAGATATTTATAATCTAATCAATGTAGTACGATATTCCAGCAGAATATTTAAAGATCGTAAACTATATATGAGACATTTTTACGTGGGACTACTGAATTTCGTGAACCGGACCGCATTGTTTTACTGGTAATTAAAAAATATTGTTGCTGTATACATTGTTTACACAATCTGATGGTAACTTTGTGTTTCTGATATAGTATAGAGTCTCTGACTAATAACACTATTAATTGTTTACAGAAAACAATTTTATATTGATTCAAAAACCATTCTTCACAATAATCCCTATGCAAAGTGTACACTGCGACCAGCCTTTGATATAATATGATTGATTGTGTAGAGAAAGATTTCCGGATTTATTAAAAGTTTAGAATCAGAAGTTACATAATTAATATAACGCAAAAAAAGTTGAAAAATTGAAGATTTTATAAATAATACATAAGGGGATGTCATCGCTAAAGCTTCGGCAATCCGCCACGAGGAATTTTGTATTTCCGAACTTTTAAAAAACAAACAAAAAGTCAAATCAAAATTTCCTTCGGTAGAACGATTTATTAAACTTAACACTAGGGCGCTTCATAGCCGATTTTTCATTGCAAGCTTTATTTGAAAAGTTATTATATATAATAGAAAAACAGTATTTTTCTATTACACATAACATATTAAATAAAGCTTGCAATAATAAACCAAATCTTTAATTCCATAGTGTTAATTTGAATGAATCGTTTTATCGGAAGTAGATGTCAATCTAAAAACTCGGTAGTACAAAATATAAAAGGGGGACGAGGCTTCCGTATCCTCTCAAAGTTAGAATAATTACTTTAATGTTTCCTGCTATGCATCAGACTTTTACACAAATTCTCAAGATTTACAATGAATATAGTTTCATTGTTTAGCTACTAGACGAGTTGTTAGTGCCAAAAATTACAAACTTATCATTACAATCCGATAAGTAATATTGATTGGTTTAACGGTAATAACATTTCAACATATATACTTACGTCCTGGCAATCTGTTAGGAACCTCATTTACAACTTGCGGCTCATTATTAGGACCATCAAGCATTTGGCCCATGTCTGCTTCTTGTGGATTAATAATGTCATCGGCATTATCATCAGCGTTGTCCTAATAGAAATTAACTTAATAAATTGTTTAAGGAATCACTGTAGTAAAACCGTATCACTTTACGATTAAATTAAATTCTATCGCTTAGGTGAAATCGTAGTATTCTCTCTAAATTAACCGTGGTAGAAATTGGAATATTTAAAATGGACTGGAAACTATAAAATGGCTATGAGAAGTAGCCTGTAACTAGCTTGTGATGAAACGCTTTTTTCCATTTCTTCATCATTTTCTAGAATAGACCTAACCTCAAAACCATAATATTGACTTTAAGTTTTGTAACTTTTTGTATTCTACAGTAAATGCAAAGAAGTTTACAAATTTCGATTAGTTTTACAGTTATTTGTAACTTATAGTAGATAAAATTCATATATAGAACACGCATCATGAAAATATTCATATTTTTCTTATTTTTTAATTTTTTTGAACAAGTGCATTTTACATAGCTTTTTCCCAGCCATTAACAAGCTATTTTTTCTAGTTTGCCTTATTCAATCAAACATATGTTAACAAGCTTGAAAATGCCTTGAAAAGTGGCATGATGAATATCTTACGCCATGTTTATACTAAAAAATACTTAAGAAATGATTGAAAAAGCGTTCATCAGTGGGCAAAAAATGGCCCAGAATTCGCCCATGTCTAGAGAAACGAGGTATTTACTAGCTTTTAAATGGAATCGATTTCTACCAGGGAATATTTTTCAAGGATTTTAAACATAAAAAATAGTAAAATAAAATTTTGCACCACAAACCAAAATCTGTAAAAGTTTATTCTACTGTTTTAGTGTCACTTTCAACGGACGTTTTATACTATTGAATATAAATATAAGTATATATATATATATTTATATTTACTTGTGCATCAACAGCAGCTTCGTGTTGCAGATGGTCTAACCAAGCCTGATTGTTAGGTGCCAGCATATCCCAATCATCCTCACCATCAACCGCATTCTACGTTATTAATAATTCGAAGAAAGCATATTATTTTCTTTAAAATACCAATTGAAATATCTGTTCTAAATAGCCTTTAGGTATCAGATGTGAGTGTACTTTTAAAACATTATCACAATATCATTCAATACATTTATCCGAATGTATAAAACCATAATCATAACTTTTGCACATATCTTTTGCAATCTAGTTTCAAAAGGTTTTATATTTTATATAAACAAAATAGTCAAGATAATTGAACTAAGACAAACACCATAATAAAAAAATATATATTATCATACTTTCAATCATATAATGGAATTGAAAATATGGTAGCACACAATGAAAGGTCAGGATACTTTGGAGTAACAAAAAGATATCGTAAAACCAATTTCTGGACCAATAATAAATAGAACAAGTAAGACTATTTGACTAAATCAAAAGACAGATAAAACAATTTTTCTAAGC